>CM029676.1:1640168-2188080 GCA_017311315.1 Dendrocalamus latiflorus | reverse complement strand
TAAACAGGAAACAACAATTAAGTTAAAAATTCAGTTTCGAGATTTTCTAAAGCTTTCTATTCTTCTCATTCTTCCCTCTCTTCTCATTCTTACATGTGGGCCCTACACCCTTTCTCTCTCTCTCTTTCCCCTCCCTCTCTCCTTCTGCTGGCGGGCCCGCCCTGCCCTTTTTCTCATGCGCGCAGACCGGCCTGCCCTCTCCTCCTTCCTCCTCCACTCGTTTCCTTCTTTTCTCTGTCTCCCTGGTACGCTCCCTGTTTCCACGCCGAAGCTTCGTCATCCGGCCCCGCCTCCCTGTGCGCCCGTCCTCCCCGCGTCAGCGCACGCATGCCGCCGCCCCTGCCTCCCTCGCGCACTGTAGCCATGCCGAGCCCTACACCCGCGTCCTGCTCCGCCGCCCACTGCCCGCACGCCGCCCGGTCGGCCCGGTGTCCTTAAAAGAGAGGGAGCGCCCCCATCCGCTTCACTCATCCCTCTCATCTCTCCCCCGTGGCGAATCGCCCCAAAAGCCCCCGAGCTCGCCGGAATTTCACTTTTCCCCAACTCCGGCCGCCACCGCCATTCTCACGGCCGCCTCTTCCTCGGTCGTTCTCTCTTCGATTCCTCGCCAGCGGAGCACCCCCTCGGCGCCCTGAAGCTACTCCAACCGCCGGCCAAGCCTCCCTTCGCCTGAGCTTCCCCCTCCGCGTGAGCTTCCCTCCACCACCACCGGCCTCCGCCGCCGGCTCACCTTGGCTCCTCTCCCGCTCGACAAATCCCACTGTAAGCCACTACCTACCCTTCTCGAGCTCATGCGCCGCTCATTCTCCTCTCCTCCACGCCGGCGTCGCCGCCCCTTTTCCTACTTCAATCCGCCACTGTCGCCCGACGCCGACCAGGTTCCGGTGATCCCCGACCACCGTTGACATCCCAGTCGCCTTCCCCGGGAAGCAAGGAACCCGTTTTGCCGGTCGTTAGCCCCTCCCCGGCCCTCCGTCGCCGACGAACCCGCCGCCCGTGCGCCGCCGGGAATCCTCTGCTTCAGCCCCCTGCAGCCTCGGCTAACTCTTTTGAGCCCCCACTCCAGTCATGTGACACCCCATTTTTGAATTAGTATTTTTGCCTGGTTTTTGTTGAGGTTTGAAAAAGCTGAGTTTAAAAATCTTATTTAAATCCTTGCTTCTCCCAAAAGAATCATCCTTCCTTTTATTTTTCCCGGGTGGGCCAACTCTTTCCCCCTTTTTTCTTTTCTCCCGGCCCAGCCGGCTCTCCTTTTTCCCCGGGGGCTTTTTCTCCCCCCCGCCTCTTTCTGGGCTTCGCCCGGCCCAGCATCGCGCCCCCCTCTTCTTCTTCCTCCCGAGCGCCCGCGCTCCGCCTCTCTCTCTCCGCTCCGCGCGCGCTCTCGCCGGACCCAGCAGCAGCGGCCCGCCTCCGGGTTCCCCGCGCGCGCGCGCCCCGTGGCGGTCTCCCCGCGCTTCCCGGCGTCCCCGTCGGCCTAGGCCCTGGGCCCCCCCTCGCCGTAGACCCTCCACGCGCCGGCTCCCCGCTCGCCGCCGGGACAGCTGATGGAGCCGCCCCCGACTCCGTAGTCCTGGCCACGTCGCCGCTCGCCAATCCCAGCAAGACCGTCGCCGTCGCATTCAAGGGGCAACAGAGGCTCGGTGTCCTTCCCCCGTCGCTCCAACACCGCCGCCCATGCCGGCCGTGCCGCCGTAGCCCCGCTGCCACGCCGCCGTACCCAAGTGGAGGCCGCCGGACCAACTTGGCCATGCCGCCCACCCCCTCCTCCTCTGTGCGGCCGTAGGAGCGCGGTACCCCAGCCATGCCGTCCGTGCGCCCTACGTGCCTAGCCCCCGTCACGCTCCTCCTCTCGCCGGGTACGCTACAGGAGCGGGAGCTCCGTCGCCCATGCCCCCTCTGTCCTTCCCTCCGCTTTTCGCCACTATAAAAACCCCCCAAGTGGCCAATGGTTTTCCCCCTCCACCCCCCGTTCTTCGCCACGAAAAACACCGCCGGCGGCCGTTCTTCGGGCCGTCGCCGCCGCCAGCTCACCCCGAAGACCCCCGGCCGGCATTACTCTCCTCCCCGACTTCCTTTCGTTCCCAGGAGTCTTTTCCCCCCGTTTAATCGACCTCTCTCCCCCTCTGCAGCTCGCCGGAGCCCGTCTTCCCCATCTCCGGCCATCCTTCGCCGCCGCCGATTCGAGGGACCCCCAGCCGATTCCTGGTAGCTGGAGCTTCCTCGCCACCCCGCGAAGCTGACCGAGCCCCCCGTTCGGAGCTTCGTCGACTCAGCTTCCCCGGCGCCGATCGTCCACCTTCGCCGTCCGAGCTCGCCGGCGCCAGCCGCCTCCACCGCCTCCCGAGCCCCACTCTCATCCCCGGTGAGTCTCAAACCGCCTCTAGAAGCTTTCCCCTCGTCTAATTGAACCTCCCGTGGCCGAACTCGCCGCCGCGGCCAACCCCCTGGCTCCGCCGCCGCTGGGCTCGCCGCCGGCGCCTCCCCGGTCCACCTCGGGCCGATTCGCCCCACCATCGGGCGCGCGCGAGGTCGGGTGATCCATTTTGGCCGTCTCCCCGAGCTCCCCTAGCCCACTCCTCGCCGCCGGCCAGCTCCGCCGCCGCTCGGTCGGGCGGAGCTTTGCTCCCGCGCGGTTAGCCCCCTCCCCCGCGTTTAAACCGTTAACAGCGGTGATTAGGGAGTTAATAACCCCGCTGACAGTGGGCCCAAGTAGTTTAAAACCCCCCCCAGTTAGACTGACGCGTGGGCCCTCCGTTTAATTTAAAACTGTTAAACTCCGGGAAAATGGCTTGAGACACTGACAGGTGGGCCCTTGCACAGTGCCTAGGCCCACATGTCAGTCTCTGGCCCGTTTTCAGAAATAAGAAAATTAATTAAACCGTGGACCCCACCTGTCATACTCAGAGTTTTCCCCATAAATATTATTCTGAAATTAAAATTTAAAAACCCGCGGGACCCACATGTCAGAGAGTGAACTCTCTCTCTCCCTTTTCATTTTTGGGATTTTCCCGGGAATAAAAATTCAAATGACTCGTTCTCTCTCATCGTAACTCCGATTTGGGCGAAACTTGATTCTAAATTTTTCTAAAATCAAGCCCTTTCTGTTGGTTCTGGTTTGGTCTGTTTTTGAGCTCTTTTGCTTGTTATTTTATGCTTATTTGTGCTCTATGTCTGTTTCCTGCTTTGTCGGTCTGCTTCGTTCGAGTAGAATTTGAAGGCACGCCAGAGCAGCAAGGTGACCTACCTCCAGATCAGCAAGACCCTCTACTTTTAGACCCAGGCGAGTCAATATTCTTGATCATTCTGCTCCTATGTTTCTTGCAAATTATCTTGGTTTAAAAATAGTCAAACTGCATGCATTATTTCACGTATAAAGTATGTGAACTGTAAGGTAGTTACCCCCACTCGAAGATCTAAAAATGTATATAGCTATACCCTCCTTGAATTTTGATAGATCATGTACCTTGTCGCCGTAGGTATTACTGTTACTATCCTAAATAGGTATATGTCTAATTAAATGCCATGCGAGTTCTGTCCAGTCTAGGGCATTGCCTGCCCTAATCATAGCTTTCAAAAACTTGAGCACTAGTTTTGGGCTAGTCACGGGAGGTACGTGACTGGATATTTTGTGGCAATCTATTTTAGACTTCCCGAAACCCTCAAAACTTGCTATAACTGTTTGGGCGGACGGTAAGAGTGGTGGGTGTGGAAGTAGCACATTGGCTTGTGGTTTGAACCGCCCGAACACACTAAGGACTTAATCCTGTGATGGCATCTCCGTGTACAACAGTACGACACCAGTCTGCAAATTGCAGCTTAGCTAAGTAATTCTATCGAACCCCCGAAACTCATCTCACCGGTAGTGGAGAGAAGTGCTGTAAGGGCAAAGGAGGGCCTAAAGGGACACCGAGAGGAGGGTGACGTCTCCAGCCGTGCTAGCGTTATGGAGAGTGGAGTCCGACGGCGCTAGTTCCCGTGGAGACATCCGTGCAAAGTATGGGACCCACCGCCGGTGGAGCAACCCATAAGGTGGGATGACGAAAGGGGCTAGGTAGTTCAAAAGGCTATTGTGGTGACCTACTCAACCGCACGACTACGGAATCGTGCGCAGGCAACGAGCGGGTCGTCTCTGGTGGGTAAAGTGTACGATCTCTGCAGAGAATAAACTATTCGAATAGCCGCGCCCACGGTCAGGGGCAGACATGGGAACTTCCTTGAGTTAGTTCTATTTCAAAAATTCTTGGGGCGGGAAAGAAAAGCAAATTGGAGGGAAGTACTCCAACCTTTGAGTTTTTCCTGGAGGGAAGTACTCCAGTGGTGATATAGTCTAGTAACTCCAAAATACTCAGCATCGGTGGATGTAGCTGATACCACTAAATACATATTACATCATTCAACTCTTGAAAACATGTTTTGTTAAATTGCTAAGTCATAGGGTTTGTACTTATGTTATTTACAACTGTCGCTCTTCGCAAATAAATAAACCTGAGCCCTCTTTGTCAAGCTTTGCATATAATTACATGCATTTCTGTGAATGTTGGCTCGCGGAGCACGGTTGTGTGTGCTCACCTCGCTCTTCCCCCCTTTTCCCCAGAGTTGGCAAATCAAGACCAATATGAGTACTACCAGGATCAGGAGGGCGAAGGAAATGAAGATGGTGGTAGTTAGGCTAGAATCTATTCTCTCCTTACAGTCTGGCCGACCAATCTAATTGGAAGGTGTCCTTAACGTTAACCAGGTCCCCTGGATGATATTAAGCACACCTAGGTTATCCCGGTCGCTTGCCTGTGGGGAGATGACCCTCCCTTTTGCTTCCGCCAATAATGCAATGGTACACTGAACTTATGTGGCCTGAAAGCCCCTTTTGTAATACTTGTCCTTATATGGGACCGGTGTACCCTGGTATTGTAATAATATGACATGTATCGTGTATGAAATGAATCAGCAATGTATCTGTGAGCACTATCTACTGATCCAGGGAATAGTGCAGCGAAATCACAGGGATTCTGGGTTGGTTCAAACCTGGGGTCCGACAAGTCAGGTAACACCCAACTCCCCCCTGGCTAGCTTAGCGCGCGCTCGGTTCGGCCGCCCGAGTTCGAATCCCCGACCCGCATTGGTAGAATAGGTTTTGGGTTAAGTTTTTGCAAAGCAATCTAATTAAATAAAAATCTAGGAAAATCAGGAATTAATCCATAAATGATGCTAAAATTTATTAGAATACAAATGAACTTAATAAATATCTAATCATGGATTAATTATTATATGTGCCTTTAACCCACTGTGTTTATGGTCTAGCAATCAGGAGAATCCTATTTAGACTATTAAATAACATGGACAATAGAAACCATATAGTGTTAACCATTTGAATAATAGTGACTAAATAAGTAGTCCCATGTGATAATAAATGAGGATATTAACCATTTAACTGATTAATTGATGGTAAAACTCACCTAGGATATCACAATGTGAAATGCTACAAACACAAGCTCTGCGATTAATACGATAAGTTAAATCGATGTACATCACGAGCAAAACTCCTAACCTAATTCTTAAAAACTGACCCCCGGCACATGACACTCAACATCTCTAGACAACTCTTACACCTGTTCATAGGTCTAATCTGACTCAGGGAACTTCCTTGATAAATACAACAATATTATAAAGGAAGCTATGAATACAAAGATCGAGCCATCATATTCTACCATCAGTGTACCTAGTTATCTTCGAGCACTAAACAAAAGAATCTCATGTAAAATCTCCGTGTTCTAAAATCACAAGATTTTGTCCCTTTTAATATCTCGAGTAATTTCTCCCATTTGTCCATCAGTCTTACCTGACTCCTGGAACTTTCCTGATAAATATGAATCAATAGCAGAAAGACATCAATTAAAAGATCGAACCTCGCCTTTCTCCAATCGGCTATGTTTGGCCACTTCTTTTTCAAAGCAAATAATTCCTGTAGATACTTCCTCACTTTTGATCTCTTATTACCCCAAAATTTTCTCTCACGGTAAAGCTATTCAAATAACTCGAACTCTTGCTAAAATCCAGCTACCACTGTGTTGGCAACACATTAAACCGAATCATCCTTCTATTCTCAAAATCGTAATAAGTGTAATTGAACCGGGCATTTAAAGTATTTGGATTTATTTGGATCTCTTGAGTTATTTGCTTTTATTTGGATTCAGTCGCTTATCGCATAGTTAGAAACTGGAGCCCCGAAGAATCAATGGATCGAGTGTGATCAAGAGCAAGGTGCAGATAAGGACCGGAAGCTCAAAACCATCGTAGGAGAAAGCTTTGAGTGAACTCAAGACCGCGGTAAACCACGCCAGGCGAGTCAATACTTTGATCATATTGAGCCTACATTTCCGCAAATTACTTTGTTTTAAATTAACAAAGTGCATGCTGTTATTTATATGCAAAGACATGCTAAATTTAATATTCTAGTTAAATGCCACTGTTACCTTGAATAATATTACACCCTCTGTTGGAATGTTTGAATGAATGAACCTTGTCGCCCTAGCAAAAATTATAATTATAACATTTCGAAAATAAGTCCCTAATAATATGCTACGCTTAGTACTGCATTGATATACAGGGGGCGCTGAAAACGCCCCAAAAACGTCATCAACATGTTTAATTATGAGAACTGTTTGGGCAGTCATGGTGGTAATGACTGATAAATGTTGGATATGATTATTTTATGTCTCCAAAAACCCCCAACATGCTTAAATATCTGGGCGGATGGTTCGGGGGTGTGGTGCAGGTGTGCACGAGAGTGGTGGTTTGTGGTAGAACCGTCCAGATACCACTAAGGACTGAATCTTGTCATGTCAACCCGTGTAAAACAGTACAACCACAAGTCTGTAAATTACAACTTGGCTTAGTAGAATTACCGGACCCTGAAAGTCATCCTTCCAGGAGGCGGTGTGAGGATGTGCAAGCGGCAGTCTGTGTGACGGCTTGAATGGGACACCAGTGGAAGGTGAAGTTCTGCTGTGGCGGGCTAGCAGGGGTGGGGAGCCAGCTGCTAGACGTTCAGAAGGAGGACATCCCGCACAACGTATGGGACCCACCGCAAGTGGGAACGACCCATAGGGTGAAATGATGGAAGGGGCGAGGTATTTTGAAAAGTCACTGTGATGGTCTGCTCGACCACATGTTTAAGGTATCATGTGGGGCAATGAGTTGATTATCTCTTGTGGTGAAAGTGTACAAACTCTGCAGAGTCTAAAACTATTCGAATAGCCGTGCCCACGGTCAAGGGCGGACATGGGAACTTAACCAGATATAGTTCTATTTCAAAATGCTTTATGATGGGTTGGAAAAGTGTGAGGGCGATGGACTGCCCTAGTTGGAATTGTCCTGGGTGTCGTCCCAGTGGTAAGTTAAGCAGCTATAACGCTGAAAAATTGCTATATGGTGCAGATGCCATGTAACGGTGGATGGAATCTGGATCGCTAGTATTATTGCAGGTTCTTGAACATTATGCTTTTGTTCAAATGCTAGGTCTTAGGAATTTTTATATAATTGTATTCAAAAGCACTCTTCGCAAAATAAAATGAGCCCAAGCCATTCTTTGATTAGCCATACATGTTAAATATTGCATTCTGTGTGTTGACTCGCTGAGCACGGGGTCGGAGTGCTCACGCTCGCTTTTGCGGCAAATTCAGAAGCAGGAATCGGATCACTACGCTTCAATAATACTATTGGGGCACGATGGCGAAGAGGATGAAGATGTCGAGAACTAGGTCGTGAACCTCCAGTTGACTGCCTGTGGGCATGTCCTGAAGGTCCCACCTATGTGCTTCGTTCTTCCGCTGCTGCAATTTATCGATTTCGGCCTCATCGGCCCATGAGTAAGGCCTGTTATTATATTTACGTTTCCGCATGATATGTACTTTGATATTCAGAACTGTAACTGTGTGCACTATCTACTGATCCAGGGAATAGTGCAGTTAAACACAGTAGATTCCGGATTACAAAATCTGGGTCTAACAGGCATGGTATCAGAGCATATCGACTGCAGGTCGTGACCTAGTTAGCCTGACCGTTAGATTCATAACTAGAAATTATTTCTTAAAAATCTATTTGCAAATATATAAGTAGTGTTGCTCATTCTCATCTCTCTTAGATGATTCCTCTCATCCATATGCTGCCTTAGCCATTTTACTTCTGAGGCTCTCTTACCCAATTCAAAGTGATGAAAATCCAGTACTTCTATTGTAAACTTTCTATGAAAACGCACTTAGGGCCAAGAGTCATGGTGCTTAACCTTGAAGCTTAATACCAAAGATCGTTTTATTTTTGGAGTAAACAATAGGGTGAATATTGGAAGAAAAAAAAAATTGGTGGAACCTAACGAAAAGATTAGATTGACTAGATGGATGAATTAAGTTATTCTGGGAGAAATAAGAAATATGAAAATAATTGCGGGCATACAACATTGATAAAGAACATAATTCTTGGGAGATATTTACAATGGTGGAATAATGGAATATGATCGATTGCTAGATAAATTGATAGAGTTTTGAAAAAATTGGAGAGATGATAATGATTATCAGAGTACAGGCTTGATTAATAACATTATTCCTAGAAGATGTTCATAATAATGAATTAATTCGGAGGTTGTCACTGAAGATTTACGTGGTTACTAGAGGAGTAATTATGATTTTGAATACAATCTTGGATTATTAGGAAGTCCTGATACACAGGACATTGGTGGATTTAAAGTAATAATGTTGGATAATCATTAGAATTCAGAATTGAGGAGTAGATAGACAATAAAGATTCAGGTGGATTATTGGGGAAGCAAACTATGGATTTGGATCAATGACACTAGACTGGATTATTAGGAGGTCACGATACGAAAGTCATCAGTGGATCTAAATAAAGAAAGCTAGATCTTCTTAGGATTGGAAAGCTGATAAAATTGGCAATTGATTGAACCTGAGATTGGATTTATAAAGATGTGGTGGAAATTCAGGCACATATAAGGATTTGGTAACCTCGATTCGATTAATTTTTTTTTGCTGGAAAATTTATATATAGGAGGATTTAGATGTAAAGGTATTGGATTTTCATTGGATTGTAGAGTTAATAAGTTGACCAATAGTGGATCCGAGATTTTGATTATACAGTCATGGTGAAAATATGATATTTAATCCACAAAATATACGATTGAAAGTCAAAGATTTATGCGAGACTTAGATAACCATGACTAGATTAATGAAATGATGAATGATACAATAGGAGGAGTATGAATGGTGGATCAAGTCGAATAAATAATCTCCTTCGCTGTTTGGAGTTTCCGACGGCAATAATACCGTGACTAAATAATGAAGGAAGAAAGCATAGGTACAATCTACAAAAGTGAAGGTTAAATAATCAAGATCGTTGGATTCTAAGCATTGTGTAAAAAAATCATATGGGAGTAAATTAAGTCATCGATGGATATTTGGACATTGGAAGAGATTAGAACACCTTGATAAAAATATATGTATACATATACCAGGTTTTGCATTATCAAAATAACTACAGGAATGAGAACTAATTACCTCCCAATACTTTTCTCTTCTTTCCATGGATTTCACGAGAAAATTTTATTTTCCGTTCTCTTACCCTTGCTCCAAAATTTAAGATTAGGATCGGTGACAGTGGTCATGAAGATAAGGTGGTTTCGTTTTTAAACGGACTATGCAGATAAACTCTGCGCCCTCTTATATGTGCTTCCCCGAGTAGACGATGTATTGTTTGCAAGATTTCCATTTGGCCCTGTGCACTGCCTTCTTGCCCTTGGGTGTTACATTTCGCGGTCACAGGAAAAGAATGTCCTAAAACTTATGTGATTCATATGCCACCCCAGTTTCCCGGGGTGTATTCTTTTATAGTTATAATGGGATTAGATTACCGTATCCCCGCGATTCTATCCTTACCTCCTGCTATTCTCTCTTGCCTCATTTGCTACAAACCCAGTCAGATCTACCGAAGCAAGGTGATAGATAGCTAAAGCCAAGGCAACCAAGGATAAGTGAAGCCTTCGCAATTGTTCAACTAAAAGCCCCAACCAGCACGAGGACCAAGATTCGAGACTCTGTTCTGCTAACATTCTCTCCTTACCTACCTAGAAAGCCCATGGATCAAATTGCCGCCAACCCTAATGACAATCGTCATTTATTTAAGGGGGGTAGCACTAAGGGACAGAACTGCCCAAGAACTACTACGATGTATATCCTTGGAACTGCAACAATCTGGACTTAGGGCTAACTAGACCAGCACAAGGAGATTCGCAAGACCAAAAATCTTCTGATGATGAGGATTACAAGACATACCTTTGGCAAAAATCAACGTGCTTGGCAAAGCTAAGAAGCAAGAACAAGATCCTAGTAGAAGTAAAAGACCCGCCTAGGAGAACCTCTACATTCCCAAGGCTCCATACCCTGGGGCACAGACCATTGCTACCCACCTATCAATATGAAAGTCTACAACCCTATGTCCAATAGACGATGCAACTACTTCGTTCTACGATAACGTAAAGACAACAATGGCAAGAAGCAAGTATTAGGAAGTCTACGACCTATCTAGAGAACAAGGTTTCTCTCTTTCCTTTTGACTTCTTCAAGTTCTAACCCTATTGTGCAGATTTCCATCTCTCTGTGAAGCTAAGGAACTATATGTCGAGCAACACCAGAAACCCCTTTGCTAGCCAATATAACTCCACCTCCCTTCTTTCTATTCTACCGGAATCTCGGGGTCGAGATTCATTTAAGGGGGGTAGGTTTGTAACATCCTGAAATTTCAAGTGTTCAAAAATGTGGAGGTTTAAAATTTTTCTTGCATTTTGTTAGCACTCAAGTTTCTTCTGAGTATCTATTGAAATCTTTTTGGGTTTTGTGCCATACAAATTAATAATCAAGAGTACTCCTAAATACAAATAATAAAAATGGAACAGATTATGAATTCAAAAATACCAACATCCTGAACTCAAATTCAGGTCAATAAATTGAATCCAACAAGATTATTAGAATATATCTATAAAAATCCAAACCAAAAATCCAAGGTTGAATATTCAAGTTTTATACGTATATATATAATTCATAACAAAATAATAGAAACATCGACATCCGAGGGCAAATTAAATAACATAGAGTATAGGAAAATACTGGGTTTTGGTATCTAAATATTGAACCAAGATTTGAAATTAAGTTGAAATCAATAATGTTAAACAGGAAACAGCAATTAAGTTAAAATTCAGTTTCGAGATTTTCTAAAGCTTTCTATTCTTCTCATTCTTCCCTCTCTTCTCATTCTTACATGTGGGCCCTACACCCTTTCTCTCTCTCTCTCTTTCCCCTCCCTCTCTCCTTCTGCTGGCGGGCCCGCCCTGCCCTTTTTCTCATGCGCGCAGACCGGCCTGCCCTCTCCTCCTTCCTCCTCCACTCGTTTCCTTCTTTTTCTCTGTCTCCCTGGTACGCTCCCTGTTTCCACGCCGAAGCTTCGTCATCCGGCCCCGCCTCCCTGTGCGCCGTCCTCCCCGCGTCAGCGCACGCATGCCGCCGCCCCTGCCTCCCTCGCGCACTGTAGCCATGCCGAGCCCTACACCCGCGTCCTGCTCCGCCGCCCACTGCCCGCACGCCGCCCGGTCGGCCCGGTGTCCTTAAAAGAGAGGGAGCGCCCCCATCCGCTTCACCTCATCCCTCTCATCTCTCCCCCGTGGCGAATCGCCCCAAAAGCCCCCGAGCTCGCCGGAATTTCACTTTTCCCCAACTCCGGCCGCCACCGCCATTCTCACGGCCGCCTCTTCCTCGGTCGTTCTCTCTTCGATTCCTCGCCAGCGGAGCACCCCCTCGGCGCCCTGAAGCTACTCCAACCGCCGGCCAAGCCTCCCTTCGCCTGAGCTTCCCCCTCCGCGTGAGCTTCCCTCCACCACCACCGGCCTCCGCCGCCGGCTCACCTTGGCTCCTCTCCCGCTCGACAAATCCCACTGTAAGCCACTACCTACCCTTCTCGAGCTCATGCGCCGCTCATTCCTCCTCTCCTCCACGCCGGCGTCGCCGCCCCTTTTCCTACTTCAATCCGCCACTGTCGCCCGACGCTGACCAGGTTCCGGTGATCCCCGACCACCGTTGACATCCCAGTCGCCTTCCCCGGGAAGCAAGGAACCCGTTTTTGCCGGTCGTTAGCCCCTCCCCGGCCCTCCGTCGCCGACGAACCCGCCGCCCGTGCGCCGCCGGGAATCCTCTGCTTCAGCCCCCTGCAGCCTCGGCTAACTCTTTTGAGCCCCCACTCCAGTCAGGTAACACCCAACTCCCCCCTGGCTAGCTTAGCGCGCGCTCGGTTCGGCCGCCCGAGTTTGAATCCCCGACCCGCATTGGTAGAATAGGTTTTGGGTTAAGTTTTTGCAAAGCAATCTAATTAAATAAAAATCTAGGAAAAATCAGGAATTAATCCATAAATGATGCTAAAATTTATTAGAATACAAATGAACTTAATAAATATCTAATCATGGATTAATTATTATATGTGCCTTTAACCCACTGTGTTTATGGTCTAGCAATCAGGAGAATCCTATTTAGACTATTAAATAACATGGACAATAGAAACCATATAGTGTTAACCATTTGAATAATAGTGACTAAATAAGTAGTCCCATGTGATAATAAATGAGGATATTAACCATTTAACTGATTAATTGATGGTAAAACTCACCTAGGATATCACAATGTGAAATGCTACAAACACAAGCTCTGCGATTAATACGATAAGTTAAATCGATGTACATCACGAGCAAAACTCCTAACCTAATTCTTAAAAACTGACCCCCGGCACATGACACTCAACATCTCTAGACAACTCTTACACCTGTTCATAGGTCTAATCTGACTCAGGGAACTTCCTTGATAAATACAACAATATATAAAGGAAGCTATGAATACAAAGATCGAGCCATCATATTCTACCATCAGTGTACCTAGTTATCTTCGAGCACTAAACAAAAAGAATCTCATGTAAAATCTCCGTGTTCTAAAATCACAAGATTTTGTCCCTTTTAATATCTCGAGTAATTTCTCCCATTTGTCCATCAGTCTTACCTGACTCCTGGAACTTTCCTGATAAATATGAATCAATAGCAGAAAGACATCAATTAAAAGATCGAACCTCGCCTTTCTCCAATCGGCTATGTTTGGCCACTTCTTTTTCAAAGCAAATAATTCCTGTAGATACTTCCTCACTTTTGATCTCTTATTACCCCAAAATTTTCTCTCACGGTAAAGCTATTCAAATAACTCGAACTCTTGCTAAAATCCAGCTACCACTGTGTTGGCAACACATTAAACCGAATCATCCTTCTATTCTCAAAATCGTAATAAGTGTAATTGAACCGGGCATTTAAAGTATTTGGATTTATTTGGATCTCTTGAGTTATTTGCTTTTATTTGGATTCAGTCGCTTATCGCATAGTTAGAAACTGGAGCCCCGAAGAATCAATGGATCGAGTGTGATCAAGAGCAAGGTGCAGATAAGGACCGGAAGCTCAAAACCATCGTAGGAGAAAGCTTTGAGTGAACTCAAGACCGCGGTAAACCACGCCAGGCGAGTCAATACTTTGATCATATTGAGCCTACATTTCCGCAAATTACTTTGTTTTAAATTAACAAAGTGCATGCTGTTATTTATATGCAAAGACATGCTAAATTTAATATTCTAGTTAAATGCCACTGTTACCTTGAATAATATTACACCCTCTGTTGGAATGTTTGAATGAATGAACCTTGTCGCCCTAGCAAAAATTATAATTATAACATTTCGAAAATAAGTCCCTAATAATATGCTACGCTTAGTACTGCAATTGATATACAGGGGGCGCTGAAAACGCCCCAAAAACGTCATCAACATGTTTAATTATGAGAACTGTTTGGGCAGTCATGGTGGTAATGACTGATAAATGTTGGATATGATTATTTTATGTCTCCAAAAACCCCCAACATGCTTAATATCTGGGCGGATGGTTCGGGGTGTGGTGCAGGTGTGCACGAGAGTGTGGTTTGTGGTAGAACCGTCCAGATACCACTAAGGACTGAATCTTGTCATGTCAACCCGTGTAAAACAGTACAACCACAAGTCTGTAAATTACAACTTGGCTTAGTAGAATTACCGGACCCTGAAAGTCATCCTTCCAGGAGGCGGTGTGAGGATGTGCAAGCGGCAGTCTGTGTGACGGCTTGAATGGGACACCAGTGGAAGGTGAAGTTCTGCTGTGGCGGGCTAGCAGGGGTGGGGAGCCAGCTGCTAGACGTTCAGAAGGAAGACATCCCGCACAACGTATGGGACCCACCGCAAGTGGGAACGACCCATAGGGTGAAATGATGGAAGGGGCGAGGTATTTTGAAAAGTCACTGTGATGGTCTGCTCGACCACATGTTTAAGGTATCATGTGGGGCAATGAGTTGATTATCTCTTGTGGTGAAAGTGTACAAACTCTGCAGAGTCTAAAACTATTCGAATAGCCGTGCCCACGGTCAAGGGCGGACATGGGAACTTAACCAGATATAGTTCTATTTCAAAATGCTTTATGATGGGTTGGAAAAGTGTGAGGGCGATGGACTGCCCTAGTTGGAATTGTCCTGGGTGTCGTCCCAGTGGTAAGTTAAGCGGCTATAACGCTGAAAAATTGCTATATGGTGCAGATGCCATGTAACGGTGGATGGAATCTGGATCGCTAGTATTATTGCAGGTTCTTGAACATTATGCTTTTGTTCAAAATGCTAGGTCTTAGGAATTTTATATAATTGTATTCAAAAGCACTCTTCGCAAAATAAAATGAGCCCAAGCCATTCTTTGATTAGCCATACATGTTAAATATTGCATTCTGTGTGTTGACTCGCTGAGCACGGGGTCGGAGTGCTCACGCTCGCTTTTGCGGCAATTCAGAAGCAGGAATCGGATCACTACGCTTCAATAATACTATTGGGGCACGATGGCGAAGAGGATGAAGATGTCGAGAACTAGGTCGTGAACCTCCAGTTGACTGCCTGTGGGCATGTCCTGAAGGTCCCACCTATGTGCTTCGTTCTTCCGCTGCTGCAATTTATCGATTTCGGCCTCATCGGCCCATGAGTAAGCCTGTTATTATATTTACGTTTCCGCATGATATGTACTTTGATATTCAGAACTGTAACTGTGTGCACTATCTACTGATCCAGGGAATAGTGCAGTTAAACACAGTAGATTCCGGATTACAAAATCTGGGTCTAACAGTTCTCCCCTCCTCTCAATCTCCTCACCGCCAACGTCAATGGGGCAGGGTTGGCGCTCTAGGGCGCGGCGCGACCCGGACCTGGACGACGACGCCTCTCCTCTACGGCGCCGGGCCCCCCTCAGCGACGAGGACGAGGAGGTGGGCAACGAGGACCTCAGCCTCGAGATCGTCGCGCGGGCGCGGCTGCGCGAGGCGGCGGGCGGCCGCCCCGGGTTGGCCGACCTGCTGTCGCTGTCCTCCAGCGAGAAGGTCGACGAGGACGCCGTGGTGGAGCTCGGCGAGGCGGACACCAGGAGGAAGCAGAAGAAGAATCGGCGCAAGGCGAAGAAGAAGCACCGGAAGGAGGCGCCGGACGCGGCAGCCGCCGCCGAGAAGGAGGAGGTACGCGTGGGCCTCTCCCTATCAACAAAAAGCTTCGTGCTCTCGGCTCCGACGCTCCAAATCTATAAATCCGATTCCAATCCCATTCCCCTAATCCCCAATTCGTCGAGATCTCCAGCAAAGCGATGAAGAACCCTAAGCCTCCTCCCTCCAAGCCTTCCCCGTCCGCCAAGCCCTCCGCCGCCATGGCACCCTGCAAGTCTCGCTGGGGCCCGCCACCCGCCGCCGGAGACAAGGCCGCGTCCACCTCCTCCCGCACCCCGAACACCACCCCCTCCTCCGACTCCAGGCGCCATCCCGGTCCTCCTGCTCCTGCCCCCTCGCCCGCAACCCCGCATCACCAGCGGCCGCCCTCCGCCCGCCCGCAGCAGCAGCCGCCGGTGGAGACCCCTCCCCCTCCGCCGTACGGCTTCCACAATCTCGACCGCCGCACCATGATCCTCGCCGACGGCACGTGCGCTCCTACTTCGCCCTGCCGCCTGATTACCCCTTCGAGCCAACCCCCTTGCCTCCGCTCCCGCACCTCCCCCGCGCCGGCCCCGACGTCTGGCCGCCGCATCAGCCGCCGCTGGCACCGCACGACGCCAAGCGCAAGCACCCCGCCGACCCCGACGAGGGCTTCCCGGGGCACCCCAAGCAGCCCCGGTTCGAGTCGCCGCATCACCCGTCGCAGGTGCCGCCCCATGCGGCGGTCGACAGGCACGCGCTCAGGAGGGCGTTCCTCAAGTACGCCAAGATGCTCAACGATAGCGCCGCGCAGAGGCAGCGCTACCTTGAATGTGGACGCGTCCCGTGCCTCGCCTGTGGCAGGTTTGGTGATCCCACATTTCTTGTCACTTCCTTCCTGGCAAGCTTTCTTATACTGTTTGTAGTCAGGTTCCTGTGCTGGTTTCTTGCCATTGTTGAGCTCGTTCTTACTCTTTGACTCGATATGTCTTTGATGTGTGGTTCTTATCATCGTAAGCTGATACTGACACTATCATGTGTGTGTCTTGCTGGAGAGATCCACATTGGAACGTTTCATTGTGTGAAAAATGCTAGCTAATAGGTCTGTAGTTTGTCATGCTGCTCAATTTGTATGAGTTCTATCCGGGATGTTACTTGGTGATGGGTAACTAAGATTGCTAGCTAATGGGTGACTCTTCAGCTGCTAAATTACATCTTATATTGGTTCGATTTCTTAAGTTACAACTACCATTCTTATGGACCAAGATTGCTTGTTATTACATGTTCTCACTTCTCAACAAAATACATGATTAGTAGCAGATTTGCTTATAATCTGGAACTAGCCTTTAATTTCTTTTCATGTCACCTCCACTAGCAGCTATCACATTTTGTGATCTTGTACTGTACACAACAAATGAAAAATGGCAGGTACTCTGCTAAATTACAATTACACTTATATATGTTAATTAGTTGTTTTTCCATACCTGATTGAAAGGTCTTTTATATAGGTTGTAAATTTAAAAGAAGCAAGGGATTTCTCCAACAACAAAAGGTTCATTTATGTTTTCAAGGTTTGATTTAACTTATTTTCTTCCAGAAGATTTATGCTTTTCTTGTTATTTAATTTATTGGGAAATAATGAATTAATGCTTATAAACTAAAAGGATTTCTGATCTCTCATTTTTTCTTTAATAAATTTGCAGAAAATGGAATGGCAATCATTGTCAATTGATCTGTTACCTCATCCTGACATGTTTGCCGATGCACAATTTAACAATTCGAGTTCTGAAGATAACAAGCGAGATGATGATGGCGCAAAGCGAATGTTCTTTGGTGGTTGAAAGATTTTTGGAAGGGATATGAGGGGAAGCTAATGTGAGTGCTTTGAGTGTTGGATTATGTTGTGTGGAATTTGTTACTTTTTAATTGGCCAAAATCCTTTGATCATCCCTCCAAATTGGCCACTATTTCTGTGATTGACAGGCAAGGTGTTGATATGGTTGGTTGTACTTGGCTACGGACGCAAGATGGGTATGTGCTTCTTACCCTTTTTATCTTAGCCCGCAAGCACAAGGCGTTGTGAACTATATATGAAACTCAACTGTAGTAATGTTATTAGTTTATAATATTTAAGTAAACTACAATATAACTCTATGATAACACTATCACATGCGCAACCATAATAAAAAGACTTATATGCTAGAGCAATATCTTGGCGATCATGTTCAGATTTTTATGTTACTGGTAGAGATTCTCTGAAGACTGAAACCCAATATCTTAATGTAAAATTGAAGATATGCATTGGTTCTTGCAGAGAGCTATTGAAGAAGGTGCAGACTTTATAGAGACTGATATACTTGCATCAAAGGATGGGCATCTGATATGCTTTCATGATGTAACCTTGGATGACACGACTGATGTCGCTAACCGTACAGAGTTTGCCGACAGGAATAGAACCTATGAAGTCCAGGGAGCAAATATGACTGGATGGTTTGTTGGTATATGAAATTGTGACCACCTTCTTTTGTTGCTATTTCTAATATTTGTTTCTGTGAATCTACTGACTTGGAGTTTGTTTACATCCAGTGGATTTTACTCTTAGTGAGCTGAAATCACTGAGGGTGAAACAACGCTACAGTTTCAGGGATCAGCAGTGTAATGGTATACTTTGTCTTCTCTATTTCTTTTTTTTACTTTTATTGCATTCTACTGCCTTAAATACTACTCACGGTCATCTAAAAAAAAGCTCTACTCATGTTACTGTCAGTTAGTTGTCATCTACTCTATGGCATGTAATGCAGAGATGTCTTGCTCTTTATTAATTATATACACATGCCCTTATAAGTACAAAGCCATATTTCATTGCAATTGCTAATAATATTCTCCTACTGTATTGCAGGCAAATACCAGATTATTACATTTGATGAGTATATTTTGATTGCACTTTATGCTGACAGGGTAGTTGGAATATACCCAGAGATCAAGAATCCAATTTTCATGAACCAGCATGTAGGTGATTTCAACCACTAAATCCTGAGAACAAGTTGTTACGCAATCAAAAACCTTAATGTCGACACATTTCTTGAACAATTCCAAAATATGATTATTGAATAACCATGTAGGTCAAGTAGTCAGGTGGAAAGAAGTTTGAGGACAAGTTTGTCGAGACCCTACTGAAGTATGGTTACAAAGGCGAATACATGTCTGAAGTATGTCTTTGAGCTTAAAGTTTGCTAATTGGCTCCGGTTAGAGGTTAGATCTATACAGTTTTAAAACTAAAAAGGGAGAACTGCTAGGGAAATTATCCTTCTAGCCTTTTGTCCCTCTTTTCTTTTCATTAATTTATAGTGTAAAAATGTAAATATTTGCTAGACAGGTTTACCAACAATATGTTCAGTGATTCATGTGTTAATGTATTGTTGAGGATGTTTAATGTGCTGTTGTTTCTCTGTTGAATTATGGAACATCCATTTTATTTTATTCTAAAGTTTCTTGTGTGCTTATCTTTTATACAACTAATGCGAAATCGATGTGTGTTGACTTCATCTTTGCTGAAGTTTTCCCCGTAGACAGTTGGGTCTTAGTCCTAATTTAAAGCCATCTTGCAGGGTCAGCTGGAGTTGGATTTACACCTCAGGGTCTTAGTCCTATTTGTTCCTCACAATTCTATCTTCCCGACACAGGTGGAAAGGGTATTGTCCAATCCAAATATGCGTGAGATTGAAAAGGCAAGGAAACTGCTGAAAGTGAGTTGACCTGTCTGTTTCCATCATGTTCCCTGTAGAAAGTAGTGTATGGAGGAGAAAACTGCTTATAATCCCTTCGATCCTTTATTTGAGAATCGTAAATGATTGTCCTTGTAGGACCACGAGCAGTCATTACTTGATGCAATTGCCAGACTTGATGAAGCATCAGATAGCGAAAGTGGTAAGTTACTGGCCGGTTCTACCTTTGAAATGCACTGAAAAAGGAATATCATCAAAGGGCAAGTAATATTGTCCATGTTTGTGTCGTTAGTTTTCTGAACTGATACACATCTCAACTAATACAAAGTAATAGGGTAATTGAAATTCTTCCCAAAATCTTTACAAATGTTGGATGAATTTTGCGTTCCCTTTGCCTCACCGATGTACCCAGAACTTTGCGGTGGCTGTGCACCATATTGAATATCCAAAGTTGGCTGTACTGTAAAAAAAAACTGTAGTATCATCATAAACCGATGGTAATGTTTAAGATGGCGCCGATGGGAATGTTTGTTGAAGTTGACAGTCTGCTTGTGTCGTTAGTTTTCTGAAATTGTGTCCTTAATTTTGGTGAGTCTGAAATTCCAGTAACCTTCCTAGATACTGGTTACTTGAGCACATCAGAAATATATATTCCTTGGTTGATACCTATTACATTACTACTGTACCTATTAACTAACCAGTCTTCATATAGCAGAAGAAATGGCCACGGAAGGCCGAATGGGCTCCGCTGGTGATCACATGGGTAGGAACGGCATTGCTTGTTAAGTTGTTATCAGCGATGTGTTGGAAGATTGACATGACTTTTGTGGACCACCTGCCTCGATCACTGGACAAAAAAACCATGTGATGGAGAAACTGACATGCCAAAAGAGGGTGTACTGGGCAGTTGGCCCCTGAGATGATTCTTTGGCTACTCAAAATTCATCACATAAGTGGAAGGGCGATGCGAATGGAATGGAAAAACTTATATGGCATCTTTCCGTCAAGTGATTATGGTGGTGGTATTTCCTATGTAATAGACTAGAAGTAACTCTTAATCTTCTATAAATGATTGTTGACATAAATCAGCTAAAGATTCTTTGTGTTCAATGCCCACAGCTGTTCAACCCTTGGGCTGTGATCTCCGTTCCCTTTGCCTCACCGATGTACCCAGAACTTTGCGGTGACAAAAATATTTGGTTATACAATATATGAGACGTGAATCTTAATGAATCTGATTGTTCGTTTTATTTTTTACAAATTTTATCTTATTTTGTATTTTATCGTAGCGTTAGCACGGGCACACTACTAGTGATGTAAATTAATCAAAGTAAAAAAAGTTTAAACAGCTGTGGTCTACGGAGAAATAACACCATAACGGCCAGAAAAGTCCCAGTCCCAAGTCCCAACTCGAGCCCAAGCCCAAAGTCCCAATGTCCAAACCGACCGGTCCCGCCACCACGCGCGCAACCACAGACCGCACCAAACCCGCACCACCCACGGCGGCCTCGCCGGAGAGAGAGAGAGAGATGGCGGCGGCGACGGCCGGCGTTCAGCTGGGCTCCTCGAAGCCCCAGATTGCGACCCAGGCGGAGATGGCGGAGGCGCGCGTGCCGCTGCCCTACCGCGACCAGTGCGCCCACCTCCTCGTCCCACTCAACAAGTGCCGCGTCTCCGAGTTCTACCTCCCCTGGAAGTGCGAGCCCGAGCGCCACGCCTACGAGAAGTGCCAGTACGAGCTCGTCATGGAGCGTATGCTCCAGATGCAGAAGATCCGCGAGGCGCAGGAGGCCAAGGGCGGCGCCACCATTGGCGCCCCCCTCATCCCTTCCACCGCCAAGCTCGCCTGATCCGGTCCGATCCGATCTGGTTGATTAGGTGATCTCTTATTCCGTGTCGGCATTTTTGTTTTATTCTAGAATCTGGATTTGGCTCGTTTATTGTTATTTGAGTTCGTGATTAGGATGTGAACTTAAAATTTGCCCTTCGGAAATCGATTTGCGCGAATGGCGAGTCATGCGCCATTTTGACAGGGGGAGCCACATCGAGTGACCAATTCAGCCGTTTTTGCGAGGGTATTAGATCACCTGTGTAGTTCTGATACTATGGGGTTAAATGATTTTGTAGCTGCTAGGGTTTCAGTAGTAGGTTATGACTCGTAAAGCTGATTGGGGAGATAATGCATTAGTCCGACACTAATTCATGGGAGCGTGATGCACGTTAGCAGCCTATATCAGTAAACCAATGTATATGGCGATCTGGGATCAGTTTTGGTGTCATCTCCTTGCTCTTCACTGCAGCTCCAACCATTTCTCTTGTTAGTCCGGAGGTGTGTACATTTTGAGTTGTGATTTGTGAAGGGTTGGTGCTTAGAGTGGTGCTGAAGTACGCAGAAAAGGATTTAGATAGGTGGGAATAATGTGAATTCCTGCTGTTTGTCCTTGGGCATTTTGTAGAGCTTATAAACTAAGTCATGATCTGAAATTCGTTTTAATGAATGTTTTCATGGTATGATGGTATCAGTGGATCATTTAGATTTTAGACCGCTCTTAGCAGTTTTTTTTACTTCTCTATCTGTTGTTGGAAAATTGGTTTATTATTGGCTAGCTTTGGCTTGTATAGGGTCTGTTTTGAAAGCAGAAGCTCCTCTCATTAAATTTGTCTGGTAAATATGCCATGTGAACCTAGGAGGCAGAAGGTTGTCTAGGGTCATGCTACCAGATCACTGCAAAAGATGTTGAACTCAGAGGAATTAGTCCAAGTTTTGTTTGTAAAATACAGTGCTGTCATATCCCATCGAAAAAAAGATTCAAGATTATCATTTGCCTTGTATGTGGCAAATGGCAACTATGTATTCCTCAATAGTGGCTGCACCTGAGTAGGTCCAACATCTGTTCTTTTTGTAGTGGTGAGAGTAACCTGGATGAGCATATTGAGCTTGGAGCTGTTTTTTTTCATACTTTTTTACTGTAGTGCTATATACTCTTGCATCAACTAGGGGCTCGGGAGCAGTTCTAGGGTATATGTGACATTAGGAAACAAAATTATTTCTTAGCTTCATTGATGAAGCTTCATTGATGAAATTTAAACTTGATGTTAGGTTCTAGGGCTGGCTTCTACAGCCCCTGTGAGTTCAAGTCTTCAAAAGACGGAGGTTGTTTCAGAAGCCCACTTAAATTAACTTATGAGAATTCCCTCTTGGTTTCTATTAAATTTTGTAGGATTGCTTTGGCCTTGCTCTTTGCCTGATTTAGCTGCCTGTATCCTGTGGCGTCTGATCTCAGGACTGTGTTTGCTGGTGGCTGAGCAATGTGTCACGTTTTCTAGTGTGTGTCCTCTGTTCTTTCCGTTTAATCAGGTTAAGACCATATGTCTGCATGAAATATAACTCAAGTTTGCTTGGTTGTTTTGAGTTCATAAATCATAACATAGCTGTTAAATGTTAATTGAACCAGTTCTGTGAATTGGTCTGCAATTAACTTCTGGGTTTGATACAAATGGTAGATCTTTTTTTCCTAAATGCAACCTAGCTATTGAACTGAACAAACTGCAAAATGCTAAATTTTACCGTTAGCCTCAACTGACCCAATAAAGTCCCATCCTTCAACATATCATATCCATACGATGAGTTTTGTGTATCCATTTTCTGTGTTCTACATCCTTTCCCTGTTTCTGTTTTCATTTATTGAGTGGAGGCCCTGTTAGCATATCCTTGGTAACTGATCAGTTTTCCTCTAGTTGTAAACAGTAAACCTCCTTCTGGGTGGCGTTGGAATTAGTGGCCTTTCAATGGAGATTGAGAAATTTGCCTCTCAACTCTAGATTTGGTATCCTTTGTGCAAATCTGGCATCGTATCCAGTTTATAGGTATTTTGCACTGAAAAAGCTAACCACAAAAGCTTAAGTACCACATGGCCATTGGCCACCACTAGAACTTGTTAAGAAAAAACAAGAACAGTGTGGGTAGTCATTGGCGTTTATAGTAGTCTGAGAAATGAACAAATCCTGGAGAATGATGATATCGTATTGTGGGCTTGTGGCACATAATTAGTTATTAGTTATGTTTATTTGCTTTCCTGTTGAGTTGCTCTCTTTGGTATAGAAGTTCATTCAACCTAACATGAGTAACCAGTCTGATTTATGTAAGCAACCATCACAAGATCTAGGGCAGAAAGATTGTAAATATTTGAACTCCAAGTCTTGTCAATCTTCAGTTTTACCTTCCATGTGCATCAGTTAAGTCCTTTGCTCATCCATGATACATTTGAAAATATGTTAGATGTGATATTTAAGGAATCCTTTGGGTCTGAATATCTGATCTGGCCATATGGCCACAAACTGTCCACTGTAAATCATGTCTTTTTAGCTGTTCTGCAATCTTGTCTGATAATTCTGTTTGCATCCTGTGACAACAAGAAACAAAGGACACACAATAATGGCAGAAGTACGACTAGAACTAGTCTCTTTTGGCTGGTCAAGGTTCATTTGTTCTGTTAATAGTAACCGTGAAGGATTCCCTGCACTTATTGTGTATGGTTACTTTTTCTTCAGAGTTATGCCTTATGACATTGTGACGAGAACCTTTTTGGCACTTGCAAGCTTTTCAACGCTGCTCATTGAGTGGTGAAATCGTTGTGTACCTTTAGGCTGTTCATTTCTGGCGTATTGGGTCAGTCTCTATAGTTTAGTTTTGCGGGAAAAAATGGTGTTGTCATGTCATGTCGGATTTTTAGCTGTTTCAAAGTGGAGCTGAGCCCTTGTTTTTGTTTGTGAGCTACAACTTGTGTAGCCACAGAATTTTATCGTAACTTAGATGCTGCAACTATAGTCTTCACAAATTTGATGATAAGGACCCTTTTGGAGGTTCGTCTCCCATGTGAATGCATCACCACGACCTTTGACGGCTCTCCCATTGGGATGTGTCAAGTGGTTCAGTTTGGGGACAGCAAATTCTTCACTATTCGATTGGCATGAAGCTCACATGGTTTTCACTCTATGCATTCTTTGTTTTGGCCTCAAGCAGGGTCAGAAAATGAGATGCTGTTTTACTCTGTTTCCTCTGGTACAATTTGGTTCTGATTTATTCCTTCTGCGATGACACTTTCTGTCTGGAAGCTCAACTTGATTTTACTTTTTCTGTAGCACATGTTTATCATTCAGCTATATTGACCAGTTGGATTCCTTTTGGATGCACAGGGCTGGTTACTACAGCACGAAGGGTATTGTGCAAGGATCACGAATGTTAGTTCTATGAACAAAACATCTGTTTGAATTTGGCATAAAGTTAACTGTTGTCTTCTTCCCCTCCGCCTTTTTCTCCTTTGGTGAGCATCTTCAAGTTTCAATTTGATGAATAAGGAACTAGCTGTCTATACTCGATGACTGAAATGACACCTCGGAAGTTTTGAATGCGAGGCCCTGCATATGTAGACCTACTTTTTATGCAGTAAAATCCAGTTATAACATATCCGTGCTCTGTGTGGATGAGGGGTAATTCTTTGGGAGGTTTTGGCATTTAGTTCAATCTAGCGGATTTATCCGTGCAATTGCGCGGCTAGATATTATGATATAATTGTCTTTGTTATATAACTCTACTGCATATAATTAAAATACAGTTGTATTTACCATACAACTGTAATATACATATATGATTAATCTGCACTGTTATAATCTAGCCTTAACAAAATAAATGGTGGTGATGCTTCTCTTTATCTCGATTAATATGAGAATTTATAGGATTTTTTTCTTTTTAAGATTATTGCGGGATTTTTTGCCATCAAAACGAATGGGGTGTCTTGAATCTCACCAACTGTTTTTATTTATATAGAATATAGATTTGAACTAGATCCTAAAATTTTCCACTGAAGTACCCCTAATCCAAACTCCCCCTTAAGCTACAAAACTTTGCTGACATTTCTGTTGGTTATGGATAAGGGTTCGTCTGAGCCGTGGTGGTGGTGCAGCTTTTGTTGTGTGCTCTTGTAGTCGTTATTTGTTGCTATGTTCATTGATCTATCGCTCCAGCTATGGCCATCCTCTAGGCTTAGGTTATGTGTGGTTGGTGTCCTCAATATGGCCTGCTAAAATATCGGTGGTGTTTCACCGCTTCATCCACATGCCGTGATCTGACTAATTTTTCGTAACTAGTCTTGGCTGGGTGTCACATTTGTATCGAGGTCGCGATCCAAACGATCTTTGATGTCCAGACTTTTTGTTATGCCCGTGTTCAGTTGTAGGTTACGACTAAATCATTTTGTTAACTTGGATCACCGACTAAAAACGCAAACAACACTTACGCCAGCGGCATCTGTGACCTTGTGGCTCTAAACAAAAGGCAGAAAGCCTCGGACTTGTGGCTCCGAACTCTGGAGGAGCCCAAACAGGCAGAATGAGCTATTCTACTATTCTTAGATGCCCTTGGTACCTAGGTGCTTACAACATTAAGAAAATTCGTCAACCAGCTTCTCATTTGGAGTTAGAACCGCAAATGATCTCTCAAGGTTTATGCACAGTTAAAGTCATCTTCTCTCTCTCCTCTCTCTTCTCTCTCTGGTGACGGGGACATTGGATTCTTTCGTTTGCTGATATCAACTGTTCATCTCAAAACTCCGTTTCTGCCCCAAGGCCCGATTACCTTGCGTGCGTGCGTGCGTGCGTTCCATGCCGTCCACGCGTACGCGGCAGTGAACAGTGTCGATTAAAGCCTTAACGACGGCAACCTGGCGGTGGTTGGGGCGTCCCGTTGTCAATCAGATGACGCGTTTGCCTGTGGCAAGGGGGCAGGAGGCCGGAGGAAGGAAAAGATTTGGGCTGGGGCATGCAGAACACAGGTACAGACTACAGCGAGCGAGCGCTGTGCATGGCAATGGCAATGGCATGCATGCATGCATGCATGCACGGACGGACGGGGCGAGCCCTTGTTCTGGCCGGTGAGAGAGTCGGGTGCAGGTAGGACTAGGAGGCAAAGAGGCAGGCAGCGATTGATACGCGTGGAATGCAGGGGGCCATGTAGCGAGCTAGGGTAGGGCAGCTGGTGCAGGGCAGGGGAATGATGATGGCACGGAGAAAAGACGCACGCACATACTATATTCCATTCCAAGGGCTCAGGCTTTAGCTAGCGAGCTACTAGCCATGCCAGCAGCAGCGCCTACAGGTTAGCCGGCCGGCCGGCCCACCGTGTGCGACGAAATTTGGGGGAGACAGAATCATGCTCCTGGGGACGAAGCCAGGAAACAAATTGGGGTGTTAAATATCCCCCCTGCCCCCGCCCCTCATGCAATGATGCTCCGTCCGTCCTCCTCACCGCTTTGCCACTGTTCCGCATCTCATCCCATCTCCTCCCCCTCACCCCCTGTGTGTGTTCCTCGATATACTGTCACTTGACATGCATCCCTTGTCAAACATTGTTCTTAACTAAGGGAGAATTTTTTTTGGAGGGGGGTGAATTTTTTTGGAGGGGGTGGGGAGAATTTGTGGCCCTTGGATCTCTAATCCAACGGTCACAAATCTGGATGATAGTTAGAAAGAAAACATCCGGATGATGTCTATCAATACCCCTTAACTATTTACGTAACAAGGCACAGAATTGCAAAACACACACACACACCTGAAAGTAAGTTGGAGCTTGATTTCCTTCTTTTTGACACTTTCTGACCTACTAGGGCACGGTTGTTTGAAACTCCACCGAAGTGCCTGTTTTTATGCGATTTTCTGATGACGTGATGAGATGGTCTTGAAACGTAGCGTGACAAGCTGGTTGGAACCAAATCATCTCGTTCTTCTTCTCCAGCTCGACTGGTTTAATGAGAAGAAACAAGGAAGCAATACAGACGAGGTGACATAGGGTTCGGCAGTGACAACCTAGCGATGAGCAGCTCCTTGTAGGTCGGCCCTGATCGCCCTGGCTGTCTCCTGCTGCCGCCGTATGTCGCTTCGGCTTCATCGCAAAGTACGTCGAGGAGGGGAGCGTTTTCCTCCCCCCCGTGTAAGAGGAAATCAAACTCCGCGTACTTTCAGGTTGGTTCTTGCGATTTTGCCTTTCTTACCTAGTCGCAACGTCGTCGTTCTTCCTCAAATAGATTAATTTTCCGTAGTTGCCTCTGGTGCTGGAGGTGGCGCGCGGGACGTGGCGGAGGCACGGCACGGGAGATCCAACGAGCTGGAGGGGGTGCGCGCTGACGGGTGTGCATGGGTGCTTGCCCGTGCGAGTAGGGCGAGACAAAGGAGGCGTACGTGCGCGCGCGTGGTACCTGGGGGGGCACCAATCAATATCCTACGAGGTTAAAAATATAGGTGGTGACTAGGGAACACTCGCGTTTTTTAGGTTGAGAGTACTTAGATGTTTTGGACGTTTTTAGTATATCAGATTCGGAGCATTTATATTTTTTGAGGGGTGGTATGAGAGATCCATCCAACGGGCTAGATTTATTTTTTTATATATAGAGGGGGTGTAGGGAATCCATTAGATAGAGATTCAACGTCTTAAAATCTAAGTGCTCTCAATCCCAAAAAAAACATAAAGTGCTCCTTAGCACTTACCAAAAAACATCACTTGAGTACATAACAAAATCCAGTAACGCGACAAATAGATAGTCCCAGTCCCTCGCCGTGCATATCGGACTCCCACACGCGCATCGGCGCATGTACCCGTACGTGCATGCATGCTAGCTAGCAATATACGCTTGTACTGTGACCAGCCTTGCAGCATTGTGATGCTGCTTGTCACGGGCTGCTACAGCGCCCAACGCCTTCCCCATCGATGTTTGTCGAGAGGCAAGATAGAGCATCGTTAATAGGCATGCCGATCGAGCTGGTCCAGCGAGAGAGAGAGAGAGAGAGAGAGAGAGAGAGAGAGAGAGAGAGAGAGAGAGAGAGTGCAAATTATGTGCTCATCCATGGCATGCGCCGGTCAATCCCAGCTCCTTTGCAACACCTCCCTCCCAGCAGCAGCCCCACCGCTGCACTCACCCCCCTTCTTCCCCATCCATCTCAGATTCTCTACATACGTAACACATACACGCATGCGTATCCTAGCTAGGACTAGGGAGTAGTGTGCTAGCTCACCATGTAACCCAGTCTGCCAGCCAGTCATGCACATATGTACGCACGTTCGTTTTGTTTGCACTTTTACCTTGCATGCATGCTAGATACTGAACTTACGTACATATATATAGCTAGCCTTGCTGCCTAGGTAGGAAGCATCAGGCATGACACGTCTAGCTAGCCAGGAGCTAGCATGCATGCGTGCATATATCATGCAGCACCATGCATAGTCAGCTTTGCTGGTGTTACTATGCATCGCAGCTGTAGAGAGTTGACAAGATACATGCGTGCTGATCGATGGCGTTTGGCATGCATGGCATAAAGGATCAGGGGCCCTTGGTTGTGAGGGCATGATGAGCCGTATGATCCGCTTGGGTTGCCCTGCATGCAATGATGGTGGCGCTGGGCACTTTCAGCTCCATCAGTTCAGCTGCCCCCTGCTCCCCTCCCTCCCTCCCTCTCCTCCCATTGTACATTGTACTCTCGCTCGCCCTGCGTGTGTATGCGCGTCTGGAACACATGAAGCGAGCCATGCCACTTCTCTCTCTCTCTCTCTCTCCTTTCTCTCTCTCTCTGTGTCTCTGGGATGGCTAGATCGATCGGTATCTATCTATCTATCTGTCGGATGGATCAGCTGCTCTTGCTCTTGTGTGTCGTGAGTGCATGGGGCCCTTGAGAGATTTTAAAAAGTTTATGTGCTTCCATGGTTCCTCTTTTTAATTGTTCCTTGTCGACTGCATGCATGGTTGGTTCTGGCCTAGACGTGATATGATCATCGTCAATAAATTCCCTTTGAAACTTTTCGAGCGATCGATCGATCGAGCTCGATCGACCGACCGATCCGTCATCTCTTTTTGATCCGCATGCATGCACCGCCTGCCATTTCTGATCTCTGTGTGATTATTAACTTCGCTTTAAGTGGTACGTACGAGAGATCCCGTCAGAGCTCTGAAAGAAATAAGAATAGTGTAGTATATCAATGCCTGCATGTACCTGCATGCTGGCGTTGCAAGTTAATTGCATCCTTGTGATACTGATACTACCTGATCTCCATGATACTGTTGTTGATAGTTGAGAGCTAGTTGATATATATTATCATGCACGTAGATATTCCTTTCAAGACTAATACTACTAGCTTTATGTGATAGCTAGCCTTTTGGTTTTCCCGAGACGAAAAAGAAAATCCACGATTAGCTTTTCCTGCATTGGTTTGATACTTTCCGATCCAAATTCAAAGCCCAAATCCTTGAAGCCACACACGGCACAGGCTCCTAACTAAACCACCTTTATTTTAGTAGCTAGGCCAAGTCAGCATAATTCTGCAGTGAGTAGTGCTTCCAGGGAGATCGCTGCTAAGACACAGACATGCGTGCAAATTATGCAACCCAACCACCTCAACTCACACATAACTCACACGTGCTTTCCTATTTATATATGCTAAATATGCTAGCTAGCTCTTTTTTTTTAGCAAGTTATTTACATATTCGCACTAGCTGCCAGTGTACATGGTTAGAGATGGCAACAAAGCGGGGGACCATGGGGAAAGCCTCCGTGGCATCGCCCAGCATCCCGCTCAGGGCCGTCTCAACAATTTCAAGGGCCCTTGGGCAAGCAAGACGGCAAATGTCTAACAATATAATTTTTTAATAAAGTATATAGTACTACTAATAAGAGTTAACTTGCAGCATATGTTTAGTTCATAAAAGATAACGATAGTACAATAAACAAACTAAAAGAACGGTAAAATAACTATTATGATTACCTCAAATAAAAAAATAATGCTTCAGTGCTTTTTAAGAAACCTGATTGGTGATGGGTGATCCTGTCCAGCCGTCCGCCGTCCGCTCGTGGGGGCGTGGGGCCCATCCCTCGTCGCATGCAGACGAGCGGCGTCGGCGTGTCGTGGCTTCACGGTGTCGCGCCTCACGGAGCGGCGTCGCCGCGTCTGGCGATTGGGCTGGGCGATAAGGAGGCGAAACGATCATCGGTCGGCGATCGAGAATAGCCGAATATCAGAATAGGAAGCGACGGCAAGCTAATTCCTGATTGCTGGATTTGTGCTAAGTGTATGGGCCTTTAAATTTTCATTTCAATATGCCAAATACATATACTAAGTACTATATACATACATATACTCATGGGCCCCTCTGTGGTATGGGCCCCCGGCCGTCGCACTTGCTGCCCTCCCCTCTAAGACGGCCCTGATCCCGCTAGCCGGTCCTCCGCTCTGCTAAGCTTCACGGTGGAGAACCTCTCTCCCCTCGGTCCCGGGGGTACCCGACCCCCATGGGGTCTCTATGGGGATGAAAAAACTAAATTTATTTTTTAAAAAGTAATAGTTAGATTTTATTTATTAATTTATAATTACTTAAGCATATTTCTTTAAAATATAGTTTAAAAATATATATTCTAACATATAAATTCAAGTTTTAGTCTAATATATATATATATATATATATATATATATATATATATATATATATATATATAAGAATTTAATATCTCATATTAAAAATTATAATTTATCACTAAAATATTTATTTTTATTTTTATTAAGTCCCTATGGAGTTCCGCAGGAAAGGATAACCCTGTTCCCACCCCGTTAGCATAGCGGACGGGCCCGCCTTGTTCCCCGTGGAGGGAAATCATCCCCCCTCATAGGAATATTCACTGCGGGGCTGTCCTACGGGCGAATTACCATCCCTATACGTTGTTCAGCTTCAGTTACTGATAAAATCAAGAGCTAATTAAACAAGTTCGTTTTTTGAAGTGAGCTCGAAATTAGGAAGGAACAAATATATTATTAAAGGCTAGCTGCCTGAAAATAGAACAGTACAACGAATTGAAATGAATTCAAGTTGCTCATGTCTACAGGTAGCAAGCTGCAGAGGGGACGAGGACAAGCCAGGTGCATGTCAGTGGCAATACTGGCGGAAAACTTGGCATGCGCTTTGCCTTGCCGCTGTCTTCATCTCGCACGGGTCAACAGCTCTGCTCCCATCTCATAATTATCCCCTCCTACGGCAGCGCAGGCATATGCCCTGACCGCATCTGAACACCTCCTTTGTCTCCAACCTTTTGTCTCTTCCTGTTCTCTCTCCCCTCCCCCCTGCGCCAGTGCTCCTACACAGCAAAATTAAACACTTCCATCTCGCTGCTTATCTCCTACCTCCCTCTCTCTCCTCTCCCAGTCTGTCTCCTCTCTGTCCTCTCCTTAGTGGCTACCTATAAGGTGTTAAGTTGCAGTGTTATATAAGCCCATGTATACGTGTGAACTGTGAAGTTGCTTGGCTATGCGTAGCTGCAACTTTTGCTGGATTTTGCTACTTAGTTCATACATAACTCCGATCCATAGCTAGCTGCAGGTTATTGCTGGTTGTTTGTTGGTGTCGTTGAAGCTGAGATGACCATGGTGAGAACGATGGTGGGCAGAGAGAGGAATGGAGGCGTGAGGCAGTACAATAGATCCAAGGTGCCGCGCCTGAGGTGGACGCCTGATCTGCACCACTGCTTTGTCCACGCCATTCACAAGCTCGGAGGCCAGGACAGTATGTGCATTCATACCTTCCATTCATGCATTGATCATGCCATTCATCACTGCTTTCTCTCGTCTTTCACTGATCTGCACCGCTGCTTCTCACTCCATTCTGATGTTTGTATGCGTGTGTGATGCGTAGAGGCTACGCCGAAGCGAGTTCTGCAGCTGATGAGAGTGGGAGGACTCACCATATCTCATGTCAAAAGCCATCTGCAGGTTTAGTTCATTAGCCTTGCATCTCTCTCATCACTGTAACATGTGTTCTTCGCGGTTACTGCTCCAATTTCCTGTTGATTAAGTTTGCATATAGACTAACTGACTAATTTTATTGTCCGTTATCTGAAGCAGATGTACAGGAACATGAGGAATGATCTTGGAATGCAAGGTATATTTTTGTGTATATCTTGACAGGCACAGAGATTTCTTTTTTGTTTTGCAATGTGCTACTACAGGTTTTCCCCTGGTTTACTGCCACAGGTGGTTCAGGAACAGTTCTTTTTTATCCCATAAACGTTAGAAATAAAAGTAAGCATCCCTTTTTCCCCGTGTAGCTTGTTGAGTCTTTAACTGTAGAGTCTCCAAAAACAGCTAATCTACCATCCTCACTATCAAATCCATGAAAAAATTGCGCTCTAGCTAATCACAGTTCTAATTAGCCAAAACTAACAGTAAAGAAAAGTTATTTTCTGTTTCTTGACGGTGTTATTGGTCATGAAAGGTAGAGTGCAAACTCCTTGTAGCATATCATGCACATTCATGTGTGCATGGATGGCACACTTCTCAATAACTACCAATTTCTTTGTGTTGGCTTTATGCAAGTCCCAATGGGGTAGATATATAGTGATACTTTATCCTTCACACATGCAAGAAGCTAGCTACTCCACTCCACGAGAGAGGAGGGAGAAAAGGAAAAGCCTAAAACCATTCTTCCTTTGCCAATCTTGTGATCAGGGATGCAAGCGCAAAAGGTGCAAAAGGCAGATCAGGAGCACACATATGGAGGAGGAGGAGGCATGGAAGTTTGTACTGGTATGCAGCAGCAGTGTGATCATGAGTGTGATGTCCACTGCTGCAGCTGCCACTCCCCAAAGCCTAGAAAGGAGCCACTACCGCTACACCCCCAACTGAAAAGGTCCCTGCCTTTTATTTAACTCACTTAATCTGTTTATGCTCTGCCAATCTATAAGCTTATCAGTCACGTCATGAATAATGACAACAGTTTAGGCCCTCCTTTTGCATTCACTTCTGCATCTTGAAGTATCCCATCAAATATTCCAGGCTGCACCTGCAAACTCTTAAAATACGAGTACACGCTATGATCCTTTTTGGCAACAAAGATACGTGGTGCCTCGGTGACATGATGTTTGCATGGCTATAACTAGGAAATGAGTAGTTGTACATTAGAGAAATGTACCTGTACTTTTTGATATGAAGGTGGGGGATCTTGTAGAATGTTTGTCGAGTAAGACCATCTTGTTCCGTTATATTGGGAAAGCTCGTACAGATATATTTATTCTTGTGGGATCCATAACCCATTTCCTATTATTTAGCACGTCAATTTGTTCCTAAAAAACGAAACTCGTCAATATGCATATCACTGTGCGATTTGCGCGCTTAATCAGTAGTAGTTCTCAATGATAGCGCGCAATATATCATTGTGTGGTTTATGAATTTCGCAGACCAAAAGAAATGCATTCCAATGCAAATAAAAATGTTTTTATGATTTGCAGTAGCTAGATATGTCCCTCGATCGATTTATGCTGGATGCTACTCATTTCAGTTCAAAATATAAAGATCAGTTTTTTTTTGTGCAGTCTGTAAAAAGCAAACCTTGAACACTAGTTTTCTATTTCCTATCCGTTACCACCTGTGTCAAGTAATTTGTTCTTCTCTTCAACATTTTCCATTGCACCCAAATAACAGGGGAGTAGCATCTGAGATGGAGAGGGGACGCCAAGGGGAGGAGGCGAGCGCGAGCCCCAAAAGCCAGCTCAGATGCCAAGGAATATGTGAGAGGGACAGGTCGTCGAGCCTGTACTGCAGCCTCGCAGCGGCAGGTGGCTACTATGTGCATATGCAGATGCAGATGCAAGCGGCCATGGCAGCTCATGTGGTGGAGCCCCGCACGCGGGGAATAAAGCAGCAGCAGCAGCAGCAGCAGCGAGAGCCGTGGCCGCCTGCAGGCGGTGATGGCGAACACGCCGCCTCCAAGCTCAAATTCTTGGGCTTCGTGGTCACTTCGGGGCCTCCTCCTGCCTACTGCGTCGACCACCCTTCTGAGGTACAGTATATACTACTGCTACTCTCTCTGCTTACGTCTACAGCTTAGTCTCGTCTATCTATGGATCTCACTGATCAGAGGGACAAAGCGTATGGATGAATGGATGGATCATCTCAGTCTGCCCAGTCCCTCCCTTCTGCAAAGTGTTTTTGTGCGTGTGTGACTGGGCGCGCATGCACTGGCGTATGGATGGATCTATACACTTTCTATAGTGGTGTTTTTTGTTCTTGCATTGCATGGCTAGGTACTGCACTGCATGCTCCATCACACACACACACACGCAGCGAGCGAGAGACAGATTGGTCAGTAGGCTGCACATATATACATCGTCGTCTTCCTTCCCTCCGATCACACCAAAAGGCAAAAGTTTGAAGGGACCGTCTGGATAGGAGGGCCGACGTACCTTTGCCTTTCGTCTAGTAAAATAGCAATTTCGAACTTAGAGTAAGCTTTCACGTGGTTATAATCAGATACTTCATATACCATTAGTGTTCTCCACTGGATTAGTTAGTACGTTTAATTGCTGCTTTAGTATGAGTAGTGGTACATTACCACAAACGCTGTATAACGAAGAAGAATGAACCTATTCCATGCAGGTCGGCACGGTTCCCACCCACCGCATCGCACCCACGGCGAGCCGCACCGACGACGGCCGCGCAGACGCACACCTACCGCGCAGGCTCGAACCGGCAAGCAAAGTCGCTGGAAGCGCGAAGCCGTCGTCACTGGATGGCGAACGCGACGGCTGCTCGCTCTCGTTGTCGTTGGCATTGGCGTTGGACCCGGCCGGAAGCGGCGGCGAGGGCAGCCTGCTCTCGTCGACGACGTCGTCGTCGGGGAGCCGGATCAGCCTCGACCTGTCGCTGTCCACTCTCGACTCGTAATCCCTATAACCCGCGTCTCATGCGGAGCGGTTGCGCTGGGCCTATGTGCGCTTCTTTTGACAGTTTTCGCCTGGTTTGGTTGTAACTTTCGGCCCAGCAGACGGCCCATATAAAAATGAAAATAGCACCTTTTAGCTCTAGCTTATCACCTTTCCTTTTCTTTGTTTTTTCTCTCGTAGTATCGTGGGATGTAGTCCTGGGCCTCTTAGCAAGCCCAATACGCCGCAATCCAATGTGCTACTAAGCTAACGCCGGTGCAAACGTAATGGCCCTATTTTTTTAGCTTTTTTTAAGCCTTTAGAGCAACTCCAGCAGTAGCCCTCAAAACAGGGCCCCTACTTTTTATTTGAGAGCTCTCCCTACTTTTGAGTGCTCTGTTTTTTAGGCTACACTCCAGCAGGAGCCCTCAAAACAGGACCCTCAAATTCATTCTTAGATGGGATGACACATAGGACCCACCCTCATCCTCATCCTACTTTTGAGGGCCGAGGGGCAAAAAACTCACTCCAGCAGGGCCCCTACTTGAGCCCTCAAAAGTAGGGGCTCCCTCCAGACCCCCAGGAATGAGGGCTCGAGGGGGAGATTTGAGGGCCCCCTACTTTTGAGGGCTTAAGAGCATCTCCAACAATCCCCCTAAAAACCCACCCCAAAAGACACCTTTTAGGGGCAGTCCAAAAAATTTGTTAACCTATTTTAGTCCCATCCTCCAACAGCTCCCCTAAATATATCCTAATAGTATGTTGAATCTGGCCCAACATTAACAACCGGTCCATTTACTTTGCTCGATACCTCATTTTGATCGTGAGCGATCCGGAGAGTTGGCCGCGTGCACTGGCGGCCGATGTGCTAGCTCGTCCGTGTACGATGCGATTACAGTTTGACCGCTGCACTCGGCCATCGCGTGTACATGTACAAGGCATGAACTCCGTAAACGCATCTAGTCCTGTTCCGATCGGTACACGTAGTGTGTTCTCAAAGAAATATTCCGTCCGTCCGTGCATGTATTTATACGGTGGCGGATACTACTGCGGATCAAAATCTACATCAGCTGCGAATACTAGTTTGCACCGTTCCATTGGACGGAGGGACGCAAATATTTCCTTTCGAAAAGAACCAAAAGAAGCGAAATCTTTTGCAAGGTTGCACCGCACAGGACGTCGCCCCGCGCCCGCGCCCGATTTCGATCTCCCGATGCGTCAGGGCATCAGGCGTCGGCGCGTCTGGAGGCCGCGGGCGACGTTGGGCGGCGTCTGGAGGTTTGGGGCGGCGGGCGGGGAGATGTGGCTGGGAAAAAGGCGGGGGCTGCGAGCTGTGAAGGAAAAGTGTGGCGCGAATTTTTTTCCCCAGCGCGCGTGACGGCGGGAGCGAGGATAGGGGACCCCCGAAAGTTCCCGGTTTCTAGCTGGGTTTTGGGAGAGTTTTGGGGGGGAATAGAAATAGGGGGGTGTTTAGGGGAGTTGTTGGAGAAGACTTTTTACATAATTTCTCAATAATTTGATTTAGGGGGAGATTTAGGAGGATTGTTGGAGATGCTCTAAGTAGGGGCCCTGCTGGAGTGAGTTTTTTGCCCCTCGGCCCTCAAAAGTAGGATGCGGGCTCAAGTAAGGGCTCTGCTGGAGTTGCTCTTAGCTACTTCAGAAACCGAAGAAACCGAAACAACGGATCGACTTTTTAAAATAACCTTTTAAGCTCAAAATCATGAACGCTGTCCTCATCGTCGTCTTCGTCATCCACCGCTGTCTTAAAAAGTACAGATAAAACAATTAGCCATAGCCCAAAAGAACATAGGTAAAATGTTCACTAGATGGAATTGCTATATAGAGTGAGGCTGCGGGGCTACTCATTTGGGATTTTTTGTGCATTATGATTTATTTTACACTGCAACTAGTTTATTTTGTATTATACCTGCTGGTGGCTTTTTTGGGTATAATTAAAATTAAACAAATTTTAAAATAAAAAACAGGTTAACCCATTATGGACAATGCAAACAAATACAGAAAAAAGAAAAGGCAAAAAACCTAAAAATCTTGAAAAAAAGATAAAATTAAGAAATAGCGAATTAGAAGTTAAAAGGCAGAAGCTGAATCCGAAACGAACGAGGCCTAGCAGTTCTTTTGTTTTTTTGGATCAAATGATTTTTTTTGGGGGCGAGGGAAATGAGAAGATTTAATACATGCGTGATGCACGTGCCAGGAAATTTCTTGTGTGCTTAGCCTTTTCTTTCTGGGAGGAGTGTTAATTTATAGATAGAGAATCAAGACGGACTTGAAACCAAAACAAAAGGTACAAATTGGTTAGCTCACACGGTTTTTGATTTCCTGCTTGCTTCCTGAACATGACTAGCATTTTCGTGCAGTCAGATCCACAGCTAGCGTTGCCAATAATTAACAAATTTTCAAAAAAATCGATCGGTTGTTTAGTCAGAAACACCGGCTCAAGCCATACAAGTTGCACGAAGAAAACAGAGGCACGGCTTGGAATTTTATACGGCGGCCGAAGGAGGGATTTGTGGAAGTCGCTTTTGGTGAGCAAAGTGGATTTTCATCGTTTGACGGATTTCCAGTATTGATTAGGTCGATCACAAGAAAAAGTTCGATCCAAGTTGAACCAGAGAGGGCTTTTGCCCGCCGTAATCAATGGCTCGTATTACAATTTACAAGCCGAGGTGAAGGTTACAAAGGTGAACGATTCAAGATTTCCTTTTGTCCTTCGGCACGAAGGAATGCTTTGAGCCTGTGCGAATGCTTAAAGCTTAAGCTTTTAGTTTAAATTATACTATTTTAAATTTTTTTATAATATAGCTGTTGAAATCTTTTGAGCATAACTAAATTTTAAAAATAAAAATTACACTATTACGAACAATATAAAAGAATACTAAAAAAGAAAATACAAAAAGTTCTAAAAAACCAGAAAAATTGAAACGAAGAAGACGTCCTCCGACTGGTGAAGCAAAGTCACGGTACTACAGTGCTGTGCCTTGCGTTCTAGCCGTCGGATCAAGAAACAAAAGTCGAGATCAATCCGGATAACATACCGATAACACTGTAGCAACGTCGCAGCAAAAATACTGTAGCTTGAGTACCGTAGCATCAGACGGTGACATCTAGTCTGACCTGTTTAGTTTTCATCAAACTACAATGCTTCTCCCACTTGGCTTTACAAAGTCACCGGATCCTCGTCGCAGCATTGTTCTTTTATTCACAAACTTGTACCAACTGAGATTAATGAGAAAGCGATAATTCTCCTAAAAAGCCGAGATCCTACGCTAATCGAGTACCATCGATTTTCTGATTGGACGGCTACGTACGTTTGGACATACCTGTACACGTAGGATCCTACCCGGGAGTCGCGGATGGCTGGCATGCATGGTCTTTTACTAATGTTTTATAATTTATAGTTTAAATATTTAAATTCTAATTATTTGTAAGAGATAATATGAAAAAAGAAATAGTCGTATGTGATTTTACCCGATTCAACTAAATTCAATATACTTTTTACTATAATTATTCTATTGACTTGCCTCGAAGTAATGTACCGTTCAAAATCTAATTACTGTAGACAGTAATAAGTATAAGACACGGATAAACTGAAACAAACCCAGCACAAAACGTAAACGTAAGGGACTCAGCTGCTGCTAAGCGATCGCGTCCGAACGGCGCCGGCCTTTCCCTAACGCACGGGCATGGCGGCGCCTTTGAAACCTGCCGATGTATATATTATCACCATCGATCGAACGCTCCGCAGATTTGCACCCAGACCGCGGCCACCTTCTAATTAGTAGCCTCGGCTAACCTTAACCCGCGCGCATGGCCGCGCCGCTGCCGATGGCGCGCGACAGTGACAGCGGCGCCGTAGCCGGGGCGGGGGCCGGAGCGACCGACCTGGGCGCCGGAGCGGATATGAGGAGGGTTGTGACGGCGCTACTGTTCGTGGCGACCGTCGCGCTGCCGTGCCTCGTGCTGTACCGCGCCGTCGCGCCCGCGCGCTTGCTCGTCCGGCCCGCAGCCGTGCCGTGGCAGGCGGCCGCGACCACGGCCGCGCCGCACGACGACGTCCAACTGGTGAGTACAGTATAGTACGTTGTACGTCCGTTTTCCTTCCGGATCAAGGTGTTCGCGACTGTCACGACACAATGCACAGATGTTTTACAGTTCTTGGTTGTCAATCCTTTTTTCTTAAAAAAACTGTTGCTTGAGAGGCTGTGATGGTGTTGTTGCGCGTGATCACCAGAAAAGCAGGAACGATCCTTCGGATCTTCTAATGAGTTTCATCGTTTAATGGGGGACCGGTTAATTTAGGCATGTTCTTTTTTCCTTTCATTTTATAGTTTTTAACTATGGTTTATGTCTTTTGAATTATTCGTGAGAGAGTATAGAATAACAAATTTATGTGCGATTTTGGCCGATATAAATGAAGTCGCTACAGTGTGTACTATAATAAATTTGTAGATTTCATCTTAAAAAGATATTTTATTTGAAATCTAGTTAATATAGAATAGCTGAAAACCCGTTTTTGGAACTTGAAAAGAAAAGGAGTGAGAAAAAATTCCTCTCCCATTGGAGTTGCTGCGTTGTCAATGATTGTAGTAAATATTTGAGGTGGAGAAGTGTGAATTGATGAGCCACTAGTTAATCTGGCATACGTGGATTTGGATTCCTAAGACAAGCACATTAGCGTGATATTCTATGTTGTCCGATCAGAAAAAGAATGGCTGAGGCTAGATGCTACAGTACCATCGGTATAGTACTTGTGCTACAATACTATTCGCTACAGCGATCCCAAACGGTGTTGCGCAGTGATTTGAAGTTTCTCCTCACTGTTCCTCATTGTGCGTAACTGTGCTCCTCTGGCGTTCCTCCGCGTCGTCAGAGGAGCCGGGTCCGGCAAACATCGTTGAATGCACGTTTTGTTTGCGATCAGATGATGACTTAGCAAAATGGTTAGTAGCATTATTGACAACCAGAATTCAAACTGTAAACTACGTCAAGAATTGACTGACAAGTGATTAAAAAAAGAGAGAGAATTGACTGGCAAGTTATCAGTTTCTCTACTTCTCCTCTTTCTAGAAACCCATTTTCCAATTGCAACGTGCATGAATTTTGTTCTTAAGTTATTCAACGCTGTAATACATGCGGACAATTTGATTTCATTGTGTGACCAAGAATTTCTTTCCCAGAAATTTTACTTCCTGTGTAGCTATTATATTATATTGTTTAGGTAGTCCATGACACTTCGTATGTGTTTGGTGACAACTCAAGCCAAATGCCAAGTTACATATGGTTTGTATCCTTCGTACATGCAACCCTTGTTTTTTTTCTACAATAGAAAGTAACATGCGAATCACCTGAAAAAACAATCTCAAACCAATGCCTTTTGTTTGCAAACTAAGACCGTTAATTAAACAAAAACATTCTTATAATTAAGATGTTCATATTGAGTTGCATATATCAATTAATTCACCCAAAAATTTAACTTGACAAGAATATGGGCAATTATACTTCAACAATTTAGTTAATTGGCTCACTGATCTCGGAAAAAAGTTAATTAATTTATGTGCTGCTGCATGCAGGATAGTGAGGATGCGAGGCTGGAGCGAGTCCTGAGGGCAGCCGCAATGGGGAACGACACGGTGATCCTGACGACGCTGAACTCGGCGTGGTCGGAGCCCGGCTCGGTGGTGGACGTCTTCCTGGAGAGCTTCCGGATCGGCGACAACACCAGGGAGTTCCTGGACCACCTTGTCATCGTCTCGCTCGATCTCACCGCGCACCGCCGCTGCAAGCAGATACACCCTCACTGCTTCGCGCTCATCACCGACGGGGTGGACTTCTCCGGGCAGAAGAACTTCATGACCGACGGCTACCTCCAGATGATGTGGAGGAGGATCGACTTCCTGAGGGTCGTTCTTGAGAAAGGCTACAGCTTCATTTTCACGGTACGCATGAAGTTTTGTGCAGTTCTGACAGAATTTTGTTAAATCAGTATGTTTCAGGACCTAGATGAGCACTCACCATATATAGCTCTGAACATTTCAGGACACGGACATTGTGTGGTTCAGGAACCCAATGCCGCACTTCTACCCGGACGGCGACTTCCAGATCGCCTGCGACCACTTCACCGGCAACCCGGACGACCTGCAAAACGAGCCCAATGGCGGGTTCACGTACGTTCGGTCCAACACGGAGACGATCGAGTTCTACAAGTTTTGGTACGCGGCGAGGGAGAAGCACCCGGGGCTCCACGACCAGGACGTGCTCAACTTCATCAAGCACGACCCCTACCTCGCCGAGATCGGCGTCAGAATCAAGTTCCTCAGCACCGAGTTCTTCGGTGGCCTCTGCGAGCCCAGCCGGAACTTGAGCAGGGTCTGCACCATGCACGCCAACTGCTGCATCGGCCTGCGCCGAAAGATCAACGATCTCAACGTCATGCTCCAGGACTGGAGGAGGTTCATGTCGCTGCCTTACAAGGACAGGCATTCTGTTTCTTGGAGTGTACCACGCAATTGCAGGTACTTATGATAGCTTCTGTAGACAAAACACCTTTCTGAATCATATTGTTATTCTGTAGCTTGTATCTGATTAATTTGTTGATGTGATGGTCTATTTTCAGTCTGAAGAAACTGGAGCAATAGGACAAGAGGAGAATGATTTGCTACTAGTCTTAAGTCGTTGGAGAGGAAGCCGGGTTTTTGTTTATCAAGTAATTAGCTGAGGACTGAGGAGACATAGAGGTGTGAAAAAAATAATGTGTTTTATAACATCTGTAGTTGTTTGTACCATAGCCCATAGATGGCAGTCGCCAGCCTAGTGACCCTGCTAACTGTCACTGAGAATTTTTCCCGTTATCTTGAATTCTTAATTCCTTCCTAAAATGTAGGAAGGCGCAGAAAAAATTTAGTAGGGTTGATGCAACCAAATGTAACCACATAAACTATACAAAAGCTGCTAATTGATTTTTTTCTACCACCTTTTGTTTCATTTTAATTATTGACTAAATCTTATGGTAGCGAGAGTTCGAGAAAATTCCATAATAGTATGACAAATGTGATTCAATTGGTATTGAAGGGCAATGTGAGAATGTCCAGAATAAGGTTGTGATGAAAATTTTTATGAAATGGTTGTTTGATTTTTTTACAAAGATTGCATTTTATCTAGATCATTTTCTGAGTTTTCTAAGAAAATGGTATAACCACCGGTGTGGTGTCAATCATACCGCCGTGCGGTAGTACCGTAACGTGGTGCTAACATACCTCTGTGCGGTATTACTGTAGTTTCAAGTGATTTGGAGTCTCGAATCAAAAGTTATATGTATTCTTAGTTTTGAATCGTGCTGATTTTACTATTCCTACGTCAATTTTACTATAGCAGTAATAATATTGATTTGAGGTACTATTGCAATACTATACCAGTATATCAATTTTATTATTCATTTATCAAAATTTTAGTTTGTTTATTTGGCGAGGTTTGTTTTGGTTTTTTACCTTAATTGTCATAGCTTTGTAACTATTAAAGTGAAGAATTGATGAATAATTGGGGAACAATTTTAAGACACTATTCACCTCTCTCTTTTGCTATCTTGGGTATACAAGTGGTATTAGAGTCCGGTTAGTTTTTCTCATAGATCATAACCGGTCTTGGGAGCCATGTCATCGGACAAGTATTCTACCAAGACACCGTGTTTGATGGACTCAATTTTTTATATTGGAAGGCTCGCATACATGCTTACATCAAGGCTCAAGGGCATGCAATTTGGCTCAAAGTCAAGAATCTTTATGTAGTGCCAGCCAATGACAATGTAATCTCTCCCGATGTGGAGGCGAACAGTAAGGCAAGCAACTTCTTGATTGAATGGCTTAATTAACTTGAGTTTGAGCGTGTTGCTCATTTGAGGTCTACTCACGAGATCTGAAAGAGCCTCACTGACTACTATGAGAGCTCTACCACGATTAAAGAAGTGAGATAGAACTAACTTAAGAAAAGTACTCAAAGATCGACCAAAGGCCCGGTGGATCTTTCGATAGTTATGGGTAAGGTTTTCAAAGATTATACATGATTTATGTGTTGTTGGCCTTATGTTTTCTGAATTTTAGAATGCACACCAGCTCTTGGATGCTCTTAATATGAGGGTTTGGGAGATGAAGATCACTTCCATCAATGACAACACTATCATGAGTGAATTTATCATAGATAAGCTCTACTCGATGTTGAATACACATGAGATTGGCTTCATCTCGTATCTTCCCAAGATAGAGTCGATGGGCAACTAGAGAAGCTAACTGAGGATGACTAATGGTTTACCCTTCTCATAGTAGCTCTTTTGATTTCTTGGATTTTGGCTCATCTAGATTTTTTTGTTCGTCTTGCACTCTTTGAGCGATGGGCAACTGGAGAAGCTATCTGAGGATGACTTAGCCCTCCTATACACAAACTTTACGAGTCTACAACAAAGTAAGGAACAAGAGGAGAGGTGGTCCCGTCATTTGCTTTGAGTGGGTGAGCAGAACCACATTCGGGCCAAGTGCCCTAGCTAAAGGGCATGGAGAAGGACCATCGAAGGAGTCCTTAAGCTCGTGACGCAAAGGCCAAAAAGCTCAACTACCATAAGTTCATCAACCGGGTCCTTGCCACTCTTGAGAACGTCGACATGAACGATGCAGACTCGAAAATGAAGGACGACGAGGACGACACCCACGGCAAGAAGAAGGCTAAGGACTTCACCAGTTTATGCTTCATAGCCAAGGGTAGCAACGAAATTTATCCCTCCTCCTTCGACGAGCTCTACAGCAACCTCGACGAGATATGCCCCTCCTCCAAAACAATGAAACGTGCTTTTTGTTGCTACTGAACAACAACTGAAGAAGCAAGCTAAAATGACTAGAAATCAGGATATTATGATTGACAACTTGAACTTAAAAATTGTTAAGCTCAAATCTATTAATCCTAATGATAATTACGAATTTTGCTTGTACTTGCATGATAAATTGTCAAATATGAAATCTGCTCATTACTCTATTACTAATCAACTTAAGAATGCTCTAGATGAACTAAAGTATCTCAAATCTAGTCATGATTCTATTTGCTTGAATGCTATTATTTTATGTGTCCTATATATGCTATTTCTTCTTCATGTTCAAATTGTGCTTTACTTGAGAAAAAAATGGATAATGCTCTTAAAAAATTGCATAAGTATAATCTTGATCATACTAGCTCGCATTGTGAGAATAACAAAATCAAAATGAAAAAATGTGTAAAATGGTTATTCGTTTTAGGATTGTATGCTGTGAAAATTAAAAACAATGCTCTAGATGAACTAAAGGGTCACAGTTAAGATAGATACTCTTAACAAGGCTCTTGAGGAGAAAGCAAAAACTGAAAAGTCAATAGCCATGAGTGCATCTAAGAAAGTGATTGGTTCAATTTCTAATGCATTTTGTGTTGAGATTGGGAGTGATTTAGATGAAATGCATGAGGGTTTAGAGTCAAGTGCAAGGATCAGTTGGCTAAGGTTAGAAGTTCTCTTTGTGTGTATTATGAGGCTTTGAAGCTTGAGGTAAGTGTCCATAAAGAAAGTTATACTAGAACAACTAAGTTAAATGCCACATGAGAGAACCTAGCCAAAGAAAATGACTGCATAAAAAATCCTTGAGATATTTTCTAGTGGGAAGAAAAACCTCAACATAATTCTAAACCAATCTAAGGTGAGTGTGAAGAAAAGAGGCTCAGGATTCAACTCCTTAGAGTGTCCTAAGAACCACCCACATAAGATTGTGAGGGTTGTTGAGAGTGGCAAGTTTGAGGTAAAACCTACTGAGCTGTCTGAGACTATCTTTAGATCTACAGGTTTTACCTAAACCCCTTTTAGCAAGGCATGTGCTTCTTTCTCATCAGGTAAGACCCCTCAAAATATCAAATATCATTGCACCTTCTGTGAGAAAGATGCCAACATAGCTAAGTTCTGCTTCTATAGAGTTAAGATTGAGAGGAAGGAGAGAGTGCGTTCTTTGAGGCATCGACGTCATTCTCACCCACCATGAAGTCGAGAACGACTACATGGGTTGGTGCGGAACTCGTGTGAGCCAGCTGGAGCCCCCCAAGCCCAGAGTGGTGTTCCTCGAGTAAGAAAAAGAGTACAGCAACCAACATACGTACATACTAACTACTCCTTCATCTATGTCCTGTGCCGGACCTGGACCCACCAATGTTATCATCTGTAGACAGGGGAGAGAAGTCTAGTGTCCTCATTGGCTCCGAACTGCCCCGGTACTCCTTGTAGCCCTTCGTACCGTCCATATGACGGTCATCCATGTCGTAGTCCCCCATACTTGGTGAGAGTTGATGAGCATCAAGGAAAATCGAAGCCAAAAAGAGGACTAGGGGAGTAGCGGCGGGAGCTTCTAGCAAGGTGCCCTACTACTTCTTTATGTTGCGACTCTTTGATAGCATACCGCTACCAAGCTTGGATGCTCCTGCCCCCACCTTCGTGATGCGACTCTTTGCTAGCATACCGCCAGAAGGCATCAAACTTTCTATTGTACACATTACTGAGTAGAGCAAAGAGAGAAGAGAAGCTCGGTGCTTCGGTGGTAAAGAAATGAGCAGAGGAGATGAGTTTTATAGCCATGGAGGTGGAGAATGTTGCATTTGCCCCTTGTCTCTCAAGCTCCACCACCACTCTGCCTTCTTCCTCTTCTCCGTCTTGTCACTGGTTGTCGATCGTTGCTTCAATCCCTTCCCAGCCGCTACTTCTCTGCTCTTTGCTCAATCTTATTATTAGTGGCTTCATGCTATGCTAACTACTAGGCGGCCTAGGCAACCGTTGCCCGGGCCGTGGCCATGCTGCTTGTTGAGTGCTTTTGTTGATGTGATGTTGTCCCCTCTGCCAAGCCACCACACTGTCCTCACCCTTTGATCACTTCATCAATCATCATCAGTCATCTCTATCTCTCACTCTCTCCTCTCTCCAGCTCTCCTCACATACACAAACTCTCTCTCTCTCTATCAGTCCCTCATCTTCATGTTGTCCCCTCTGCGTGCTGTACTAGGGTTGCGGCTAAAGTGGCAAGGCAGGCGTGCAAGGAGCTCTAGCGAGGCGGGCAAGGAGGTGCTGGCGAGGCTGCGGCGAGGGGCTCCAGGCTGCTGCGCCTGCACCATCACCCATCGGATTTGGCGATCCCCGTCCACACCAGCAACGGATCCGACTGCCCAGACCGCACTACGCCTGCAATGGCGCCGTGGCTTCGTGCCGCCCGGCCCACCATATGTCTCTTGTGCCAGGCCGCTCCGAGCATGGCACGATAGGCCGTGCTGTCCAATAAGCTAGTTTTCTAGCCCTATTCTATCCTTTGTGCCGTGTTGATTGGGCCTCGGGCTAGCCTAAAAAGGCCTGACCTAACTCCTAGGTTAGTTGTATTTTGATGGGAAGGCCGCACCGAGCTGCCGGACGGGGCGCGCAGATGCCTGATCATGTGTCCAAGCGGCCACGACACGATGCCGAGGCCGTGTAAGCGGTCGTACGCCTCGTTGTGCCTCGTGACCGAGTCGAGGGGCCGAGCCCACGGCATCAGCCTGGTGCCCTGGTGGCGCACGCGCGCGCGAGTACGAACGCGCGATGCGGTGACGGTGGATCCACGCCTCGCAAACCGCGGCCGTGTAAGTGGCGGCTCCTCTTTTTGCCCCGTCGCGTCGTGACGGGCTCGGACACGAGGATTTTGTCGAGTTTTGCTGGTTTTTTCAGAGTTCCACTCGGACGCGGGCGCTTGCTGATGGACCGCACAAACCTGCGTCGGATGCATGGCGGCGGAAGAATTCTCGGCGTGCGGTTGTGCGTCTTTCCATTGCTTTCTGCCGAGGTGGCTTCGAATCGCATCGTCGGTCAGGTTTAAGTAGCTGCCGTGATTGGATACCCGTAAGATTTCCTTTTGCCTTTTGAGGGCAAATTAGTTGCAGTAAAGCGCCTTAATCCCCCACCGAAATGATGTGTATCAAGTAGACGTGACGACTTCTCTTATGTTGCATTAACTGTACGTGATACTAAGATATTAGATCGAGGGAGTGGAAACAGCAAGTTTTTAGGGTTTAGATGAACAAACACACTCACAAGTCACAAGCACAGTAAAATCTTACGTGGTAATCCTTAGAGATAGCTGAGATGGACTATTGAAGATGCTCTCAGATGAACAAACACACCCACAAGAACAAGAACAGTAAAAGTCTCAAAAGAGAATCTGGCACCTGTATCGAGTTCAGTATTACACCTTACAGAAAAACGGTCCATTTCTGCTATGTTCCTTTGTTTTTCAACAAGCATGTTTTCTCTATCGAAAGGACCCGGGCAGTGAATCCAAGAACAGTAAAATTATTCTGCCCAAATCCTGACCGAGGATGATGCGTACGTACGTGCTTCGTTATAATTTCTGAACGGCCGCTGACCTACAACAACCTGATCTTAAGCTTCATACACTTTGCATTCGTCGGTCTCGGGGTTGGTCTGGCAGTAGTCCTCCAGTGGGTCGCCGCTGCCCTGCTTCGCGCCGCCCGGCCACAGTCTCGCCACCAGATGCCCTAAATCAACCACACGTTGGCTGCATGAACCAAACAACGCCACCAACATTACTACTTGTCATTGGTTGTTCTTACAGCTCAAAATTTAAAGTGTCACGCACATTTGCAGATACAGAAGCATGAATATATATGCAGTTTCCATTCCTCACCTGTAGCCCCATTCGTTGTCGTACCAGGCGACCACCTTGACCATGTCGTCGCCCATGACCATGGTCAGCGACGCGTCGATGGTGCAGGACACGTCGGAGCACCTGAAGTCGACGGACACGAGCGGCGCGTCGCAGACGGCGAGGATGCCCTTGAGCTTGCCCGCGGCGGCCTTCCGGAACGCCGCGTTCACGTCGTCGGCCGTGATGCCCTTCTTCACGGTGTTGATCACGAGGTCCACCACCGAGACGTTCGGGGTCGGCACGCGGAGCGCGATGCCGTTGAGCTTGCCCTTGAGCTGCGGCAGCACCAGCGCTACGGCCTTGGCGGCGCCGGTGCTCGTCGGCACGATGTTCAGCGCGGCGGCCCTGGCCCTCCTCAGGTCACGGTGCGATGCGTCCAGCAACCTCTGTTAATTAAAGAAAGAGCATGGATGGAGTGACAATTCTGTCCAAGATGCTGCAGCGATCCATTCACTCGTTTCTGGTGCAAATCAGAAAACTGACCTGGTCACCGGTGTAGGCGTGTGTTGTGGTCATGGTTCCCTTCACAATTCCTGCACGAGGAACAGTCGGGGAAAATGTCTCTAATGTCCTGTGTGTACAATTCCATATTTTCAGATCAAGGTAAAAAAATCCTTACCGAACTCTTCGTCCAAGATCTTGACGAATGGGGCGAGGCAGTTGGTTGTGCACGAAGCATTGCTGCAAACAAGACAATTCGATCGATGCACGTTACAGACTTGCATTGTGACATCCTCTGAAAGAATCAAAGAAATAACTTGCATGCACAACGTATATGGATGATTACAGGTTACTGCTGGAAAATTCTGATGCTTACCTGATAATGTTGGAGACTTCATGGGAGTAGTCTCCCTCGTTGACACCGATGACATAGGTGGGGATGTCGGCGCCCTTCGCCGGAGCAGTGATGATGACCTTCTTCGCGCCGGCCTGGATGTGCTTCCCGGCGCCTGGGCCATCCACGAAGACTCCAGTACCCTTCATGATACAGTGCACGCGTACTGTCAGTTTCGTTTTGTCGGCAAACGCGTGCGAAGTTTACATTGGGGTATTATGTTTGTGTACCTCAATAACAATGTCGATACCAAGCTCAGCCCATGGCAGCTTGAGAGGGTCCCTGCTCGAGACGACCTTGATCTGCTTGCCGTCAACGCTGATGGTTTGGTCGTCGACGATCTTGACGTCGGCCTTGAAGGTGCCGAGCATCGAGTCGTACTTGAGAAGGTGAGATGCCTGAAATTACCGCAAGAAAGTTCTTTCAGAATTAGTCCTTAATTGGTCTCTACATGTTTACATGCCTGGAATTAATTACGTCCGTTACTTACGTTCTTGACGCCTCCGCTGTCATTGACGACGATGACCTCGAGCGGGGAGTTCTCACGGCCGTGCCAGCACCGGAGGAAGTTCCGGCCTATGCGGCCGAACCCGTTGATCGCCACCTTGAGCTTCGCCTCAGCGGGCGCCCTCATGGCGTTCTCTCCGGTAGCCTGACACAAGTAAACCAATTCAGGGTACCATGTACTGATGTACAAACACATCCGTGCGTGATTGATTAAGAAGCTGGAAATTAAGGGATCTCTTGACTGCATGATAATATGATATACTCTTCTTCTTTTTTTGAGATGGACTGCATAATATACTGCTAGAATGTGAATAAGCAATGCATCTATCTGTAGGTTAGGAACAGATTGTGGTTGCCGTACATTAATACTAGTGATCTTGCGTTCTGTAGGAAAGAAAATCATCAAGTTCAGTCATCCAGTGGAGATACCCGCAAACGCTTTATACTTAAGACCTGATCATATGCCTTAAGATACTTCTTGCAGAAATATTGTGTATAAGAATGTGGATGCAATTCTAGACAGTAGCGTGTGACTGTTTAGAGAAAAAAAATCATTTCAGCTGAGTACTGACGACTATGTTATAGGAGATTGTTGATTTGTGATCCAAATTCTATACATTAGGCCAGCTTCTGGACGGAGCGTAGCGGAGGCCCGTCGCCGGAGGCTTAGGGCCGGAGTTTGGGATATGAGATTAGAGTTGTAAATCCCCGGCATTGTAACCTCACCCCGATATAGTGAAGATTGTTGCTGGCTGGCGCCCGTGGTTTTTTCCCTCTCGCATTGGGAGGGTTTTCCACGTTAAAATCTCGTATCTCTCTGCGATTGATCTTGTTTACTTCGTTGTTCCTCCGCCGTCGCGTGTAACAGAGATGTCATACTATACAGTATACCCATAAATATCAAAGTTTCTGTATTGATGTACTGCCATTGTACCGTTTGCTAGTATTACCACAAAGAGCATCTTGCGCTACTCATCTGGTTTGTAACTTGTCAGTTACTAACATACGTCGGGATAGTTAATATGCATGATTAATTAGCATATCCATGAAATGAACCTAGCAGGACTAACTTGCTTTTGGATCAACTCGCTCGCAGCGAGAGAAATGAGCTCATTGAATCTAACTCAGCACGGAAAAAGAGTTTCTAATGGTTTTGGGGAATCAACAGCTGGAACGGTTTATCTGTTTTACGGTCTCTGTAGTTTAATTTCTTTAGAGAGCAGAAACAGCTCGCTACGCAATACAAAATGTACACGCTCTGAATTTTACAAAATAAAGCTGCAGGCTTTCTTAGGCTACGCACGTACGTACCCTGGCGACGAGCTGCGCGCCGAGGACATCGGAGAAGGACGCCTCCCTCGCCGCGGCGCTCACGGAGCATGATCCCGGCCTGAGCCCGGAGAAGTCGGCGAAGTCGACCCTCTGCGCACGTACATTCAGGCAGCCATCATGCGTCAGATGCCCATCAGCTCGGCACAGAAGCGTCACAACCGCACGCAGAAACCAGCAATCACGCACGCACGTATACCTGCTTCGAGGCCGCCTTGCTGTGCAGCCGGAGCCGGGCGCTGGTCGGGATGCGCGAGGCGGCGAGAGCTGCATGGGTGGCCATTGCTGCTGCTGCTGCTACCTCCTAGCTTGGCGAAACGGAGCCGGCGTCACACTTGTATATTTATGCGCTCGAGCTCGAGGAGGAGCCGCGACCACTGCTTGGGCATGGGGCGTCGGATAAGGCGATTGCATGCGCCGCAGCCACCCGTTTGGTCAGGCGATATCCGGTGTGTGGTGGCGGTTGGAGAAATGCAAATATCTCGATGTGAGCGGTGAGCCTGTAACTAGTGAGGGTCTGGGAGCGTGGGGCTAATCTTTTTTTCTACTTTTGATTGGGAAACTGATTCTGTTTTTCTTTTCTGTGCTCTGTGTGACTCAAATATTTGGAGCCATCAGTTGCATGTATCTTTGATCGAGTGATCAACAATTGTTTGGAACAAGGAGAATGAGCTATGCATGGTGTGATTGTTGAGCCTCAGATGTTGGTGTGTAATGTGGTGGGGAATTTGGAGGGCTCTAATACTTGGCATGGTCGCACGGATTCACAATTTTGGTTAAGCAGAGATTAAAAAAAACCTCTTTTCAATACAAAATCCAATTGTTGGTTGATAATCAAGTTTTCGGGCTTAAGTATACCTTTCCTTAAAGTCATCTGTCCGTAATATTTCGTTTCCGCAACAGTGTGACAATGTTTGCCATTTCATTCACGATGATCTATGGCATACGAGTATGACGGCGGTTCTAAATAATCTCTCTTGTAGTTATATAATATGTTGCTCATCATTGCAATATTGTGAATCCAGTAGCAAAACCAGGAATGAGATTTATGGTGGGTTGAATTATTTATAGGACTAAACTAAGTTATCACAAATATAGTCTTTTACTTTTATAAAATTTCAAATTCATGTAGAATTTGTACAATTGGAGACGCTGAGGGCTTTCCAAGGGACGCGGATTGCACAGACACGGTCTTGGACCACCGCACGCTCTCTTCGTGCGGCTCAGAGCTTCTGCAGAGTGCCCTCGAGTCTACGGAGATGATGGTATGTGTAAGTGAGTACACCGACAACATTTGCAGTTTAGTTGCAGAGACTGCCAGACTGGATCGGTATGCATGCCCTTGTCCTTGCTTGTGTTATCCAAGCAACAAGGTATTGAGAGCGAAAAGGTCTATTGGAGCGATTAGCCGCCACGGAGGCAAGGCTGTGTCCACCCGTCGCTCCGCCGAGGATGCATTTGCTACCATAGTGGTGAAGTACAAGCGCATTCAGTTCCTGAAGACGGAAGGCGCGGAGGCCATCGATAAGGCGTGTGCCTTGGTGGAGCAGGGCCGGCGAGCAGTTACCGAGGAGCGCAAGGGCTACTGCATCAAATCTCCACACTGGAAGAAGAGAAGGGCCTGGTAGCATTGGATTTAGCAGCGAGGGACCGCCTACTGGGCGAAGCATTGTTAGCAACATGGGAGTTGCTAGAGTCATTGGAGAGTACTGTGGCCGACCTCGTGGTGGTAGTCCCTCCTCAGTCACATGGACCGAGGACCTACTTTGTAGCCTTCGGAGGATCAAAGAGGCTTTGTTGCTTGTTCTGAGTTTCGCGCGTGCCTACGAGAACCATTGTTTGCTTGCAACCAATCAGATGCTTCTTGGTCTACTTCACATTTGAGGCTGCTTGCATGTGGGCAACTTGGCTAACCCCCGCTTGGACTTGCCTGCGGGGAACAAGACAATGGCCGAAGTGTTGTGTGCAGTTTACCGGTCCGTCCGGCCTTCCACCACTAGATCTGGGAGTATATTGGTGAGGCTGCGATGAAAGTCACCCTGAAGTGTATGCTGGGTGCGAAAATGGACCTCAACAGCTGGTTGGGTGATGTGCCCCGACGGGATGAAGATGGCGAGCCTGCGTCGAATGTCCCAACCAATTGGCAGGTGTGATGCCAAGGCCTTCTACCCTTGTACGTAGTAGTTTGCGTGTGTGGCCATCCGCGGCTCTGTGTATATGGCGATGGGCGTGGGCATGATGTAACCTTCATTTTGTAATGAAAAGTGCGGGGTGTCTATGTTGTGGCCTCATGTTGATGTTTGCCTGACGAGCAGGTACTTGAGGATTATTGTCCCCTCGTGTCGGATCACGTTGTTCGGCGTCGGCTGTGACACTAGGGATGGGCGGAGGAGTCGCTACGGTTTTGGGCGGAAAAGCCCCACAAGAGTGACCTCGTCGTCCAGGAGTACATAAAGGTAGAACCCTCCAATGGGGAATAGCATGAGGGAAGCCCCACCTCCTCTGTTATTATGGGTGTCGAGTGCTGTATAATTGTAACAATTGATGAAAGCTATTATTTGAAGTGTTGTATACTATGGCAACCCCCTGAGGCCTCAGATTAGTGAGTAGGACGCAGTCATGGAGACAATTGTGTCATCGCACACATCTAAGTAGGGGAATTATGGGAAATCACAACTCACTTGGCAATAGCTGAGGATGATACCGACGAGTAGGGAGGCCCGCACATATTCATAAGCTGAAGTTGCACGTAGGTACTTTGTGTAGTTCCCACGCGTCCGCTCGACCATTCGACCACGCGTAGGTACTTAAGTCACATGCATGAAGTGGTCAGATAATCGTCTATGACCACAGGGGGCGGACGAAGTCACGACCATAGGGTGGTCGAACGAAGTCACGGTGATGAGATGGTCGGACGATTACTTATGATTGGACGAGAGTCTACGACCACGAGGCGATCCGATGAGGTCACAGCAACGAGGTGATTGGACGAGTGTCTACGACCATAAGACAATCAAACGAGGTCACAACTATAAGGTGGTCAGATGAGCGTTTACAACCACGAGGTGGTCATACGACATGACGACCACGAGGTGGTCAGACAAGAGCTTTGAAAAGCTCCATCCTCCACCCTTCGAATGAATGTCGATGAAGTCTAAGAAAAGTGCGCTCTGTTCCCCACCCTTTGGACTAGCATCGATGAAGTCGGCAGCGGGACATAGTCTGTAAAAGCATGCTCTGTCCCCACCCTTCGGATGGGTGACAATGAAGCCAGTGGTGGGACAAAGTCTGAAAAAGCTCACTCTGTCCCCTAGACATCGGACGGGCGTTGACAAAGTCAGCGACGGGACAAAGTCTAAAAGAGCGCGCTCCATCCCCCACCCTTTGGACGGGCGTCGACGAAGTCGGTGGCGGGAAAAAGTCTGTAAACACATGCTCCATCCCCAACCCTTCGAACGAGCGTTGATGAAGTCGGCGGCGGGATGAAGTCTAAAAAAGCACGCTCCATCCCCCACCCTTCGGATGGGCATGGACGAAGTCGGCGATGGGACAAAGTCTGAAAAAACATGCTCCGTCCTCCACCCTTTGGATGGACATCGATGAAGTTAGTGGCGGGATGAAGTTTATAAACATACGCTCTGTCCCGAGATCCTGGTCTCCACACACATTGATGACGCCATGTGGATCCGGCAGCTTCATGCATAGGAAATTATGATGTGATACTGCTCTGAAGGTGTTGAGTATGGCCCTTTCCAGGATGGCGTTGTACGGGTACGAGAGATCAACGAAGTCGAAGGTTATATCCTCATTTCTTGCCTGGTCGTGCTGGCCAAAAGACAGAGCTGCCCCCGTCGATCAAGATGCACTTGACATCGCAGCCTGCAATACTAGGCTGGACCACCAAGGGGTCCTAGTGAGGGAAGTCAACGCCCGCCGCATTGGCCATCGTGAACGTGATGTCAGCCTGTGCCCAGTCAGGGGGCATTTGGGCGGGATATGTGGCGACGTGGTATAGTCGATGGGCATAGGCCTTCCTCAGCCATTCAGATGAAAATTCTAATGACGAGCCACCTGTGATGGCGTTGATGACCTAACACGCTCCGCCGTCGGGGGCCTGCATGTGCAATGCAGCGGGATTGGCTTAGACTAGTTGTCCCTCGTGGGATTGCTGGACATGTGCCACCACTAGCACTCTGGCCTCGAGTACTCTGTCCCTGATGGTACTCCCCCGAACCGTTGCGATGGTCGTGCAGTGCCGAATGAGGTGGTCTCAATGATCGTGCACCTCACACCACAGCCCCCGCTGTTGCCCATCCTCACGCCTGTGTTCACTGCCGCCGTCGCGACTACGGCCTCTTCGACCACGGCCCTTCGACATCGATCACTTCCCTCTTCGACCACGGTCTTTGACGTTTACCACTTCCCTCTTCAACCACTATCCCCTTTGACCATGGCCCTTCGACGTCGACCACTTCTCTCTTCGACCATGACTTTGACGATGACCACGGATCTTCAACTTTGACCACTGCCCCCCTCGACCACTGTCCCCTTCGACCATGGCCCTTCGACGCCGACCACTTTCCCCTTCGACCATGGCTTCAACTTTGACTAAGGATCTTCGACTTTGACCACAGATCTTCAACTTCGAGCACAGCCCCTTTCAACCACCGCCCTTCGACGTCGACCACTTCCCCCTTCGACCATGGCCCCCTTTGACCACGGCTTCGACTTCGACCACGAATCTTCGACTTCAACCATGGATCTGCGACTTCGACCACTACCCCCTTTTACCACTATCCCCTTCGACCACGACCCTTCGACGATGACCACTTTCCCCTTTGACCTCCGCCCTATTCGACCACTATCCCCTTCGACCACGACTCTTTCACATCGACCACTTCCCCTTTCAACTACGGCCCCCTTCGACCATGGCTTCAATTTTGACCATGGATCTTCGACTTCGACTACTGCCCCCTTCGATCACTGTCCCCTTCGACCACGGTCCTTCGATGACTATGGCCCTTCGATGTCGACCACTTCCCCCTTCGGCCACCGTCCCCTTCTACCACTGTCCCCTTCGACCACGACCCTTCGACGTCAACCACTATCCCCTTCAACCACGATCCTTTGACGTCAACCACGGCTTTGACTTCGACCACAGACATTCGATGACCACAACCCTTCGATGTCGACCACTTCCCCCTTCGACCACCGCCTCTTTCGACCATGGCTTCGACTTCGACCACGGATCTTCGACTTCGACCACAGCCCCTTAACCATGACCCCCTTCGACCACTACCCCGATGTCGACCATGGCCCTTTGACTTTGACTGCGGACTGACTTCATCCACGGCCCTTTGACTTTTACCACTGACCCTTTGACCACTGTCCCCTTTGACCACGGCTTGGACTTCAACCATGACCCTTTGACTTTGACCACTATCCCCTTCGGCCACAGTTTGGAATTCGACCATGACCCTTCGACTTTGACCATGGCCTGACTTTGACCACGGACCAACTTCGTCTACGGCCCTTTGACTTCGACCACTACATCCTTCGACCACTGTCCCCTTTGACCATGGCTTAGACTTCGATCACGACCCTTCGACTTCGACCGCGGCCTGACTTCGACCACGGCCCTTCGACTTAGACCACCGCCCCTTCCACCACAACTTTAACTTCGACCACTGATCTTCAACTTCGGCCACGGTCCCATTCGACCACGGCCCCTTGACTTCGGTTACAGCCCCTCGACCATAGCCCCCTTCAACTACGACGCCGACTCCAACGACTAGCTTGGAAGACCAAAATCGCCAGACAACGCGACATGCTTTGAGCGAAGAGCAAGAGGAGGTAAAGAGGCTCACTGGGTGAGTGACCGCTGGGTGGTGGCGGCGAGGGGAGAGCCACGTGGGAGGGCATAGGAAGAGGAAGCCACCACCGCATCGTCGAGCACCCTTCTCTCTAATCCATCGGTAGCTGTCGCCGAGCGCCTTTCTCTCCGATCCACTGGTCGTTGTCGCCAAGCGTTGTCTCACTGGTTGGAGGGGCGATGGGAGATGGAATTGGTGACGGCGTCGAGGAGGAGGCACGACAAGAGGGTTCGGGGAGAGAAGGAGGCGGTGGTTGCAGGAGGTGGACATGGGGAGGCGGCGGCAGGCAAATGGGGAGAGGAGGCAGTGGGCGAATGTGTTGGGGAGGCGGTTACGAGGAGATGCGGTGCTGCTGGGGGAAGTTGGGGAATTATGACCAGACGTTGCTGCTTAGGGAAGGAATTAGTGGCGGCGCTGAGGAGGAGGACGAGGCACGGCACAAGGGTTCGAGAGAGAGAGAAGGAGGCAGCGGTTGTGGGAAGTGGAGGTGGGGAGGCGACGATGGGTAGATGGGGGAGAGGAGGCGGTGAGTGAATGTGTTGGGGAGGCGGCGACGGGGGGATGCAACGCTACTGGGGGAAGTTGAGGGACTACGACCAGATATTGCTGCACGGGGAAGAAATTGGTGGCGACACTGAAGAGGAGGAGGAAGCATGGCACGAGGGTTCAGGGGAGAGAAGTAGGCGGCGGTTGTAGGAGGTGGAGTGGTAGCGGGAGGCGGAGGATGCGGGGGAAGAGAAGAGGAGGAGCGTGGCCCATGCATCGGCCCGATCTTTTCTACGAGGAGCAGAAGAACTACCTACATGCGGATCTAGACAGCTGATCTTTAATAGGACGGTTGAGAAGAGAGGAGGAAGAACGGACCGACGACCACCAACTCATATTTTTAACTAGTATATATATGTATGTATAGAATGCTGAAATGGGGCACCATGGTGTTTGGGCACCAAGCCTCCCTGCCTTTGGATTGCTTTTAGATGCGTGCAAGTGTAATGATACATAATATATCAGGTAAACGCTTTAACTTTCATTAATTCAAAAGGCATCAATTTGGAAAGGAAGTAATCATGGCTGGAAAGTTTCAATCATGGAGTGTGGGCACCATAGTGCACCTGTTATATATATATATATATATATATATATATATATATATATATATATATATATATATATATATATATATATATATATATATATATATATATATATATATATATATATATATATATATATATATATATATATATATATATATATATATATATAACGTTGAAATGGGCACCATGGTGTCTGAGCACCAAGCCTTGCTTTTAGATGCGTGGTAATGTAATGGTATATAATATATCAGACAAACCCATTAACATTCATTAATTTGAAAATGTATCGATTTGGAAAGAAAGTCATGAATGGAAAGTCTCAATCATGAAGCCTGGGTATCATGATGCCCCTGTTATTTATACTATATATATATATATATATATATATATATATATATATATATATATATATATATATATATATATATATATATATATATATATATATATATATATATATATATATATATAACTGTAGCATATTATAGCTTCAGCGAGAATAGAATAATAACTATAATTGCTACAGAATACTCATCAACTAGCAGAATATCCGAAAAAAGATCATCTTAATCTCATATAGACCATGAATTCTCATCGAGCAATCAATTACCCCACAGATTATTATGCAACGTCTTCTAGAACTAGTGAATAAGATTATAAAACACAACAATACACTAGAACGGCTCATAAATGCACAATAATAACAAGAACCGAAAGCAACTTACAAGGAGGCGGTACTCGAAGCTATCCAAAAGGCAGCAAGACTAGACACGTTGAAGTCAACGTTGTTCTAGAAAACCTATCTCCGCCGTTTGTATCGTGGCATGATTCTTGGAGATACAAAGCTACCCACATGAGCTGGGTAGCACCATGGCCGTATGGTCGAGGGTCGGAAAACACCGCACAAGACCAAGATCCTAATACCGACCAAGTGCTAGCAAGCACGAGCACCACACAAACCACATCCAAAACCACCACAATCATGGCAGTGCAGTAAAACCACTGCACCAAAGCGAGCTCAGAACCGGCACAAGATTCGTTGCTGTAACATCTTGTCTGTGTCTCCCCTGAACATTACGCATAGATGGTGCCACCGCAGCCTTGACCTAGTACAAGACCGGAGTTGACCTGCCTAGACCCGGCCCTTTGACTCCACCCTCACTAATACAAAGCCTCGGGTTGTTGGAGAAAGGGCTGAGCCATTGTTGTAAGCGTCGTCGCTCATCGGAGCTCAAATCCTAAGGCAATCACTACATGAAGAAGGAAGAAGAGAGATAGGAAAACTCAATTGGATCTGAGACATCCAGGGAGAAAAGCCCAAACTGATATAAGAAGAGAGAGGATGAGAGCCACGTTGCCAACGGCCAATATTGAAACCACCAGAGTCGGAGAGGTGGGGATCGGATCGATCCCCATCTCCCTCTCATTCTAGCAAAGCAGAATTAGTCAAAGGCGCTTTATCCTCTTCCTCTCTTAATGACAAGTGAAGCGTGCTCTTTCTTTCTCCCTCTTATTTAAAATGAAAAACATATTAAAAATTCCTAAATTACCCACAAGTCCAACGCGAAATTCACCGCCGGGATAAGAATAAGAGGGTGATATGAAAGTGATTCCCAGTAGTCTCCTACTATTTCAAACGAACCTCCTGACACCAGGCATCACGAAGACGTGAACGCCAACACAAATATCTTTGCTGCCGAACAGAACAGAGAACACCACACTTAAATCCGCTTAATATTTCTTACGCTACCGCTACTACTTGAATTGAGCATGGAATTGGTCAGAATTCGACAGCGACTCGATCGCGGCCGTTTAACTCACATAACTCGTAGGGAGCTACGGGCGCAAGTATCCCAAAGTATAACAATCATATCGCATTTAATGCTTCACTTGACTCGCTCCGATCCAGCCCCAAGTTGACCGACGACTTCTACACATACGGACCGTTCCATTGCACGACCGATCTCCCTTACCAACGTGTGCAAGTCATCGATCACAACTTACGTAGTATAGGTATACCGTTAGTAACCGTATCGGGTTTTTTTTTTCCGGATTACAGTGAAGACATACACGTCACACACTATAATACATGGATATCACATACTACTATATGAGTATGCTCCCTTAACACACGGCTAGAAAGGAGGATGGAGATAAATCTTCGACTTTATAAACTTTCTACTAGAACAATTGTGTGTTCCTATAGTCTCACAACTCTACCATCCCACCAAGAGCTGGTTCACCTTTCCTTGTTAAAGCCTGCAAGGAACGTATCACCTTGTTAATAGATGAGAGAGTTGATCTACAAGCACCATCAACCTGCTGAGATGTAAGGAAGGTGGAGGAGGTGTCGTCGAACACCCCATTTATCCGGGCTCAATTCCGAGTATCTACCTTCTCTCTTAAGTGAATTTATCTTTTAAAAAAATCAACCCGTTGAGATGTAAGAAGTCACATGTTGCACAGTAAGTCTAAAGAGATAAATCACACCTAGAGCTTCAACTCACCTCCCTCACTAACCCCCAAATTCCCCCTTTTCATTCCGGGCAGCATATCTGGTGAATATGGGCTATTTTATGGACATGCACATACATGATCTCGACCATCCGATCCAAAATCCACAAACGAGATTCTAGCGGGCACTCCTTCCCCACTTACACACATTTGCATTTTGGCCCTCTCCATCCCAAAATCCCTCTCCATCCCGGTTTCTTCCCCATCCAGCGCCTCCCCCTCCCCCCCGGCTCCTCCCCCTCTCCTTCGGCGCATCCCCCCCTACCCTCCGGTGGCCCCCTCCTCCTCTGGCGCCTCTCCCTCCCTGTCCCCTATGGCATCTCCCCCTCCCCTCCCCTTCGGCAGCTCACCTCCCCCTCCCTTCTGACGGCTCGCCCTTCTCCATCCGCGTCTCCCCTCTAGCAGCTAGCGCCTCTCCTCCCCCTCCCTGAGCACAGCGCTTCGACCACGACGCTTGGTCAAAGATGCCATGGTCGAAGCCGCCGTGGTCAAAGTAGTGCGTGGTCGAAGCAGTGCATGGTCGAAGCCACTGTGGTCGAATTGTCGTGGTCGAAGCAGTGTGTGGTCAGGGAGGGGAGGGGAGGCGCCAGCCACCGGAGGGGAGAGGGAGGCGCCAGGGGAGGTCGGAGGGGGTGGCGCTGGGGGAAGCCGGGAGGGATCCAGGGAGAGGTGCCAGGGGAGGCCAGGGTGGAGGGCGGCGCCGAGGGAGGCCGAAGGGGGTGGCACTGGGGGAGCCCGGGGGACGGCGTCAAGGGAGGCCGGAGGGGGCGGCATTGGGGGAGCCCAAGGGATGGCGTCAAAGAAGGCCGGAGGGGGCGGCACTGAGGAGGGAGCCGGGGGGAGGTGCCGGAGAGATAAGTGGGGAGACCGAGGGTAGGGGCAACACAAGGCTGGTGGAGAGGGAGGTGAGCCATCGGAGTGGAAGGGGAGGCGCTGGATCGGGATGGAGAGGACTAAGGAGCAGAGGATAGACATCGAGGGGCCAAAATGCAAATTTGCGTAAGTGAGCATCTCATTCGTGAACTTTGGATCGGACTGCCGAGATTAAGTATGTCTATATATGCACAAATAAAGACTTATTTACCAGATATGTTCTCTTCATTCCGTCTCCCAAGGAACGCTGTCACTTTGTTAATTTCTCTTCGTTCGGTCTACCAAGGAACGCTATCAGTTTGTTAATCTTTCGTCTTGCTAGCTGCAGCTAATAAAGGCAAGGGGGCCCGGGCCCGTGCCGTCCGAGCACCTGCGTGCGTGGCCGATCGACCACCCCGCGCGCGCGTCGGCCAGCTCTCTAGCAGTCCACTCCAACCGCTACGAAACATCGTTTCTCACGGTGGCCCCGAGCGAAATCACACGATCAATCAGGCTCCGCCGCCACACCCCGGCGTTGGCCGGCACGCGCTTTGACGCAGCCGCCGAGCCTCCCGCTCATAATAAAAAAGCCCGGACACTCGGATGCCATAATACCGCCGAGGCGCGCGTGACGTAGTTGAGTACGTCTGCTCGGGAGATTATTGCTGGTGATTCGACTCGGCGCGGTAGGCCGGGTGCGGTGTGGTGCGTGAAGTGGAGGAGATCAGGAGATGGCAGGGGCCGCGGGAGGGAGGGAGCTGCCGCAGACGCCGACGTGGGCGGTGGCGCTCGTCTGCACCGTCATGGTGCTCGTCTCCGTCGCCATTGAGCACGGACTCCACAAGCTCGGCCATGTACGTACTACCCTCGTGCGGTGGTCATTCACAAGTGCTTTGATTCCTATTAGCTCAAGCAACTTGATCAGTTGTTAACTTGTGTAACCGCTTGGGACAGTGGTTCCAGAAGCGGCAGAAGAAGGCCCTGGCCGAGGCGCTCGAGAAGATCAAAGCAGGTGGGCTGCTCTATCTAATCACTTACTTTGTTGGCTTGTTGCAGATAATTTGATTTCAGCTCTCAGATTCCTTATCAAAAGATTTACTGATAATCGAAAATTTCATATCAAAGTTGCCAAACTGTCAAAATACATCAACAGACAACCAACAACAATTCTACTTCCACAGAGACAAGAACTGTACCAGTTCACTGCAGGGAAAATTGAGTTACATACATTCATCCTCGTGATGGACCCTGATTGGTTCTGGCTGATTCTTTCCCCCTTTTTTTCTATGATCAATTGCAGAGTTGATGCTGCTGGGCTTCATATCCCTGCTCCTCACTGCGGGGCAAACGCCCATCTCCAAGATATGTATCCCTGAGAAGGCTGGCAGTATCATGCTGCCGTGCAAGACAGCCGGTGGGGCCGGCGGTGGCGAAGACAATCGCCGGAGGCTACTTTGGTACCCCGGAGAAGAAGTGAATCCTCGTCGGTTCTTGGCCGGCGCGGCCTCAGGAGACACCTGCCCGTCGGTGAGCAGCGTTGCAACGTCAGACAGAAGCTGTTCTGAGAGTTGGGCCGAACAGACTGCGCGTCTTGGTGCCTGGCCGGTATATATGAAGATGAAAGCAATAATTTTTCTTCTTCGTTTCGCTTGATTTTGCAGGGCAAGGTGGCACTGATGTCGCCAGGCAGTATGCACCAGCTGCATATATTCATCTTTGTGCTTGCGGTGTTCCATGTTCTTTACAGCGTCATCACGATGGCTTTAGGGCGTCTGAAAGTGAGTGGTCAACCGCATGTCAGGCATATTTGATCAGTGCTCCCATTTGTTCCAGCAAAACCGTGAATCCATGATTTGAATCGCAATGAGAAGATATGTTCTTTCCTGTAGATGAAAAAATGGAAGAAATGGGAATCAGAGACCAGCTCAGTGGAGTATCAGTTCGCAAATGGTAAGGTTCAGAACCTAATGCATGTTCCTAAAGGCAGCACGATCAGAGTGAAGCTGATATGTTCGATTCTTGCAGATCCTTCACGATTCCGATTAACACATCAGACGTCGTTCGTGAGGCGGCATCTGGGCCTCTCAAGCACCCCTGGAGTCAGATGGATTGTGAGTTCGTTTACCTGATCTCTGTCTGCGTGGTTAATTCTTACCGCGGCCTGGCCTATCCCCTTTGTTATTTATCTGCATTCTTTGTGATGTTTGCCGTCAGGTGGCGTTCTTCAGGCAGTTCTTCGGGTCAGTCACCAAGGTGGACTACCTGACCATGCGGCAAGGCTTCATCAATGTACTAAACCTCTCTTCTTAGCCATTGTTACAACAGAGCAAGCTTTTGAGGTCACCTATTGCAATTGTTGCAGTATAAGGATTCATGAATTTTCTTTTATGCAGGCGCATTTGTCGCAAAATAGCAAGTTCGACTTCCACAAGTACATCAAGAGGTCGTTGGAGGACGACTTCAAAGTCGTCGTTGGCATCAGGTTCAATCCTCTCTATAGTCTAGTACTCCATAGGTTTTTAATTGACAGTATGTTCCCTATGCTATTGCTAAGTCATGGTGTTGGCACTTGGACCTTGACACATTTGGCTGGTTTTGCAGCCTCCCATTGTGGTTCGTGGCGATTCTTACACTCTTCCTCGATATCCGCGGTATGGCTCGTCCTACCCCATTCTCTCTTGTTCTCCGTACTAGCTATGAATTTGTCTCGCCATCGTTTTTTAACTTTTTCTATGCGTAGGACTGGGCACGCTCATCTGGATTTCTTTTGTCCCACTCGTCGTAAGTGTGAATTTCTTTGTTGAAAGGAACAAACAACCCAATTGCGACTTGATTCTATAATATAGATAAATAAATAAACATGTCATGATTTTCAGATCCTCTTGCTAGTTGGGACCAAGCTAGAGATTGTCATTATGGAGATGGCCCAAGAGATACAAGACCGGGCAACTGTGATCAAGGGGGCTCCTGTTGTTGAACCAAACAACAAGTTCTTTTGGTTCAACCGGCCTGGCTGGGTCCTGTTTCTCATACACCTAACACTCTTCCAGGTAAATGTGCAACCTTATTCAACTACTTCATCTTTCAAAATAGGACAGCAAACAAACGCCTTACTAACATCCATTTTGGACTGCTCATGCTGCCGATGGAATCACCAGAATGCATTTCAGATGGCACATTTCGTGTGGACACTGGTATGCGATTTGCTTATATCGACGGTTATGCACTCGCTACGGAACTTGTACATTGACATACTTTTTTTGGTTGTTCTGTGATCATAGGCCACCCCTCGCTTGAACAAATGCTACCATGAAAACATGGGCCTGAGCATCATGAAAGTCGTAGTGGGGATAGCTCTTCAGATCCTATGCAGCTACATCACATTCCCACTCTATGCACTTGTCACACAGGTAGAATTGTTGATAAAATCTCTACAAATGGCATGAAAAAAAAGGAGCTGGGATCACATTTCACATATTCATACCACATCCAACCTTGTGTGTGCGCTCGCTTGCAGATGGGCTCACACATGAAGAAGACCATCTTCGAGGAGCAGACGGTCAAGGCCCTGATGAATTGGCGGAAGGGGGCGAGGGAGAAGAAGAAGCTCCGGGAGGCAGATGAGTTCATGGCACAGATGAGCGGCGACACGACGCCGAGCCGAGCGACGTCGCCCAGCCGAGGCACGTCCCCGGTGCACCTGCTCCACAAGCAAAGGGGGAGGTCGGACGACCCCCATAGCGCGCCGGCCTCACCGAGGTTTGAGGAGGAGGCCACGGACATGTATCCGGTGGCGCAGCAGCTGCACAGGCTAGACCCTGAGAGGAGGGCAGCGGCGTCGCCGGCCTTTGATATTGACATCGCGAGTGCTGATTTTTCCTTCAGGATGCAACGGTGATGGGACAAGTCTGTATTGATGTTATATTTTGTATAGCAAACATAGGAGTTAAATATGTGATGATTGGTACAAAAGGGATTATGGAATTTCGCTGATTCAAAAAAATAAACTAGCTAGGTTTGTGCAACAATTTCTTCGTGAAGAAACATGCAAGCGGTATTCCAGGACGCCTTAACCACCCTTTTCCCTCTATAAAAAAAACTAGTAAATGACAATCGTTCTCATTACATTCAAGAAAATAATCTATAGCTGCGAAAGAAGTGAAAGTGTCACCAATGTATTACCTGCATGAACCTATTGAAACTCAACAAGAAATTTAATCAACAAATACATAGCTTTGTGGAAAGAACTGTTGTACAGTATGGGATAAATCATAACCAGAAAAAAGAAAGGGCATTCATCATCCATAGGCTAATCAGCTTTGACACGAACTCTTCTCTTGTGAGCAATTATCAGGACCAGTGATACTACCATGCCAATCAAATGCCCAGCAATTGCACCGTAAGTGACACATATTGGCCATTCCTACGGACGATCACAGGAAACAGAATCATGAGTGCCAAAAGCGAGGTGGGGACTAAGAGCAGTCAGTCAGTTGTAAGGCACAGAAAAGGAAGCCTCATCCATGTGCCACTAAATACTACACCGAAAGTAAGATGCATGATGAAAAGTGGAAATATTTCAAATAAGTAATGTGATAATATTTTTTTTGAAGGCATGGTGACAGTTTTAGTAGTTCCAACAGCAGCAACGCACAACAGAGCATCTGACAAACTAGTGCATTTTGTGTCACAGCTCTGAAAAGTTAGTTCATGAGTTAGTGTTTTTGTTCTGTTATCTACTGAACATGCATATACATCTCTATATGATCCTGTTCTTTCATGATACTCGTGCCTTTCCATGCCTATGTAGTTAACAACATACTGCATGAGATTCACAATCAGTATCATAATTTACCTGCCAAGGTCTCTCCCAGTCAAGGGGCATAGGCCAAGCACCAAGCCATGCTCCTATTACAGCTCCATGAGAGGGCGCAGAGATCATGTAGTCCACAACATTAGTCGATCTGCAATAACTGGCGTGCAAAAACACAAAATCAACTACAATGTCAGGTAATCACTGCACAGTACAAAACAAAGCTCTCCATGGAGTGAACTTCTCGCATTTTAAGTCTATTTAGAAGTCAGGGATGTACATGGAAGGAGAAAGCACATTCTGCCAATCGACTTTGGATGCTCCGAAGACACATGCTGCGGGAACAAACTGCAAGGTCATGCATTTAGCTTGTTGTGCCTTGATTTGCCACAAGTATGCTAGTATAAAGTGGTAAATAATAGCAGTCCAGCAGTATCAGCACAAGACCAGCAAAACTGCCCGTTGTCCCGTTGTCAGTCTTGTTGTGCTCAAGTGCTCGGCCTAGTATAATTAAAGAAGGGCAAATGCCCCTTACCGTGAACAGTGACATGAGAAGTGACCAATAGGTTGTTGCTATCCAGTACCTGCAAATGTGCAATCCGATCAGATAAGGGATTATTGGTATGTATGGTTTCTTTTTTGAAGACTGGTATTATGAATTGAAATATCCTTGTGAATTCTGCTTAAATCAGATATATAATAAGGGCAAATACACAACAAACAGCACAAACGGTGATTCTAGTCATGACTCCTAATTAGCCTGTAGCATAGAGGCTAACAGCAATAATAAACGTCCTTGTCAGTCTACACTTACTTGATTCCAACAGGTGCACCAAGAACAATCGCGCCAAATGCATTTAGGAATGCTCCTGCCAGACAGTTGTGTGCATAATAAGAATGAAGAAATGAAAGGGAGAAAGATAAGCGGATCGTAAATTACTCAACTTGTGTGACTACTCCTCGAAAAGAGCAAATCGGTTTATATTACTAAGTAGCGCGTACTGGATACTGACTCAGATCTCCAGCATTAAGTTTTTTATTTTTTTGGTAACGCATTCATAACGGAGTAATGACGCATGCTATCCTACAGTTTTGACATTCTTCACAGTAACTAGAAGCGTCCCCAACTATGGATCAAAGTGCAAATGCAGTGAAGAGAACTAACCCACGGGCAAGGCAAGCAATCCTCGAGCAAATGCCTTAAGAAGCTGCAATTAAAGAAACCCAATCACCCCATCACTGAAGAAAAAATAAACTTTGGTATCGAAATCGGAAGAAACTATTGATCGAACAGGTTGCGCGCGCGCGCCGCACCGAGCAGCGTTTGGGATCTCGCCGAAGCAAACTGAACACCGCGATGACAAGCGGCGCTTCACAGACCTAGAGAAAAGCATAGTCCGGGGTCAGAAGGTAGAAGAGGAAACGGAGCAGAAGATACGTGGGAGGCGGCGACGAGGTGAGGAGAGGAGAAGGGATCGTACCACGACGAGGCGGAGGGCGAGTGCGGGGCCGGAAACGAGGGCGCCGCGGCCAACGAGGGAGTGGGCGGCAGCGAGGCCTGCGAAGCAGAGCGCGTGGGCGGCCGCGGCGGTAGAGGCGCTGATCTGGGTGGCCTCGGCGCCCATGGCGGGGCCGCGCCTGAGGAATCTACCGGCTGGGCGCGACGGCACCGCGGTTTCGCGTCGGCGTCTTTCCGGTGGGGCTTAAGCTTCGCCTCGTCTCGAGCGGAGGATGATGGTTCAGCCGGTTGGGTCTTGAGGCCGGGTCGTTTTGGGCCGGGCCAGAAGTTGCAGCAAACGGGTCCAGGATCGCACCCAAAAACTGGGCCCAAACCCCCGCAAGCAAAACGGCTGACTCGGCCGTCCAGCCTCCTCCTCCCAGGCACGCACGCAATCCCGAGTCCCGACCCCACGTCTCGCCGCGACGCGATCTGGCCGGCGAAGATGGCGACGCAGCTGCCGCCCCCCCGCCTCGCCGCTCTTCTCCAGCTCCTCCTCCTCATCGGCGTCTTCGCCTCCACCGCGCGCTCCGATCTCGTCATCTCCAGGGCAGATCGGAAGGTCAGTGGCCTCCCCAGTCCCCCGCTTCTCGCTCTCCAGATCTCCGAACCCACCTCGTCTCGCACGCCGCACTTGCCTCGGATCTGACGGTGTGTGGGTCTTCTCTTCCGTTGCAGGTCGATTTGACTTCCCATATTGTTCGCGTCCTCTCTTCGCTGAAGGTATGTTGCTGCGCTCTGGTTCTCTAGTGTTACTTGTTTCTCTGTTAACTGCTGCAATATGTTAAAATGCCGATCTCTTACTAGTTTTATATGTGTAACTCCTGTCTCATTACCCTGATAAAAATCCTGCCATGTGTTCATGAAGTTAGCATTCCATGAATCGAATCCTTCATTAATTTGCTCATGCCTAGAGGTCGCCAGTATCCAAATTCTTATTCTCAGAATTGAGATACGTCCAGTTCTGTGTCTGACAAAATCTTGCCAGATTTCTTGAATGGAATCCTTCATTAGTTCATGCCTATAGATCACCAATATCCAAATTCTTACTCTCAGAATTGAGATACGTCCAGTTCTGTGTCTCACAAAATTTTGCCAGTTTTCTAACCAGTATACAGTAGATACTGGTGGAGTCTTATAGTGTACCTGCCAATAGCACCTGTTCTAAAATTCTTAAGTAGCACTCATTAAAACCATTCTGTGATATAATACACATGTTTCTTGCAAGTGCTAACCTATGGATGGACTTTTCTGTTTTGTTTATGCATATGTGGTATGTTGGAATTCTGCTATTACTTATGTAGTCCCCATTGGTTTTAGGTTGAAAATGTCGGGTCAGAACCTGTCTCTCAAGTTTTACTAGCTTTTCCCAATGTCCAAGCAAAGAACTTGGCAGCTATAAGAGCATTCGGTACTGAGGGAAAAGTGAAGGGTCCGAGTACTGTTCTTCCGATTGAAGTTGTTCAGCCTTCTGGAGTACCCCCGGAACTAACGTTCTTTTCAGCATCTTTACCCAAATCTTTGGAAAAGGGAAAGATTCTTCACTTGGATGTCTTGACTGTATTTACGCACTCTCTCCAACCATTCCCAGAAGAAATCACTCAAGCCGAAGCACAGCTTGTTGTCTATCAGGATAGCGCTCACTATTTGTCACCTTACCCTGTTAAGGTACAGACACTTAGTATCAGATTGCCTGGTGGAAGGGTTGAATCATACACAAAGCACCCAAACACAAAACTTGTGGATTCAGAGCTAAAATACGGACCATTTGAAGATCTTCCCCCGTTTTCCTACTCCCCTGTTATTGTGCACTTTGAGAACAACAATCCATTTGCAGTTGCAAACGAAGTTATAAGGGAGATAGAGATATCTCACTGGGGGAACGTACAGATTACGGAACATTACAACATTGCTCATGGTGGTGCCAGACTTAAGGGTGAATTTTCCAGGTTCGTCTCCTTTCTAACTTGTGTTTTAAGTAGCTCAACTTGTAACTGGAGAGAGAAATTATGTCCAGAAATAACTGATTCTATGCTCCTATTTGCAGGATTGATTACCAGTCTAGACCTTACATAAGAGGGGTCTCATCTTTTAGGCATCTTATTGCTAGATTGCCTCCAAGGGCCCACTCTATTTATTACAGAGATGAAATCGGTAACATTTCAACATCGCATTTGTGGAGTGATTCTAAGAAGGTAGTGTTGCTATAATGCTATCTATCTCAATTATCATGGCTTAATGTTCCCAAAAAAAGTGCAATGGTTAGTATATTTGCTGAATAGATTTACATGTCCAACTATCTTACTGCAGACCCAACTGGAAATTGAACCAAGGTTTCCATTGTTTGGTGGGTGGCAAACAACCTTTACCATTGGTTATGGTTTACCTCTTCAAGACTTTGTTTTCAATTCTGATGGAAAGAGATTTCTCAATATCACATTTGGTTCTCCAATGGAGGAGATTCTCATAGAAAAGCTTACTGTAAAGGTATGTCGTCAATGTGCATCAAACCAGTATTGTCAAGCATATAAAGCATTTCATTCTTTCCCTTGTGTTCTATGCTTTGATCTACTGAGTTGCACTGTTCCAGAGTTTCAGACCCTAAACATAATTCCCGTATGAGTTGACTTTTTCTTTGGTATTGAAATAAAATCTGCGCCTACTTTGTTTTAGGGAACCTCCAAGCTCTAGATCCTTTTATTGTCTTAGTTATCATCTCATGTACTATCCTTCAGACAGAATTATCGCTTTTTTGCCTGAGCCTTAGGTTGTTTTTGTAAAAAGTTTCTAGAAAAATTATGTGAATATAGTATCATGGTTAGATCTGACATATGAGAAACATGACTTTGCCCATGTTCCCATGAACTTGATACTGCACTGTTAATTTTATTTGTGCAATTGCTTACTGGAATGTGAATAATTTCACATTAATGTCCTTTTTCCCTTGTAATATCTTTCATTTTTGGACAGGTTGTTCTACCTGAAGGTTCAAAGGATATTGAAGTTTCAGTTCCATTTCCCACAAAGCAGTGGCAAGAGGTAATTCTTCACTGGATGATGTGCTGAACAACTAGGCTCATCCTATTCGTTTGTTGTAACAACAGTGATGTGTGGTGCAGGTGAAGTATTCACACCTTGACATTCCTGGAAGGCCAGTGGTTGTCTTGGAGAAGCCTGATGTTATTCCAGAGCATAATTTGTATTTCCAGGTTTGTCTTCAGATTTATTGTTAGGCAATTAATTTGGATACTTGTTTGATGAAAATTTTGAGCTGTAACTGAAGAATCTGTTGAAAAAATACTAACTCTCATAACATGTAACGTACTAAAAGCCTTTATGGGAAAGGCCTATCTTATCAACAATACTTTCCATGAGTTGTTTGTGTATTAATACTTCAGTGGTGTTTTATGTGAACCATAGCAAAATTATTAGTCAATTCTTTTGTAATATGCAGGTGTACTACAGATTCAATAACATCTCACTGCTCAGAGAGCCGATGATGTTGATTACTGGCTTCTTCCTCCTGTTTGTGGGCTGTATTGTCTACATGCGCACTGACATGTCAATCTCTAAGAACTCTCCTTCTTATCTGGCAAAGCTGCAATGGGATGAGGTATGGTTATTTTAGGACTCAAATCCCCCCCCCCCCCAAATTTTTTGGAATTGATAGCTCACCAAGAACTGTTATTTACCTGCCTGTAATGATCTTTCTTCTTGTTCAGTTCTTGTACTACGATTTGTTCTTATACTGATGCGATGCCTAGCATCCACCATAGATCATGAGCAAAATACTTATGATTAATTTACAAACCAAAATTTAAATAGGGCCATGAGTACATACTTCATAGCGGTATATTTTTATCAGTAAAAAAATGTAATAGCGAACTTGAATTAGTCAATTATTTTTTGCCAGTAATTAGTCAGAAGGTGATAAAATTTTTGGGGCAATCTAATAACTAGGAAAGCATTGAAAGACTGGACGGTTTCTCAAAATTAGTTTAGTCTAGTTCCACCACCGTTAGGTTTTTTATGTTGGCATTGGGTTTTGGAAGGCCATGATGCAGGGTTAGGCTACGAATTATTTAGAGAAGTGACAAGACTACTTTCTGAACCACTAATTCTGAACCTTATGCTTCTATTAAAGCTGGGCCTTTTGGGCCTTTGATCTAGAAATGAGAAGTGACAAGAAAGGGGCTTAGGTGCTTAGCCATGGTGGCATCTGTAAGATGGACTGTAAATATGACTGGAGAAGAGAAGAGCTCAGGCTTTGCTAGAAGGGTTAGGCGAGTTTGGTAAATTGATTAGGAACTTAACTTCAAGTTGTTTTCATTAAAAAAAATTAACATCAAGTTGAAAATCCATGAAAAATTTTACAGTATCGCAGTTCAAAGTTCAAACCTCAAACTCAAGGAGATAATAGGTTTGTGACTTTGGTTTAAACTGGAACACATTGATTACAGGAAGTTTATGGAATTGAAGAATGTGTTGTAAATAATGGGTTTGTGGTCATCCTTGTGCCATTCCATCGTATCTGTTTTGATCTCGTGAAATCTCCTTTAATTTTCTGCAGTGCTAATTTCTACCCTGGCTATTTGATACTTTTGGTGCAGGTACAAGCCACTGTCCAGCAAATCCAGGGTATCTTTGACCAATGCTTAGGAGTTCACGACAAGCTGGAGGCCTCATTGCGCGATTTGTCTAGAACGGGAGACGTTCAATCTTGCAAAGCAGCTCGCAAAGCTGCTGATGCACAGTATAAGGAATTAGCGAAAGAGCTGAAGCCATTGTTGACATCTCTACAGTCATCCCCTCAATCGTATCAGATATGGCCAAAGGTTTGCTTGGCATACTTCTATTATTATTTGCTGAACACATTATGTTGTCATGCGTTGGCATACCAAGAAGTGAAATTGAGAATCCGGTTGTGATACCAGTGCATCTGGCCATATCATGCAATCTGAGTCTAAACTGACTTTCCACATTTACTCTGATCACAAATGTGCCATTGTGGTTACTGTTTGCTTTGTGACGCAGGTAGTGGACTTGGTTGCGAAGGAGAGAGAGATGCAGGAGAAGCTCATGACAAGGCATTCCACTGTGGTTGACAGCTTTGAGAAGAAGCTGCGCGGGCAAGATATAGAAAACAGGATTGCTTCCCAGCAGCAGAAAATTGCTGCCCTAAGGCAAGAGGTCGAATCTCTTTTAGAGTACATTAGTGAGATCTGAGCAAATCTGGAGCCACCATCATATATCACTAGTAATTAGACTGCAGATCGTCTTGGCTGGTTTCTTATTGTCTGAATTTTATATGTTGAAATCGAATACTCCTAGATGTTGTGTTGGTAACCCATCATCCCAGTTCTTGAGATTGGGAATTTGAAAGGACCGTGTAACGTGATAAGCTCTGTGCTCATTCTGGAACTGATTAAAATTTTTGCACTTGATAAGAAAAGTCAAGGGGAACCTTCACCTTTGCACTTACTTTTTGCTTAGAGGGAAACTGCTATAGATTGGTGCATTTTCATCTGCAACCATCAAGAAGATGGTAATTCATTTCTGTGATGACCATCAAGGCGGCGGCCAAAAAGTGCTCCACGTGAATGAAATTCGTCGGTTCCTTTTGAACCAAGCCGTGCTTTTTGGCAGGATCACGCCCAAGTCCATTCTCACTGTTCTTCGGGACCATCGAAAAGAGTAAGTGGTTAGTAGTAGTTTGTAGATTCTCTTGATGTGAGGTGTGACCTATAACAAAGGCCTGTGATATGGGATCTTGCTTTCCTTGTGCGTAGCATATTTATGAATGTACTGCTTGATTTGTACTCATTGCTTAGTATAACCCTTTGTCCCATCAAGGTTGTCAGGGAAGGTCACAAAAAGATTAGCTAGTCTGTTTCATTGCTCGCATCCACGCACTAGAACGAGTGCTGCTTGCTTCAAATAGTCGGTCGTGTCACGTAACTATGAATCTCTGATTGGGGGAATCCCTTTCGCTAGTAGTGCCTGTCCATTACACCATTTTTACTGAATTCGACGAGAACAGGCAGAGCAGGTTTTGGGGATATTCTTTTATATCACACTACATGAGGATAGTTCCCATGAATTGGTCGCTGTATCGAAACTTCTTTGTTTCAAACTTTCCTCGTGTGCTCAAATCTCCTTCACTGCCTTGGATCGAATAGTGTTTACTGAAGCCATTCGTTCCTTTTCCCAATGTACGCTATGCCAACGCAGGCAAGGTGACCTGAGCAAATCGATCAGGTGGGCACTGCGAGTTGCTTACAGGCCGAAACTTCCAACTTGCTACTACCTCGGAGCAGCTTCTCGACTACACCTGGACGTTTTCTCGCTCAAACGCACACATTCGGAATCTGTTAGGTTTGTCGAAAGTTAAATCATCTCGTAGGAGTGCTTCATAGAAGGCAAAGAACACCATCACTCTCATCCTCAATCCTCATGCCAATCTTCGAAAGGGGAAAGGATAGGGGGAGGAAAGAACAAAACAAAGAGGATTCTACGAGGAAAAAAAAACTGGGGGCATCGAACGCAGATGCCCTTCACTTCTATTTTCTTCCTTTATTTTGCAAATATATTCGAAAAGATTGTTGGTTACTTGAAGATTGCATCGTCATTTATCTGTTTTTTAGATGAACTAAACCGTTTTCGTGTGTAAATAGTTGCCCTAATCATTTGTTCTCGACCATTAGCATAGATAGGCGGCATACCCTAATCTCTACAGCGATCGGATAATTGATTAATTGGAACATCGAGCTTGATTGATGGATGCAACTGCCAACTCTCTGCGTTCATCACGCAATAACTCCACCCGACGACCTCTCCAGAGAGATTCAATTTTTTGCCACCTTTAAGATTGACATCGAGACTCTGTCACTTATACATGGGTCACCTGAGTCACTGACAATAGTCCCGGGTGGCAAATCTGTTACCACCCGAGTCATAAGGGTGGCAAATAGTTAAATTTTCCACCTCTCCAAGCTCAGCCCGGCCGGTAGCACTCATTTACGGCCCGCTAAGTTAGGCTGAAAAAAGTGGTTTAAGACTAAAATTATGTTATAGTTGGCTAATATTACACTGTAGTTGATGGTGTCTTATTTAATATAATTAAATTTAATAAATTTTTAAAATAGAAAAAATATGTTAGCCCATCACGGACAATACAAATGAATACAAAAAAAGAACTGGTAAAAAAGTTTTAAAAAGACGAAATTTAAGAATTATAAAAAATAAGCCAGAAATCAGAATCCCAAGCCGAAATAAGCGGGGCCTTAGACTTATAAGTCTAGATCTTTAGTTTTTTATACTATATAGGCTGAAAATACATGATAGCTACAATTAGTTTTTCAGTGTAATAAAACTAAAAAAATATATCATCACAGATAATAAAAATAAGAAAAATACAAAAAAGATAAAATTAAAAAAAGCTAGAAGCAAAAGCACTTGAGCAGGACAACTAGTACTATCGAAGTGCTACGTCAAACAGACGGACGTGAAGTGCTGACCACAGGAGCTCAGCAGCACGCGAACGAACGCGACATGATTTAAATGATTGTATTCGTGGGCACGGACCCACTGCATGCGCCTGCATAGCCAGCCGTCCACGTACCCTATCGCCACCTTATTGCTGCCTACGGTTTCGCGCTAGCGCTGCACCCACCTACCGGCACTCGTGACCAGTACGCCAACCCCACGGCGAAAGGCAAAAACAAATCTCCCACGCATCACGACGGATTCTCCGCTGCGTTCAATTCGGTTTTTCCTCATCATTTTTAGCTTTTGATTTTTTTTTTGCTAAAATAGCGATGTAGATGTTAATTTTTCTCTCGAATATTTAATAAAAAAATAAAAAAATATTGTTATATCTTTACGATACAAAGAAGAAAAAGAAAACGTGTTAAAAAACCAATACATTTTAAACATCTTTTGACTTCTAAAAGCTATAAGTCGAAAGTCTAAAACTGTTTAAAATGAGATCATAGGCGAAAGGGTGTAGCTACTGCTCCTGAAGATATGCTTTGGTTTAAATGGTAGTTAATCTGGGTATAGTTGTGGCCTTTTGCAAAATCAGAACATGTAGTTCATCGTTTTTGGCTTCGCTCTAAACAAGTTCTGTTTTTGGTTTCTAGCTTCTTAAACACTTTGGCTTCTTATTTTCGTCTTTTGATTTTTTTTTTTAGCATTTTTGGTTTTTTGTTTTATTATTTTTGCATGTCCATGGTGATATCACTTTTTTATTTTTTTTTTACTTAAAAAAAACCTAACAGCCGCTACAATATATTTTTAACCGTTACAGTATTTTTTAGTCAGAAATTAGAAGTTACTTCGACCACTATCTTTATAAGGGAAATGTTGTGCTGCCCATATTATTACCAAAACACCCAAAAGGTCCATCCTAATTAGTATTGCACTAATTTAATAACTAAGTAGGGGTAGTAGTACAATTCTTTAACCAAACCTCATGCACTAAAACCAAAAACAATTTTCGTGGACTCAAGCAGGATTCAGGAGCTAGTCTAGAGCTGGGCATCGGCCAGATTTATCTGTGTCAACCTAAGACCCGACTAACTCGATACGACCTAAGCACAGCACGAGCACATCACGTAGCGGATCATGCCGGCATGGCATCAATGGTGGCCCATACCAGGTCTGGAAAGGTGGCCCGTTAGGCAGCACGACATAGCATATCGTGCCGTGCTCGGGTTGGCCTGGCCTGGCGAGCACGACCGGTACAGGGGGCACTGATGGCACGCTAGCACCGGCGGCCGCAGCGGCCGCCTTGGCATCGCCTCCCACCTCTTGTCGCTATCCCATGGTCATCTCCACAAGCCATCACATAGCAGAGAGAGAGGGGGGTAGAGGGGAAGGACTGGAGCATACCAGAGCCCGAACGACGGCCATAGGAGGAGGAGCGGAGCAGCCGAAGCGAGGGCGGCAGCTGAAAGTAGAGGTGGTGGGATCTCCTTCGGCTGCGGAAGCAGTAGGCGATGTCGGAGCCCAAGCCGCTCCGCCGGGGGGCCAAGCCACCGGAGATGAAGCCGTCCCTTAGCCCCCCTCCTCTGCGAGCCCCGCAACGACGAGCCAAACAAGCCTGAGAAGCCAGCACCGGCGCCCGCTCCCACTCTGACCCCAACGCTGCCACCTCCACCCCAGCAACTGCCTCTCATGAGCCTCCACTCACCAACGCAGGCGACGGCGCCCCCGCCCCCTCCTGCAGTCGGGGGGTCGGGGGAGGCAACCAGGGGGAGGGGAGGGAGGCGGCCAGGGGAGGAGAGGGAGGCAGCCGAGGGAGGAGAGGTAGCCGGGGGGTCGGCACCATGGACCAGGGGAAGGAGAGACCAAGAGGAAGAAATGAATGGAGGGCTAGGAGGGGATAAGGTTGAAAGGCCAGTACCCAGCCGAAGAAAAAGAAGAAAAGGGAGGAAGAAAAAAAGGAGAAGGGGAAGAAAGAAAGAAAAGAAAGAAAAAAGGAAAGAGAGAAAAGAAATTAAGTGTGCGCCTAATAAAAATTGATCTTCACAGTTATTTAACTCTAAGCATTTCATTGCAGGTTTTTGTAACGAGGTAGCAATGCTCCTTGGACCAGAGTAAATCATGGGTTGGCCTAAGTAAATATGTACATGTGACTTCTTTTCTCTTTTTTCTTTCTAGATAAATTTGTTTGCAGCGCTAGTTGTGTCATCTTGTCACATTTAGATGTCATTCAAATAACTAATGCATGCATCTCTTTTGCTAGCTATCTCAGAATACATGCATACTTGGTGTATATCGTCTTGTCACATTCATCTTGTCTCCAACATAAAGGGTGAAAGTTGAGGTGCTACATTATTAGTCCAAACTCCAGCACATCATCCTTTACACAAGCAAAGGGAACATGGTATGCAGTCTTCCATCATGTATGCACTGCAACTGCGCAAATGCGTACTTTTTTGACCGCAGGGCTGGCCATGGTAGATTGGTATCATCGTCTCAAACTCCTCAGGGACTAGAGTACGAGGTGAGTCCTGAGCTACTTGGGCTTTTCGAGTCATTACTTCATTACACATATGCAGGCACAAGGCGCTATCTTTGTTCTTGCATGCAACTATTGCTAATTGCATTACTATTTCCACACACTCTCTGGTAGACTATTAGTATCTATACAAATATACAACATACAATACGGTCTAATTCCATATATGCATATATTTGACAAGCATGCATGTTGTTACTTTCCCCTGAAATATTTACGTGCCTATGTTTTTACGCAACTAATTCAATTTTAACTAATGTTTAACAAGACGAGTACGGCATCTTCATCGCCGTCGTCTTCGTCATGTATAGTTACTTTGAGCTGGGGTTAGTTGGCACAACACGGGCATCGGTACGGTGGAATTTAGGTCGTGTTTGGGCCTAGCCAGAGACGAGACGGATCAACATGACACGGCACGATGAAGTGACCGAACCGAGCCAGCACGGCACGACGAGGTGATCGAACTGAACCGGCATGGCACAACCCAATGCCCACCTCTAAGCTAGTCAGATCACAAAGGCAATAGCATAGCACCCATTAATATCAGTAGTATTACTTAGCAGTACAAAAACTCTCCTCATGCTCCGATTCCTTTCGCCTTGCCCTTCCAACCCGCCATTGCCATACCACTGGGCATCCCGCCTGATCCGGAGAAGAACCGACCGACTCCGGCAATTAATGGCGTCGGCGAGGCGCCTCCTGCAGACCAACTCCGGCCAGTTCCCCACCGCCATCCCCGCTGCCGACCCCCCTGACCCCCTCGCCGTCGACTCCGACGTCGTCGTCATCCTCTGCGCGCTCATCTGCGTCGTTGGCCTCGCCGCCGTCGCCCGCTGCGCACGCTCCCGCCGCCGCAGCAGCAACAGCCCCGGCGCCTCAGCCTCTGGCCCCGGCGCCGCCGCGACGAACAAGGGGCTCCAGAAGAAGGCGCTCAAGGCGCTGCCGAAGCTGGCGTACGAGGACGCCGTGGCGGCGGCGGTCGCAGCACGCGGGGGCTTGGTGGTGGGGGAGGAGAAGATTCTGGCAGAGTGCGCCATCTGCCTGTCCGAGTTCGGGGAGGAGGAGGAGATCCGCGTCCTGCCGCAGTGCGGCCACGGCTTCCACGTTGCGTGCGTTGACACCTGGCTCGGCGCCCACTCCTCCTGCCCCTCCTGCCGCCGCGTCCTTGTCGTCGACACGCCCCCCAATCTGCCGCCCGAGCCCAAGCGATGCCGCAAGTGCGAGGCCATGGAGGAGGCCTCCTCGTCCGGCGCCGGTGGCGACGGGTCCGCCGGTTTCTTGCCCTAACATGATCTGACAAGTGAGTCCCGGTTGAGACAAGTAATTTTTAGCTGCCACCTCCACATGTCAGTGAGCCACAGCTACTTTCGTTCCACTCAAGGAAGAACATCGGCAAGACGAGAATAATTTAGTTACTGGTGTGAAATCTGCACACTTGTTCTTTCTTTGTTATTTTGAAGGATTTGGATTCCGGGAGTTAAAGAGAGATGTTAGTAGCTTACCAGACAGTGCGATTGATGTCGATTCTCTAAAATTGCCAGATTTATGTTTGGGTTGAGATATGGGGTAAAAAGCGTCTGTACTGTACATATATGTTCAGGAAGGGAGTTAAAATGTTTTTTTGGGGGGGGGGGGGGAGCTTTCCAGCTGAAATTTCTAGTGCAGATTTGTGCTTGTGTTCTGAAATTCTTGAAGCTTTTCTTACGATTCTTTGACATGTGCCCTGGATACTTTTGTGCAATGTTACTATTCCTCTCCAATAAGTGGCTAGTGTTGCTTCACCTGAAAAACTGATGTCAGTACGTCATTTAGGCGGCAGCAATCGCTAAACTGTTGACTTCCTCTTTTGCTGGGCTGCCACAGCTCACAGGTCAACTGTTGCATCTTGTCATTGAAGCTGGTAGGGCAACAGCTTGCGTATGTGAGATCGGGTGCTGCTCTCCTTGTCCTGGTCATCTCTATCATTTTCCTCCTTCAAGCAAACTGAAGGAGCTTGGCAGGCACTTGCTTGCCCACATTGCCATGCTTTGGCTCCTACGTTCAGGATCATCACCTTACAACGTAACAATGTCAGAGAAACTTTAGATGCTGTTGGAACCTTTGAAATGGTAGTCCTTTCAGGTACAGCTGTTGATACCATCATCTCTTTTCAGATACTGTTCAACAGATAATGTGTCAGTGGCACACCACCCCATAACTCTCCAATTCGATAGGGTGCGTCGGCAAAACGGCGAGGGCCGTCTTGCTTATTTTGGTTCTCATTTTCATCGGCCAAACTATCTGCAGGAGAGCTCAAACATTCACCATCACAGCTTCTGGAACATCGATCTGCACAATGACCATTCCTATTGTTCGAGCATGTAATTCTCACCTCCATTGACCATTCCTAATGTTGAATAAGTGACCTCTCTGGCATCCTCTGCTGGCCACTGAACTTCAGAGAAGGCTCATATCAGGTTTACATAATGAAGAAAGATCTTTCGGTGGGAGAAAAATACTGTAAGCATATATGTCTTGTACTGTCGGTAGGGGATGTCATGCACTGCACAGATGGATGCCACGTTCTCCAGGTGTTGTAGGCATAGCTGCATTGGTTGAAGGATTTGCAAGGTCGAAGAGAAGCATCAGTGTGACTACCAGTAATGAGATGGGAAGGATGAACAAGTGAACAATAAGCTAGGCAAATAAATAAGCGAATCATGGATCTTTGGTTCATAAATAAACCAACATATGGTTGTTCAATCGGTACCACGGTTACATTTCTCTAACTAAGGCAAAAAGAAACGGTTGTTGGCCGAAGGTTTCCTGCTGAATTTACCCACCGGCATTTGGCAATTTGGGGTTCAGGCTCAAATCACTTCTCCCTAACTGTTTTAGCTTATGGTACCTGAAGCATACATGGTTAATAGATTCATTTGCCGCAAATGGCTGGGCGACTACTGGTGTCGTGAAGATATCCCCCCAAAAAAAAAGACCCTACCGGTGTTGTGTAAGGCTATAACGTGCTCCTCCCAACTGTATGTGCAACAATACATGCATTTGCGTACTATTGTTGTGAAATTAGCTTGAAACCTGAAATGTAACCTTTTACTTCCATAGCTAAAGGTAACTCCCGGTTCTTGTCCTAGCTCTCGTCGGTGCCAACTCCGGGCCCGACGACCACCATTGGCCATTGGTGCCCGCTCCTGACCCGCCACCCACTTCCTGCGACTGCCCATGGCTTCCCCTCCGAAGAAGCCCACCATCTGCCCCACAGCCGGTAAACCCACGGCGTGTGAGCTTCGCTGGCGCGATGTCAGTCCGTCGTCTAGCTCTCCTCCGACCATCGGGCATTACAAAATATGACTACATAGAGTTGCAATAATGTGGATTTGTTAAATTTTGGCCGCCTAGCTAGTAGAAAAGGTAAGGAGATTCCTAATTATAGTTAGTATAGAAGCTAGGAAAGTGCAAAGCTCATAGGCATATAACCAATCATACCATCGATGATTTATAAATTAATACTAAGAAAGGAAATGGCAGTAGGTTTGATGTCAAGAAATTACAAAGAGCTCCGATAGCTATGTCTCTAGAAACATTATCATGCTTGTCTTAGATCCAAAAACTTTTTACGTAATGCATCCTCATGTGGAGTCAAACAATTTATTCATTGTCTTCTTTTGGATGGCCTTGTGCGTAGATCTCCGCTGTGACCTCAAGAAGCATGCCCTTTGTTTCTAGCACCTTTAGGTACACAAATAGTAATTAAGGCTAATACACAAACGATGGCAAAGATCCCGAAAACACCTGCAAGTCCAATGGACCTCATCAACACAGGAAGGGTATATGTGATGATTATGTCACAAATCCAGAATGTTAGGTTGCTAAGGGCGTCTCCAACAGCTGGCTATTTAATTAGCTAGATCTGATGTGGCAAGGAAAAAGTAGGAGAAAGAGTAGTCACTAGCGACGAGCAAATAGCTGATCTATTTCACGTAGTCCAAGAACATGAGAGAGGAGCATGTGGGTCCAACAGTATAAAATAGTCTTTGCTTTTGTCTCTCACCTCCACGTCAGCTGACTATATAGCTAGTACTAGCTATTACCATTGCGGACGCCCTTATGGTTAAGCAAATGTGGGGAAAATTTATGCACACAAGATATTTGGGATTGGTCCAAATCCCGTGACAAAGCAGAAGTAGATGCTGACACTGATTGTTGAGAGGACGGCATGCAATTCAGTACTTGGATCCCGAGACGATGAGCGTTCTTTAATTTGCACCATTGTTAGCACGGTTTCTGATGAAGTGCGTGCGTAACATGGCATATTTGTGATGGGCAGGGTAAGTTCGCCGGGCGGAGGTTGGTCAGAGACGAGGCTGGCACCGTGACGCTGCCGAAGCAGCTGTGGAGCTTGTTCAAGGAGAACGGCGACGACGAGGTCCTATGCGAGGTCGGGTCGGTTCTGGGTGTTAGAGTCTATCTTAGGATCACTAGAAGTAGATCTGGTAGGGTAGACTATCTATTTGGCATCTACAAAGGTAATACGTCTAGATCTAAAGGAACAGAGAGTAAAGAGAGGGGTTTTAGGGTTACCGATCATCCGTGGTCTTGGTGGCTGGTGCAGAGGCGTCCGCCATGGAGTCGATGGAGTCGGTAGACGTCGGTGGTGAAGTCCGGTGGCGGCGCCGTCCAGGAGCGGCGTGGCAGTGGCGCTTCCCGTCACTGGCTGCGCTCCCCCTCGAGATCGGGTTAGGGTTTTGTCGGTGGGGTGTACGGCTCAGACGAACCTCGTGATCAGAGCCGCCGGCCCCCACCTGTATTTATAGCGCAGTGTGACAGGGGCCCACCAACCATTAGGGTTGGGCGCCCCCGATCAGGGCGCGAGCTCAAGGCCCAGGTGGCCGTTGGGCCAAACCTGGGGTGGAGAGATCATCCTAACATTCTCCCCCTTGATCTCAACTTATACTTAAACTCTATACTTGTCTCTCATTGTTTTTCTTATTCCATCACAGATCAGTGCATAGAGCGTGCCTCATCGTCACGGTCTTATGCCATTAGATTGAACAGCCACAATGCACTTCTCTATTTTGAAATGTACTCTCAACTGGGCCCTTATTGTCCAGGAATCATAGGCTTTCCCGTAAACCCATGCCGGCTAAGTGTTCTCTGAACACATTGGGCGGTAAGCCTTTTGTGAGCGGATCCGCGAGCATCTTTTCTGTCCTTATATGCTCAAGACTGATTGTATGATCCCGGACTTTATCTTTCACAACATAATACTTTATGTCAATGTGTTTGGCAGCACCACTTGACTTATTGTTGTGAGCATAACATACTGCTGGTTCATTATCGCAGTATAACTTTAGTGGCTTATGTATGTCATCTACCACTTTCAACCCGGGTATGAATTTCTTTAGCCAATTCACCTGCCCCGTGGCCTCATAACATGCTACAAACTCGGCATACATTGTGGATGATGTAGTGACGGTTTGTTTTGAGCTTTTCCACGATATAGCTCCTCCTGCGAGAGTGAATACATATCCGGATGTAGACTTTCTATCATCTCCCGCATAATCAGAGTCTGTATACCCCACTATATGGAGTGAATCTGATCTTCTGTATGTCATCATGAGGCCTTTTGTTTCTTGCAAATAACGCAAGACTTTCTTTACTAATTTCCAATGTTCTATTCCAGGATTGCTCTGGAATCTGCCAAGTAACCCGGTAACAAATGCTAAGTCAGGGCGCGTACACACTTGAGCATACTGCAAGCTTCCGACAGCTGAAGCATATGGAACCGCTTTCATTTGATCGATCTCATATTGGTTCCTGGGGCATTGAAATTCCCCATACCTGTCGCCCTTGACTATAGGAGCAGATGAAGGCTTACAATTTTGCATACTATATTTCTTTAGAATCTTTTCTAAGTATGCCTTTTGTGATAAACCTAAAAACCCCTTAGTTCTATCTCGGTGAATCTCTATTCCCAGTACAAACGAAGCTTCACCAAGATCCTTCATATCAAAATTCGAGGACAAGAACTTCTTTGTCTCCAGTAATAGGCTAACATCACTACTAGCAAGTAAGATGTCATCCACATACAGGATTAGGAAAATGTATTTCCCATTCTTAAACTTTGCATAAACGCAATTGTCCTCTACATTTTCCTTGAACCCAAAACTTCTTATTGTACAATCAAACTTCAAGTACCACTGCCTTGATGCTTGTTTCAATCCGTAAATGGATTTCTTCAGCCGGCATCCCATACGTTCTTTTCCTTCCACAACAAAACCTTTCGGTTATGCCATGTAAACATTTTCCTCCAAATCCCCATTTAGGAACGCCGTCTTTACATCCATCTGATGCAATTCTAAATCATAATGAGCTACAAGCGCCATTATTATTCTAAAAGAATCTTTACACGAGACTGGAGAAAATGTCTCATTGTAATCTATGCCTTCTCTTTGCGTGAAGCCCTTTGCCACAAGTCGCACTTTAAATCTTTCTATATTCCCTCTAGAGTCATGTTTTGTTTTGTAGACCCATTTACAGCCTACTGTCTTGGCTCCTTTAGGAATAGTTTCTAAGTCCCAAACACCGTTGGTGCTCATTGACTTCATTTCATCCTGCATAGCTTCAAGCCACTTGGATGAATGAGCGCTTCTCATGGCTTCTTCAAAAGAGGTGGGATCACCCTCCATTTGAAAATCCTCAGTTTCATAGACTTCGTAATCATTAGGGATAGCTGATCTTCTGACTCTTTGAGACCTTATGAGTCCCTCGCTATTCGATGCTTGTTCTGTGTGAGGCTGTTGTTGCTCTTCCTTTTGGGTTACAATGGGTTCTATGGGATCCTGAAGGACAGGTTCCTCATGTTCACTCATCGTTTCCACAGGAGAACTAACAACAGGTGATGTCACTACAGTGTCTGGCACTGTTGGTGTAGCAACAACAGGTAGCGTGAAAAATGGTTCCTGAACCATCGGAATGGGCACATGTACCCGCTTTTCCTCTAGGTTAATTTCTCGCGCTACTCTGCTCCCCCTGATTATCTCTTCCTCCAAGAAGACAGCATGTCTTGTTTCTACAAACTTCGTATGTCTGTCAAGACAATAGAAGCGATAACCCTTCGATTTTTCTGGATAGCCAATAAAATGGCAGCTGACTGTCTTGGGATCTAGCTTTCCTATGTTTGGGTTAAAAACTTTAGCCTCAGCAGGACAACCCCACACACGTAAATAGTTAAGTGAGGGTTCTCTTCCTGTCCATAACTCATACGGTGTTTTGGGTACCGACTTACTTGGTACTCGATTAAGAATATGAATGGCGGTTTTTAACGCCTCCATCCATAAACTTATCGGTAGCGTGGAGTAACTTATCATACTTCTCACCATGTCCATTAAGGTACGGTTGCGTCTTTCAGCCACTCCATTCTGCTGAGGTTCGCCCGGTGTAGAGTACTGGGCAACTATGCCATTTTTCTGTAAGAACCTTGCAAAAGGTCCAGGAACTTGGCCATACGGGGTATGTCGACCGTAGTACTCCCCCCCCCCACGGTCGGATCTTACTATCTTAATCTTTAAATTGTGCTGATTTTCTACTTCAGCCTTAAATATCTTAAATTTATCCAATGCTTCTGTTCTTTCTTTAATTGGATAAATATAGCCATAACGCGAATAGTCATCTGTGAATGTTATAAATGAATCATAACCATCCACACTTTTCACAGGAAATGGACCACAGATATCTGTGTGAATTATTTCTAAATTTCCTGCGCTTCGTTTGGCGTCTTTCTTTATTTTCTTAACATATTTTCCTTTTATGCAATCAATACATTGTTCTAAATCTGAAAATTCTAATGGCGGAAGAAGTGTTTTCTTAATCAATCGTTCTATTCTCCCCCTCGAAATATGGCCTAAACGACAATGCCATAATTTCGACGATGCATCATGATTTATCTTCCGCTTTTTACTTTCATTCATAGACGAAGAGGTATTCTCAATCTCAATGGTCACATGATTCATATTCTCAGAAAGTGATAATAAATAAAGCTTGTCTTGTCGGAAGGCAAGACCAACACATTTATTATTAAACACAAGTCTGCATTTGCCATTACCAAAATGGCAATCATAACCATCATCATCTAATTTCGACACACTTATTAAGTTTCTGCGCAAAGAGGGTACATAAAGAACGTCTGAAAGTCTAAGTACAAAACCATCATGAAATTCTAAAGAGAGATCTCCAATGGCCTCGACTTCGGCTTCAATTCCATTCGCAACTTTAATTGTTCTTTCTCCTCTTTGTAGGGTGCTCCTCGTATGGAATCCCTGTAATGAATTAGCAACATGAATAGTTGCACTTGAGTCAATCCACCAAGTAGATTTTTCATAACTTAAATACAAGGATTCATCTATAAATGTAATGACATCCTTACCATTCTTCAACAGATGCTTCAGGAACTCTGGGCAATCCCTCTGATAGTGCCCTGCCTTCTTCTTACAAAATTTACAGGTGTCTTTGTCTACTGTAAATTGGTTGGGCTTATGAAACTGGGGAACCTTTCCCTGTGACTTAGAAGAGGAGCTACTATCCCACTGAGGTTTCCCTTGTGGTTTGGCATTAAAGTTCTTTCTTTTGTTGTTCTTCACAAGGTTTGCAAAGTCACCCTGTGAGGTTTTAAGCCTCTCCTCTTCTTGCACACACATTGCAATGAGCTTTTCTATATCCCATTTGTCGGGTTGCATGTTGTAATTAACAACAAAAGTATCAAATTCTTTTGGCAGAGAAGCAAAAATCAAATGAATTAGAAACTCATCCTTGAGCCCCATATCCATTGAATTTAGCTTAGCTGCCGTTGTGCTCATCTTTAATATGTGTTCTCTTATTCCACCACTAGAGTATCTCTCATTCACTAGTTTCTTAATCAGCGTGCTTGCTGTGGCCTTTGAAGACCCAGTAAACTGATTCTTCACTTTCTGTAGATACTCTGTGGCAGTGTCACAGTCTGGGATGGATCCCCTTATTGGATCTGCAATGGTGGCCTTAGCCACCATTAGGCCCTTGCGATTCGAGATATCCCATTTCTTTTTCTCAAGATCGTATTTCATTCTGACTTCTGCATGATCACGCTTTCGGGCAGTGAAATCAGCATCAGTCTCATTTTCTGCCCTCACCGGGTCCTCTGGCTCAGTAGGACACGGAGAGGTGAGGGCTAAGTCATTCTCGGACAGCGCAAGTGCCAAATCATACTTTTCTCGCCAGACCCAATAATTGTTCCCATCAAGTGCCGGGATGTGCGAGATGTATGCCATGGGGTTGAGTCCTGAAACAGTATCAGAAAAAATGAGGAAACATAATAATATAATAATTGCATGCTTTGATTTAACGTTGGTCAAAATTAAAACATGCAAAAAAATTCTTGTACATTAATTCTACATCACCGTTGGGCAGAAGATAGAATTAATGCATAAATTCATGAATAAATCAATTTATAATATTGCTATCATCAACTTTGGTCAGAAAATAGCAAAATTATAAACATGAACTGTAAATAAATGTAACTATTCCTCTAATTTTAATTTTCCCGTTGGTTCCAATTAAAATTAGAGAAAAACTTAAAAAATTCTGCTCTTCAAAATTAAATTCTCCCGTTGGTTCGAATTTAATGAGAAGATAATAAACTTTAGCTCGCAGCGGAAAAAATTCTGGTTTTGGATCAAAATTGTACTGAAATTTGATCTCAAACTTAACAAAAATCATCAAAAGAATGCTTCTGAAAAAAATAAAATCAATTATCTTGATTTACTGTGCAAACCGGCCATTTGGCCCGGCCTGCGCAACCGCGGCCCACGGCGCACGGCGGCCTAGCCCGCGCGGCCGAGCGCGCACGGCCTGCCTCGCGCAGAAGCGGCCCACGGGGCCGCGCCACACGCGCGCGCGCCCGCGGCCTCACGCGCGGCCTGCTCGGCCGTCCTCTCTCGCGCTCGTCACGCGCCCACGCGCGCCGCACGTGCCCTTCACGCGCCCACGCTCACGCGGACGTCGCGCCGCCCCGCGCCCGGCCACAACCTGGGCCTGGGCCGGGATTTCTCTCGCCCGCCTGGGCCGAAAGCCAGCCCGACGCGCTCGGCGCCCTCGCAGCCGTTCATCGCCATCGGACGGCTGAGCGGCGATATCGCCCGAACAAAATCGCGCGGCGGACGCCCCCCGAAAACCCTAACCATTCGATCCACTCCTGTCTCTCTCTCCGCACCCGAGCGAGCGAAGCGACGGCGGCGGCGATTTCATCCACGCCGCCGGAGAGGAAGAAGGAGCCGGCGCCGCCGCGGGCCCTCTCGCCGGCGTGCGCGCTCCCCTGAGAGGGAGCGCGCCGCCGTCGAGCGGCTCCGTGTCGGTGCCCTTCCGAGCGCGCACGCTCGGATCTGACGCCGGCGCCGACGGTGGCTAGAACATGGAGCGCCGGCGAGCCCAAGGCTCGGCCGATCTCCCCCACGCCAGCGACGACGACGGCGGCTCCGGTAAGGACCCGGTTTCTTTTCTAGGGTTAGGGTTCGGGTAGGGTTAGGGTTCTTCTTTCCTTTCTTTTCTTTCTTTTCTTTTCCCCTATCTCAGTTCTACGTCTAGGGGCTCTGATACCATTGTTAGAGTCTATCTTAGGATCACTAGAAGTAGATCTGGTAGGGTAGACTATCTATTTGGCGTCTACAAAGGTAATGCGTCTAGATCTAAAGGAACAGAGAGTAAAGAGAGGGGTTTTAGGGTTACCGACCATCCGTGGTCTTGGTGGCTGGTGCAGAGGCGTCCGCCATGGAGTCGGTGGAGTCGGTAGACGTCGGTGGTGAAGTCCGGTGGCGGCGCCGTCCAGGAGCGGCGTGGCAGTGGCGCTTCCCGTCACTGGCTGCGCTCCCCCTCGAGATCGGGTTAGGGTTTTGTCGGTGGGGTGTACGGCTCAGACGAACCTCGTGATCAGAGCCGCCGGCCCCCACCTGTATTTATAGCGCAGTGTGACAGGGGCCACCAACCATTAGGGTTGGACGCACCCGATCAGGGCGCGAGCTCAAGGCCCAGGTGGCCGTTGGGCCAAACCTGGGGTGGAGAGATCATCCTAACACTGGGTTCTGGAAGTGCGGTGACATCGAGGTGTGTTCTATCGAAAGGTGGAGACGTCAGGGCAAGTGTTCCAACACGATAGTGCTCCAATACACACGTCATTGCTCCAATCTGATTGCAGAGGTAGCGGCAGATTCTTATTTACAGAGCTTGCTCGTTTCGTTTGTAGGCTGCTTAAGAGCAGGGTTAAAACTTTCGGACACCGGCGAAAGGGACGAATGTACAGAATTTCGTTCATTTCGTTCGAAAATTCAGACGAAAAAAAATCAAATGTTTGATGAAATTTAACCGAAATTTAAATAAAATTTGAATAAATTTCAAATAGGACCAAATTTAGCTAAATTTTAGCCGAATAAAAATTGTTTCGGAGGGTACTGAAAGGGACGAAATTTCGTCCATTTTGCAAAATTTGGGACGAAAGTTGTAACCCTGCTTACGAGTCCCTGGTGTCGGAGGGCACCTGGACCAGGAGCTTCATACAGATTTCATCAGAATTTTTTTTATGTGGAATACATCTAGAATAGTCATGGTTGTCGTACATATACAACCATGACTGGTGCGCGGCCGTCTGTTTCTAACACTGCACCGCGTAATATTACCCTCTGAATTTCAGGGACGGCGTAGCGGTTTCACGTAGGCTAGTGTAAGTCCCCAGGTGAGCAAGTTGGTTCAGACCAAAAACGTCGCATGCGGATCAGCTTTTCAGCTCCTGTCTAGTCTAGTGTGTTATCGACGATTTTTTTGGTAGGCGAATAGTAGTTCGATTCGTCTAACTGGAGGCAGCTGCTGCTTCTTGCCTGCGCTTTTGTTGCTCTGGCTTTGCTCATGGAGCAAATTCGTGGGGCTGCCAGAATAGGCGACCATAGTTTCTGACGATTAAGGAGGCTGTTTGATTATGACTCATACAAATGGAGTGATAAGTTTCAGGGTTTAAATATTTAAAAAAATATATGCAAACTTGAAGAGTAATAGAGTATAACAAGTGACAAAAAGAACAAACTAACTGAATGCATCTCTATTGGTACTTTTTAGTATTCCTAGCCAGCCCACACTATACCGCTACTATATATAACCCATACTATTGTGTCATAACAATTATACTATGAACCAGCCCACACTTGAAATAAATACTAGTAAATGAATCGAGTTGCTCTCTTCTCGTACAAGTCACAGCCCAACTTGCATCGTGAAGAAATAATGAACTAGAGAAGAGAACAAAATATGCACATGACATGTGCATCAATGTACTTGAGGTACATCTCTCAAGGTTACGTTTACACTGCTTTCCATTGTTTGCCACCCAAGCCCAATATTGTTGCCTTGCATCATGGCCACAAATTCCGCATAATCAATTTGACCGTCCTGAAAAACAGAAGACAAGACTCGTATATTAGATTTAGCTAGAAAGAACTTTTCAGAGGCACTGTTAGCAATTATGAAAACTGCCACTCGATTTTCTCACAATATTATCCGTGTAAGATCACTCTTACTAGCTAATTTTTTACATATTAATGATTTGTCAGGGCAAAGGATAGTTAGCCTTTCTAACAACATTATTCAGATATAAGAATCTGCGTTCTTGCAACTTAATCCAAGACCAATGGGTCTGTCAAAAGACTGAATGACAGTCGTGCTGACACAATGTAGATCTTTTTCTTTTTCAGTTGTTGAAAAAGACAGTCGGTATTAGGTGTGACAGTGCGGTAGATGCCCAGTACCACCAAAGGTGTAATTTTACTAGTGAAATATCATGTAAGACTAGACTCATCGCAATATCTGTCAAAGATGCAACCCCACGCATTACTAAAAGCCTAACATGAGCATAAATATTTAGCTATTCCAAAAATGTTACGTTGAAATTCTTCCCATCGTGGTTACATGGCAATAGTCATTAACAGAGACATCTTGGATCGTATAGAGTTAGATGATCAACTTACATTGTTTTGATCAACCTCTGAAATAATCTCTTCAAGCAAAGTGTCCTCCATGTTATGTTCTCCACAAGCTTGTTGAAGCTTGTCGGCTGTGATATAACCACTCCCATCTTTGTCAAAATATGTAAAAGCTGCCATCAAGTGTTCTTCACGTTCTATCTTGTTAAGAGGTAAGGTTGCAGCAATAAATTCTTCATAATTGATGGTTACATTATTGTCTTTATCAGCCTGAAAAAGCTTCAGAGAGTTTAGATAAATCGCTACAATAAGGCAGCTGGTCTTACCAACAAATGCATGTTATACATTATTACTGCAATGATATCAGAGCAAAGAGAAATGGTTCTATCAAATATATATTGCTTAGGCATTTTCCAATAGAAGATATATCAGAACCTCATAATCATTGAAAACAATGTGACAGGCTGACAGCAAGTCAGTGTGTGTGCACTAGACAAACCATGCCTGTTACACATTTAATATAATTGCATATATTCCTTCATAATCATGAAAAAGGCATCTACTTACCGCTTCCATTATATCGCTAATATCTGTATCCTCAAATTCAGTGCCATATCTTCTTAAACCTTCTCTAAGCTCACCAAAAGTGATTACACCTCTATTTTTTGTGTCCACTGCCATAAATATTTCTCTTAACCCAGCAATCTCCTCCTCTGAAAGACGCTCAGCTATCACCTGGAAGCATATAAAGTGTCAGAAGAAGCATTGCCATATTGTCAACAAAATTGACTGCTGTAGCACATACAATGAAAAGCGAAACGAATTGAATTCCAGCATGTTAGTGCCTATCCCACACAACAGAATGCCAAAATCTAAAAACTTGTACTTTCTATTGCAAGAAAATCAGGTGATTAACCTAGGGATGCAGCTTAAATGAGCTCGTTCACATGGCAGCAACCAAATGCATTCATGACCAGTAGTAATTTGGTTTCAAAAAATGACCAATAGTAATTCCACATGAATTGTAGTGTTAATTGATTAGTCAACAACAAATATGCATGCAGCATAACTTACATGTATAAGAGAAGTCTAAACTAGATAACGGCAATTGTCCATGATAATACATGATGTTAATATGCTACCAAAATTTAAACTATTTCACTATTGTAAGGATCCACAGAGGACCAATATCACGACATATCAAGAGATTCTGATGAAGAATCAAGCATGCTTGATCATGATGATAAAATGACAACAGATGCTACAGCAGAAATATGAAAGTGTAAAAGTAGATAAACTCACTCTCAGAGCCAACTTCTTTAACTTGTTCATTGCAGAGAACTGTTTGAGCCGAGAGATAACACTGGGATCCAGAGCTTGATCAGTGGCCACTCCATTTTCACAGATCCAGGGATGCCCTGACATAACATATAATTCAGTAAACAAATACAAAAAAATCATGAATCCTAAATAATTTGAGGAACTCAAAAGTAAAACTATGCTGGAAACTAGTTTGTGAATCAATGTAGAGCTACACAGATAGGCAATAAAACAAAAGGGCAACCAACATTAGTGAAGAAATATATCAAATATACTTACTTAGCACTTCATGGGCTTTCAAACGCTCTGAAGGGCAATGGCAAAGCATCTTTCTTATAAGATCCTTTGCACTGTCAGAAATCGTAGGCCACGGGTCTGATTCAAAATCAATGTGCCCCTTCAGAACTGCATCAAATATTCCTTGCTGTGTCTCTGGTAACGATCCATATTGATCATTTTAGCAATTCCAGAAAGACAGTGGTCTCAAATTTAACAACTCAGATTAGATAACTCACCTGCCCAAAATGGTGGCACCCCGCTCAGCAATACATAGAGTATCACTCCAGCTGACCACACATCAGATTCTGGTCCATAACGTTTGTACAATACCTCAGGAGCAACATAATATGGGCTCCCAACCAGCTCAGTGAAAACCTGAGCTGGAATTTGTAAATTACTAAAGTTAGATAAAGAGAGAGAAAACAAGAATTGATTCATAAATCCACGTGACTTCACACATGATCTGATGCCTGATACACACAATGCAAATGATGACAGATGAATGAGGTGGATAAACAGAATATAGTGATGATGATTTGGGGCATAGATTTTTTGTTATCAAATTGCTCTATCCTCAGAATAAGCAACAATAACAGACTAATAAGTTGTACGAATTGTTGAATCAGTGAGACATCCAGTGTATTGCTCATGCCATATTGTTATAGAGTAAAACGAGTGTTGAAGTGGTGGCTCATATAGTCAGCCTTAAGGGTGCTAGCAGAAGTGTAATTGAATGCGACTACAATCTAGCTACAAGAAAATCTTATACAACAAAACAGACACATATATATTGTGGCATTCAATTGTTGATTAGAAAAAGGAATTCCTTGGGATGTATCAAAATTCGATATCATACCTGGTTTGAAGAACACTGATAGACCAAAATCAATTGCCTTTATTGACAGGTCATCATCTTTATCCAAAAGAAGGAAATTTTCTGGCTTGAGATCACGGTGCATCACCCCAAGTGAATGGCACATAGCTACAATGCTAACAATAATTCTTATAAGCTCTGCAGCCTTCCGCTCACTGTAATGCCCCTTCTCCTGAATTCGGTCAAAGAGCTCCCCACCAGCACAGAGCTCCATCACAATGTGCACAGCCTGCGTGTCCTCGTAGACATCCTTTATCGCAACAACATTCTTGTGCCCCGACAGATGGTGCATTATCTGGATCTCATGGCGCACGTCTTCGACATCCTCCTTGGTGATGAGCTTGCGCTTTGGGATGCTCTTGCATGCAAACTCGCACCCTGTATTGATCTCTGTGCAGAGGTATGTTGTGCCAAACTGGCCCTGCCCAAGCTTCCGACCAAGGATATAATGCTCCCTTAGGTCCGCCGTCTTCCGCCCAAGGACAGAGATAGACGTCGGATCCAAGCCACGCCTCAGAATACCAGCAGCAGTGGGCTTGAATGAGTTCACCTCAGGCCAAGGCTTCTCAAACTTCTTCAAGTCCGAGTAGCCATCCTCCTCAAGGTACCCATCGGCATACCTAGAAACGGTATGCTCCTTGGGGAACCGCTTGTAGTAATCGCTCCCAAGGGTCCCATTCTGGCATTGATTCCCCATTCCAAGAACACCTTATGCAAACTGATTCCAAAGCTTCCAGTCTCACAAAACTGTATCCCTCGGATGCAAATGCCGCTCAAATAGCCGGAACACTGCGTGCAAACCCGGGGAATTGGAAGAGTTCCTCGCGAAGGCAGCCCTTGCTCGGCTTCCTGGGAGGGACAAATCCCCAGCCTGACATTTTCACAATACAAAGACTTGATCAGTAACTCATACTTGTCACCGCAAGGCAAGAAAATCTGAGCGAAATTTAGCCAAGGGAGGAAGTGGAAACCTCGGGGATGGCAAGAAATTCCTTCCAAAGGCGGCTCCTTTGGCCGTCTACAGGGAGGAAATCTCCGGCCTGAGGGCTTCCACCACCAGACTTGACGCCCGAAAGCACCCAAACTTTGCTCTCCACTACACGGAATCTAACTACAACCCACGCGAAAAAAACTAGAATTCCAGGCTCCTTGAGTCCTTGTCAAGCCCGGCGCACACCGAAATCCTCAGAACAGGAAGAGTTCCTCCCAAAGGGCAGCTCCTATGAAAAGCTTCCTCCGGCAGGAAATCCCCAATCTGAGGGCTTCCAATGCTAAAATCTGAGCGCAATGACCCAAGCTTCACAGCCCCAAACAACCAAATCCGGCCACAAATCGGCCGAACCAAAGCCGAAACCCACGAGAAACGCCTAGACAGCTGCCCACAGGGCAAATCTAGGCCAAAAAGCACGAAGTTTGCACCGGAAGAAACGAAATCGAGCGCAGATTTGCGCTCACCACAACAAGAGGCCTAGGAGGGATCTTACAACAGGCGGCGCGCTCGATCGAAGCAAGCACACGCAGGACCCAGCCGAGGGACCGGACACGAAATCCAAGCTTCCTGAGGGGCTAAAACGCAAAAACGAGAGGAGGAAAAAAACGGAGAGAGGAGAAGAGAGGAGCAGGAGGGGGAGAGCCCCAATTTATAGCACCGGGGAGGGTTAGGTGCGACTCTGCTGTGGGGGACAGGCTTTTGCCGTTGGGTCCCCGGATTCCCAGAATATTGCGCACCGACGGAAACTAGTCGTGGTTTTGCGAGAATGGCGTTGGGGATTTTGAGACGGTGGATTCCGAGTCAAAAACAATTTGCCGTGGCGTCTAGCCCGCACTTTTATACTGCGCTTTCATCTTCTCCTCTTCGGGATTATTCGGTGACAATTACACGATCTGTTCTTTTCACTTTCCAAAGGAACTTTTTAATTTTTCTATAGTAATTAGATTTTAAATAAAGTATTTTTTTAAAACGGAGTCTACAAGTTAATTACATACACATTATAGTAATATTATTTATATTCGTTAAAACCACACACGAGTTTCTGTTACTTTGTAATATCTTAGAAACAGTCCCAAATATATAAATCACGACTAAAAATTATAAGCTGAAACAAAAAAAGGCGCAGACACTAGTTTTGTACCAAGATCATCCATAATGCGAGATATTTATTTGCTATGTTTATACCATCCATACCACTTAAAAACAATAATAAATATAATTCCTCCAATGTATAGCGCCTATCATTAGATCCAATTAATAAATTTACACATTATACCACATTTCTCTCTCCCCTTCTTCTTCCCCACCCATGCTATAGATTTAATGGGTAGACATAACCCTCCTTCTCGATGAATATTTTATCTATATTTTCCTTGTTAGTTTGTGTACTCAATCAATGTCTTATGCAAGACACTACTTTTTTCTCTCTTTGTTAACTCTTTGCTATATCATCTCTTATTTTATATAGATAGCTAATTATTAGTTATAGACATTGTACCATGGAGCATTGGGACTGTCATAATAGATTTTGATCTCTTTATCCAGTATAAATCAAACTTAATCTAACCACCCTGGAGATTTTCTTAAGTCTCACTCATTTTAGTTACTTTGCCCTAGTAAGTCAAACTTCAGCTGATTGTATATGCTCCATTATTTTTTTCCCTGTACGAAAATTCGTCGAATATTTTTTTATTAAACATGGGAGGGCAACATAATCTCTTTTGGAGTTTGGAATACGGCATGCAGAAAATTGGTAAAAAGATTTACTTTGAAACTAGCGGCCTCCGTTCGCTGTAACTTTTGTTCCCCCCTTCGAAAGGAAACAGGTTTTGCTTCTAGTGTCGTGTTGTATTGGAATTACAGATGTCATGCGAGAATACCGAGCAAGGCTTCAATGCAATTACTAATATCTTCAGGGTAGATTTCTAAATAACGCTTACCCTAAGGTGCGGCGCGGAAATATATATCCGTGGCTTGCTCCTGCAAGGCAACACAGCAATGCCTTACCTAATAAGACCAAGAGCAGAAAGGAGATGAACCCAACTCAGTGGCAGACAGGGATGACCCACCCATGCCGAGGGCATACATGTCATACTGAATTTACATGAGGCTGTGGGCACGGCTGGTAGACGAAGGATGCCTGTTGGCCGTTTCTTGTAGGCTTTGCATTTTGGTTTTGGTTTTGGTTCTTCCAAATAAATAGAATTTCTTTTTGAGGCAAATTTCTTAAATAATTTTATGAGTCTAAAACTATATATGTTATTTACATTGATATCTCTACTATCTACTAATATATTAAAAATATTCATAAAAGTCATAAATTGTAACAAAAGCTGTATAAGCCGCAGGCCAAATGGAACAGCGCAGCGCCGTTGCGTCTTCTGAATCAATCTGCGCTGTCGGTGCCGTTCAGGTTTGTGTTTAGAAACTTGAGTGTCTTCGGATAACAATAAAACGCGTAATAGGGAGAGAGAGAGAGAGAGAGAGAGAGAGATGCTTTGTTAGACCGGAAGCCTTCTCAGCAACACGAAAATTAACACGCATCTATTTGAGTTTGCGATCATCAGTTTGGCTGGTGCCGTGTGCTTCAAACAGGGAGAAGTGGTGAGTCAGAGGCACATGGTTTGGTGTACAGGGCACGGACCCCATAGGAAATCGTGTGGGGTAGCTAGCCTCCCCCATGGCCCACAGGGCAGCGTCTCCAAGGCAGACAAAACACGAAGAAGTATGAACTGCGAAGAGGCGAGAACTGCAACGAGAGAATAATGCACATGCGAGCTTAAATTAGGGTTTCGCGTGCTAGATATTCTTGTTGCTAGTGTTGTATGATTGAATGGATGAGAATCGTCTCTACGATGACGCAGATGTGCATCCGCTAAAGGATCGATTCATCATGCAGTGCTAAATGAGTAGTGAATTATTGCAACTGAATAATTAGGGCAGCTTCGCTTGGTTGCATCAGTCGCAATTTGGACCGTGACACTCTGACAACTACATAGCTCGATTATTATGATACTGTTACTATCCAGTCATGCAGATGGAGTAAATGAGCAGTGGAGAAGTATCGCCAATTCGCCATACTAATGCAGGACTTAGGATCGAGTAGGGTAGTTTCTGCTCAATCGTTGTAGTGGAGTTAGTACTGTCGTATTCGCTCGAGCTATTATTGGCCTGGTGCTGATGAGATTTTTATCTGAAGTCAATGCAACACGCTTCATCATCAGCGTTCAACAAGTGTTGCAGCATGACTACTGCATGAGTGCATCGGTTGGCAAAAGCCAAAAGGCAGAAGTAATCAGCCTGATCATCAACCCCTGATAGCGCAGTGGCTGCCAATGCTCAGTAATAATACACTACTCCCAGTAGCAAATGAAGCAGGAACGAATTCGCTGCTCCAATGGCTCAATGAGCCGCTTGAAATGGTCTGTCGCGCGTTGCTTGGTGCTAGCTAGCATTTGCTACACGGCACGACCGAGAAAAACGAAAGGCAATCAGTTCTGGTCGTTGCCTTTTGCCAACCCGATCAGCCCGGTTTCTGAATACTGCCTACTCCACTGCCAAACTGATTTCGTCCAAGAAGTTTTCGCGTTTCTGAATACTGCATACTCCACTGCCAAATTGATCTCGCCCAAGAAGTTTTCTCAATCGGTAACTCGCATTACGGGGTGGATTATGGGTTCCCGTCGCTGTCAGAGCGATCAGATCAGCAGTTGATGCGTTGCTAGCTTTGCCAAGCCATCGATCGCGATCTGCTGAAAGGTAGTCGCAGTAATTGATAAGTCGCTCTTGAACCACAGTGACCGCAAGACTTGCGAGAACGTCTCGGTACAGCACATGCTGCAGACTTTGCTCAGACTTTGCTTACCTTTGAAAATAACCATACGTCATTATTTATATTCATATTGTTGCGCAGCATGATATATAGGTGAAAGCGGATATCAAAAGCTAGCGAGAAAAAAACTTAGTATTGGAGCAATTGGTCTAAAGCACAGTGCGTGATGTTGAAACAGGCAGGTGACTTGCTGGCGAGAAATACAGAGAGATGGCACCTTGGAAATTTAGGTTCATGTCTAGAGGAAGTTATACGTTGAAACTTGAAAGGTTTCCTTAAAGTCCATTTTATCCATAAGACGCATGCTTCCCCCATTATGTCTAACATGAGTATTCTTTTCATTTCCATCTAAATTCTTTGTTGCAGAAGAATCACAAGTTCACAACCAATCGTTCGTTTCAAACACCAAGAATCCTTTTCTTTTAAGAAAGGAACCTAGAAGTTTTTCTTTTTAGTACAGAAGACTATGTTCTAAACTCCATTTTTATTGTTAAACCAAATGGAGCTTTACTTTTTATGACAAAGTATGGTAGCAAACATACTACACTATAATTCAACGGACCTACACATCCACTAGCTAATCTCGCCACTACAACTCGCATACCGCACGATCGTATCAGACTTAGGCATCGTTGATTTTGGCTTAAGCTTAAGGTTTTTTTTTTTGCTGAAATTACACTACAGTGATGATTAGTTTTTATGAGTTATTCAATTAAAAATAAAAATAATAAAACACCGTTATATCTTTACAGGCATGCAAAGAAAAAAATATCAAAATTAAAAAACTAACATGTTTATTTTGGCTTCTGAAAGTTGGAACGAATAGAACCTTAATTATGCTGGTCGATCCACTATACTTGATATAAGTAGCAATAGTAGCTTCACTGTTGTCGTTAACTCTTCATGGGACACCACAAGTCACAACAGCTACCAAGAACCCTAATCCAGAAACACGCTTACACGCACGCAGAAAAGGAAGAAGGGAGAAAGAAATGAATTAGCAGATAGCCCTATCCGGTTGGCCCCGGCCGTTCCTGTGGGGCGTTGCGCTACAAGGAGGAAGGAAAGAGATTTGCTGGGTTTGACGTTGCGATTGCGCGGCCCGCGCGGTCCGACGGGTCGGTGTCCTCGGCCTGTCGCGAAAGCTAGGTACAGCCAAATCCGGTCGTGGTGGGCAAAATCGGGTGAAGTGTCCGTGTTCCCAGCCCTAAAAAATTCCTCTCCATTTCTATTGGCGATTCGGTGTGCTAGCCTGCTAGTGTGTATTTTTTCCAGTGGTTTATGAATTTTAGCTTTATATAATGATTTTTGTCTATACTTTTTAAAATAACAACAGACAGAGAAAACGATGCCGATGGTTTTAGACTCAAAAAGGTTAACACATGATTTTAAACTTAAGAAGTCAAAACACTAAAATGCTAAAAGAACAGGGCCATACAGGTAGGCTACGTGTTATCCTGTGAACAGTCTATCATCTGTGTAAGGAAAAAGATCTTTAGGCTTATTTAAACAAAATATCCATGCAATTGTATAGTACCATTGGAAGAGGCCAAATTCCTTTTGTGTATCATGTCTGATAAAAATTACCTTCAACATGTTAACCTTGTTTTTAAGGTCTTGTTTACTTTAGTTTCTGTAAGTTATTATTCTACAGTCAATAGTTTTGTATAGTACCTAACTTTTAAACAGAGTGTCTTTTTCAAACGAAGTCTACTAGTCGATTATAGTATATACTATTGTGACTTTATTTATATCGACCAAAATCACATACAAATATCTCTCTACAAATTGTTACTATTTATAAACCAAAGCTAAAGGCCATTAGCAAAAACCAATATAAACTCCCCTAGAAAGGAAATCTACCGGTGTAATTGCAAGTTTTTTTTGGCGAGAGATGGTTGCAAGTGGGTTCTTTTGGGTTGATAGCTTATGGCTTAAATATTTGAATTCTGGCTGTTCGCGAGAGATAGTACCTACAAGAAAATAATCGTATGTGATTTTGACCGATACAGCTGAACTCGGTATACATTTTTACTATATCTTTCCAGTGATTCTGTTTTAAAAAACGTATTATTTAAAAGCTAGTTACACAGTATAAATATAAATCAGCTAAAACTCAAACTATCGAAATTCTTGATTTGATGTGACAGCACCGGCAGGGAAGGAAGGAAGACAAAAGAAAAAGAAAACGATTTGCATGTTACAGAAAAGCTCCCAGAGATAGCATGTTTTGCATGCAGAAGAGTGGACAAAGGGTGCCCATGCCTCCCTAGTGGCGAAGTTGCGTCACCAGCTGAGACTGAGACAGAGAAGCATTATTGTTTCCTCTGATTTAATTATCATTTTCTGCCGCTGCTTTATCCATCCACGTAAGCGCCAACAACGCAGACCGTATGCCTTATTCTACGCCCTTTGTGCCAAAAAATTACACATGGCCGGAGCCCGACAAGCTACATCCGGTTAACGATGAGTTCACGTTTTGTTACTGTAGTACCTCAACAGGAGCACTTATCAAGCAACCATACCTTGATAGCTATCTAAACTCGGCATAAATGCTTAATTATGTTTTACACTAATTAAGCATGTTTTTACACTAGTTAAGTATGCTTATGCCTCTTGTTGCGGCTAGCAAGCTCAGCGTGTGCTACTGTTGAGCTCCCCTAGCTCAACAGGTACTACTACTGACCTGAAGTAGCGCGGTAGGTGACACTGCCGAGCTTAGGAAGAGAGTTAGATTTACAAAAATAGATATCTAAATACTAAAATTTAAAAATGACTACAATGTTAGATATGCTACGGATTCTCGGTTAACAACACAGTCACCTCTTGAAACACAATTTGACGAAGCATGCATGTAATGCGACCATGTGATACTCCTTGCTACTACGGCACACCGAGACTAGTTGTGGGTTCTTTTCAGCTGTGCCTAACGGTTTTTAGCGTTAGCATGAGCGTTTGTGCGAATATACTGAATGTCGATAAACCACTTCAAAAAGGTGGCGGAGAAGTCACCTCGTTGGTTTATTTAGGAGAAGTCGTAAGCCATATTAACTAGATTGGATCGGTTGTTTTTTAGAGGATACAAAAATAGATGCATACACACAACTCACACCCACTACACGCATGCGTATGCATTCTCTAACACATGCTTGGGAATTTTGCGAAGGCTCCAAAACTTTACAAAGTATGGATACATATTTTTTCACTAAATGCACACGTATATGCATCCATTTATTCGATGAGCGTGAGCGTTGAAGCCATATTTCAAATGCTGGTGGGTGAGAGCGTACCATAACACACTCACTGAGCTATGCTCAGTTCTCGATTGGATCGGTTGTCAAGTAAGTTGCTTGGTCACAGTTAAAGGCTGCATTTATGTCACTAATTACGTACCTATGTGTGCCCATTGGACGAACACGACGTGACCAAGGGTGCCTTTTTTTTTTTGCTGCAGCTAATGTTTTTTGGTCCTAGCGTGAGTACTTATACAAACGAACTAAATACCGATAAATTATTTTAAAAAAATAACAAAAAAATTGTCTTGCTTGTTTGTTCAGAAGAAACTATGGGTGGGTTCTTTTGCGCTGTAGCTTATGATTTATGCCTTAAAATTTTGAATTTTGGCTGTTCATAAGAGATAATATGCAAAGAAAAATAGTCACATGTGACTTTGATTGGTACAACTGAATGCAATATTTTTTATTATAATCTTTTTATTAAATCACCTTAAAAATGACCTATTTAAAAATTAATTACTATAGTATAAATTATATGTTATAAGTAGAAAAATTGTATCTATAAGCCATAAACAACTAGACCAAAACTATTGTATTTTTTAACCTGTCGTGATCAGCCTACGTACTTCGCTCGGCTGCAGCCAGTGAGCGAGCCATCTAGCTCGGCCTGTAATTAGGCCAACGCCTTTATTTATTCGAGGCGATGAACAGTCAATCGCTGCACGAAATCTCTTCATGTGCGTCATGCATGACTCGTGCCGACGGGCCTCGTGTGGAGTAGATGAAAATAAAGCTTCTGGCTTATTTTTTTATTATTCATAAATTCCGTTTTTTTAAACTTTTAGCTTTTTGTTAAGCTTTTTTGCCGGTTCTTTTTTCCCGTATGTGTCTGTATTATATGTAATGGACTAACATATTTTTTTATATATTTTTTAATTTTTTTAAATTTAATTATGCTAAATAAGTCTTTGTCAGCTACAGTGTTTTTCATCAAGTTACAGTACTTTTCAGCTATAAACCACAAAAAAGTCCAAATGATCACCACCGAAGAAAAACACACGAAAAGCCAGACAGATCCGTAGCAGCATAAAGCACACGTGCGTCACGCACATATATAACATATTCGATGGTGCTTGCCCTCGAGGGTTTTTTTTTCAAGCAGTGGAACGACGTGGTTTGTTCCAGGCATCCGGCTGCATTCTTTTGATCTTTCTATTTATATTTTATTATAATAATTAGTTTTTAAATAGTATATTTTTAATTTAGGGTCTATAAATCGCTTGTATTAGACATTATACTCACTTCAGCTACATCTACTAAAATTGCATATAACTGTCTTTCTCTTTGTACTCTATCTCGTGAACAATTAGAATTTAAAAGTCATAAATCATAGCCAAAAAGAAACCAATTGATGAATATTTTCACGGTAGGCTCGGCTCTATAGTAGTACCATCCATCTTAAATTAAGGGTGCATTTTTTGGCTGCGGCTGATAATGTTTGATCCAAATCTAAGCGTTTATATGAATAAACTAAATGCTGATAAACCATTTCAAAAAGACTATACCTATAAATCGCTTTTAAATAACGGTGGAGAAACCATCCTATATTATTTGTTAGGAGGAAATGGTAATCCATAAAACCAACTGGGCTAAGAGTGAGCGGCGACAGGCGATTTTAACTACGGGTACTTTCACAACGATGTACCCACAACACTGACATGAGTTTACTGATGATATATGCGCATTGCATATTCGTTCAAACGAAAAACAATTGATGCTGGTTTGCATTGTCCCGTTAGTTGTTCAGTACTCACATATACCAACATTAAAACTCGGCAACATTGTTTTCCAGATTTCAAAATTCCACAGGATGTACAGTTTTTTTTATCAGTTTGTCTGAAAGCAATATACGCCCATACATCCTCCATACTCGACGTAGACTTGAGAGACATGGTGCTGTCTATGAACGAAGGTATTTGGCTAGAGTCAAATCGTTATCTTCGAACGATCAATTTAAGCGGCCTTTTTCTTCCTAGGAAAAAATTCAGGCGACTTTTCCAAAGAGAGAGAGAGAAGAGCAAACCTAATTGGCCATGGCAAAAGACATCACACGACGATGAAGCAATGAAACACACCACCACTGGCCACTGCTAAATGCCCAGTTCCAAATAGAAGCTAAAAGCGATTCGGAACACATTAACTTTTTAACGTGACTTTTTACCTTTTTATTTGTATTATTTATGAAAATGTAACAGTGTTTTTTCTATTTTTATCCATTTTCTTTTTATTAAATACCTTAAAAAAAGTTAACAGTCGTTATAGTATCATTTCAACCAAAAGATAAAGCCACAACACTTTAGAATATATAAAAAACTATTCATATAAATGGCACTATAATATATTTTTTAAAATTCATCTATAAATACCTATTTTTTTCAATCTAGCTCTTTTCACAGAGCTACCAGGTCGGCACAGATCTACCGAGCCTCCAGTCCGCGGCAGCATCCGACTCCCCTGTGCATCGTTTTAACTAGCAGCATAGGCGCGGCGACACGCCGCGCCAGCCACCGTGTGCACCGTAGTAAAAGAGGCGATAATTTGTGAGGGGTTTTTTTAAAAAAATCGAGGGCACATGCGTATTTTCGACAAAAGTTAAAGGGTCTTTTCGTAAAAATTGAGGACCCGTATGTAATGAAATGAGGACCCATACGCAATTTAGAAAACCGCGGGGCGCCATCCTGCAAAAAAAATCGAGGGCACATGCGTATTTTCGACAAAAGTTAAAGGGTTTTTTCGTAAAAATTGAGGACCCGTATGTAATGAAATGAGGACCCGTACGCAATTTAGAAAACCGCGGGGCGCCATCCTGCAAATTGGAGGGGGTTTTTCAGAAAAATCCGCCGCAGGAAAAACCGCCAGGGACCTTTTCGCGAGAAAAAAGGACCTCTTTGCGAGAAAAATAGACCTGTACGTAATTTCCAGAAAACTTGAGGGATTTCCCTCCCCCGGCCGTACCGAAATCCCGCGCCACGCGCCGGCCGGAGCGCGGGCGCGGGCGACATGGCGGGGGCGCCTGGCCGGGAATCCCCTGCTATAAGAAGGGGTATTATTACCACTAATTAGCGCTAATCAATGCACTACGCATGACGCAAATAACCTGCCGTGGACGAAATCAAATTTTTTTTTAAAAAAATCGCTGCAGGGCCACTTACGTGGACAGTTAAAGAAACAGCACGAGGAACAGGTGCGAACGGAGAGCAGTTCCTTTCCCGGGCCCCAACGGTGGCGTTTGGGAGTTGAGTGGGCCGGACGGACGTACCGTGACTTGTTATCGGGCCGGCCTGGCAAGTGTTTCCACGGATATCTTTTCTGGGCCGGAAAAATGATCCGAGGCTTCGAGCCGAACCCGACGAGCGCCACCGCGTCTCGTCGCTCGCAAGGGTACGGGAGGTGTTGAGCAACCGCCGCTGGCAACCAGTGCTTTCAGGCCTTCATATATGGTCTCTATCCCTAATAACTTGAGAGGCCTCTGCATTAACTCTTGTGCTACAGAGATCTGCAATTCCTCTTGTTAAACCACACAATTTCATGCATCCTGACGATCATCTCAATCTGGAAAATGAAAGCGGACGAGTTACACTTGCAGGAGCCATACCTCCAGCAGCATATGTGACTGGTAAAAATGGGGTTTTCACTGGAAATTTCAACACACTGCAAAATTCTGCTTGGGAACAATATTTGATCATTAATCATCTGTAGGAGCTGTAGTAGCTCTGCATGGGATGGAAACAAGTGCTGGCAACTTTCTTGTTGAAGATGTTCTTGAGGCTGCTCTTCCTCCTCAAACTGCATGGCCTAGCATAAGTAATATTCTCCGCATCCTGCTATGCTCATTTCTGACATTTTTTCCATGTTGCTACTAAAATTTAATGGTGCGAAACTTGCTCTGAAATTACGTTTACTTCTTTTTACAGATGAGGACAAGTATGTGGTATTTGTGTCGGGGTTAAGTGTCGGGAGCGGTACATTCAATCCTCTGCAGTTCCAACTCCTTATTGACCATATCACTGGGCATTTGGGTGATGATAATGTATGCTATTTGTCTTTGTAAAATGAGAATTGTTCTACTTAAGAAACACATTAATTTGGACTGTGTCCCTTGGTGTTAATTAGGAGCAAACCATAGCATCAAACATAGTACGTGTTGTGGTGGCGGGAAATTCAGTACATATTTCACCAAGGTTCGTCAATGGTCAGGTAATGGCATTGCATTTCACATGTTTTTGGTGGCACTTTGTGTATTGCTTTAGTTCGTCATACTAGTGGTGGATTCTTATATTTCAGACAGTAGCATCGAAAGATCAATCCAAGATAGCTGAGCCGATCAAAGAACTGGATATAATGCTGACTCAGGTTGCAACTGTTTATCTTTTCTCCTTAAATTTTGTCAATTCAACTGTTCTGGTCTCTGACATCAATCTTGATGTAATCCATTTGCAGCTCGTGGCATCATTGCCTGTAGATATGATGCCGGGGTGTAATGATCCGGCAAATTTTTCTTTACCTCAGCAGGTGGGCCCTTGACGTGGATAAATCATTATTGATTTGTACTAGTAGCATTCAGGTGCAACTTTTTTTTTAATGTATGCATGATTAACTCATCTCTTGCTTTGCCTGCAGCCTTTGCATAGCTCTGATCAACTCGGCTTTGGCTTCTGGCTTATTTTTCACTATTTATAAGTTTCGTCTTTTTATGAACTTTTGGCTTTTTGTTGAGCTTTTTTGCCGATTCTTTTTTTCCCGTATTTGTTTGTATTATACGTAATGGGCTAACATATTTTTTTTATTTTTAAATTTAATTATGCTAAATAAGCATCTGTCAACTACAGTGCTTTTTTCAGTCAGCTACAGTGTTTTCAGCCATAAGCCACGAGCTTTTCAGCCGAACCGATCACCACAATGTTCGAACCCACATCAATTCAAGCTTGACAGTGTCCAGTGAGTGTCAATGCTTTTTGTAGCTTTCCTCAATTGAAGCAACTTTGAGATTTTGATGCAAAAAGCTCTGTATGTAGGTTTATTGGAACATCTGATCAGAACATAGATGACCTTTACAAGTACTCTGATGCCAAAGACAAACTGGAATTCATGGAAAGAACACTGAGATGGCGTCATCTTGCTCCAACCGCTCCAAAGAGCCTAGTAGTTATTCAGTATTCAGGCATTTCAGCTCCATTGTGGTGTGTTGGTATTGTTGCATAGAAAACTTAATATTGTTATCATCCATTTATTTGTATGTGAATTTCATAATTGATTTAGCGATCATCTATGGTAATTGTATTATCCAAAGCTAGAAGGCCATTCTCAGTTCTCATATGTATCTGTTTCATTCAGGATGTTATCCATACACAGACAAGGACCCTTTCCTCATTGAAAGTTGCCCCCAAGTTTACTTTGTCTGGAATCAAGATAAATATGAAACTCGATTGTTGCAAGGTACTACTTCATGTAAGCTTCATGTGTTGTTTCAGCATCCAACTTAACATCCTTGTTGTTCAGGACCAGAAAAACAAAACGTGAGGCTAATCTGCATCCCGAGATTTTGTCATAGTGGAGTTGCTGTCATGGTATGTACTTGTATGCATTAGTAGTGGTAATTCTACTTTGGTTATCTGGTAATCTAGTAAGGACTACGGAGATCAAGTCATCAAGTGGGGGCATTTGTTACTTTTACGCAATAACTGTATACAAGTTTCCCTTGCACCCCCCCCCCCAAAACTGTATACAAGTTAACAAATGACGAGCTATTACCGTTGCACTCCCCTGTGCACAGGTCACTCTCCAGCTTGGCCGAGGCAACACCGTCTCCTGGCGATTCACGGTGCATGGGGAATATACGGCCAAGTCAGCATAGGAGACTCAGGTCCACTCATTTCAGCTTGAGTTTCTAGCTTATTTTCCACTATTTCTAAATTTTATCTTTTATGATTTTTTTAGTTTTTTTTGAGCTTTTTGCCGGTTCTTTTTCTCTGTATTCGTTTTCGTTGTCCGTGACGGGCTAATATGTTTTTAAGTTTTTTCCATTTTTAAATTTAGTTACGCCAGTATAATTTCAACTATAAACTAATTTATTTCAGTCTAACCGAACAGGATCTTAGTTCATCGGAGCATGCCATTGATAATGACTGGTGAGGTCCCGTGGGACTTCGCTCTCAGTCCGGCAGCTGCCTTCGCTTGTGATCTACAGAAAACAGTAGCTGCGTACACCTTTGCTTCCCCAGGTGTCATCACTCTCCCCGATTCCTTTCGGACACTGGGACGCCCATGCCTCTCCACCCCATTCATGCCATTGCCATCGTTATCATCAGAGATCTGCCTCTTAACGGCCCGAATACTGACCGACTCCTGCCGTGCTGGCCGAGTCACTGCTAGAATTTCCCTGCCGTTTTGCTCACGGGAGAAGTAATGAATCCAATCCCCCATGCCACAGCGACCACACGAAACGAGCCAGGAAAAAAAAAGCGCTCCCTGGACCAGCAGCACCCGCGGCACAGCAGCAGCAGCGTACTACTCTGCCGCTGCATCTGCCGACCTCACCCGCTCCAGCGCCGCGCGGCACGTGGGATCCCGCCCCACCACGCCCGCGCAACCCAACGGCTATATTCCCAATCCCGCGTTTAAATTCCCCCGCTCCCCTCCACCTGATCCCCATTTCGCAATCGACTGGGGGTTGCTGCGCCATTCTCGCCTCCTCTGAGCTCTGACCCAGCCCATCTCTCCGAGCAATGGCGACGCCGGCGCCGCAACCGCAGAGCGGCGGCGGCGGCACGGTGTCGGTGCAGCACGTGGCGAAGGCGTCTTCGGACGAGCTGCTCCGCAAGTTCGCCGACCCGGACGCCGCCCACCGCCTGACGCCGCCCCGCCGCAGCCTCGCGCTGCGCCGCAAGCGCTCGTCCCGCCGGGTGGCGTCGGGGCTCTCCGCGAGGGACTCCGACGCGGGGACGGCGGGGATAGAGCTCGCCGCGCCCAAGCGGAGGCGGAGCATCGGCGGGTCGGCCGAGTGGAAGGCCGGGCTGCTGCTGCCGACGACCACGGCCTCCGCGCGCGCCGTGAGCCACCCCCGCCGGGGTGGGGTCGCGCGGCTCGATCCCGGCCTCCTCCTCGCCGCGTTGGAGCGGGTAGGCTAATCTCCCAAGTATTAAATTTCTTACTCTGTGATTTCCGATCGCATTGGTTAATGTTGGGTTGGTTTCTGTGCGGGTGCTTAGACGTGGAGGAAGACGGTGGCGGGGGCGTCCAAGATGTTCGTCGAGAGGCACCGGACCAACCACGTGCTGCTCATCAGCACCGACATGGTCTGAGCTAAGCTGGCCTTCTTCTGGTCGATCGAGCTCTTCTGCTCCTGCTCGGGTTGGTGGCTTCTACGGATCGAATTCGTTCCACTCATTGGTTTTAGAATTCATAGCGGAATAAAATGGCAGAGAAGAACTAGGCGAACCGAACTAGCCATGTAGCTTTGGGGGTAGGGAGTTCAAGTTCTTTCTTGCCAGTGTGTTTGCTTGTGTTCCTTCGTTTACGCTTTGATGAATCATCGTCTCGGCGACCACGTTGTAAATTGAAGTTTGCAAAACTAGTACCAGTGCTCGAGTGTAGTGTTCTATACTCCCTCCTTTCCTACGAAATAAGCCCGGCACGACTACCTCATGGAATTGGACCATAGTTATTCTTATTAAATAGACATAATGTTAAATTATATAGGACTCTAGTGATTAAATAATTCTACAGATAAATCATAACTATAAGAACAATATAAATACTAGAGACATCAGTAAAAACATAAATATAATGGTAGGTAGTATATCAAAAATATGAACAAGCAGGATAAGTAATATGAATATAAAAACATATATATTTGTACTGAAAATTAAAGAAAACAGAATAGTACTAGATGTTACCAAAGTGAAATGAAGAATAATGCGGAGAAGATGAAGAAGTAATCACTACAGAGAATGTCGAGCAGTCGCGCGAGAGCAAGACACTTTTCAAAAACATGATTCGCCCTCTCCCGTACAGGACCACAAGGATGAATGGATGATGGCTTCAGAGACTTGCTCTCCCCATGACCAGTGTACGCCGGCAAATGGACAGAGTAGCCAAGAATAGTGTAGAGACACAGGAAATTCACTCTCATAGACGTAATTCTTGCTTAGATGCTTTAGAGAGAATAAGCGAGCTTATTATATACTTCAGAAGGCGTCTCTTCACCTTAGTTAGCAATGTGGTACTAAAGTATCTCACACGCCGCCATGTATGAGTTTTTGGAATTTTTCTTGGAATTATTGATGGGCCAAAGCCCATTATTCCAACACATAATACTACACCTTTCTATTATATATAAATTTGATTTAATTTTATTAAATATTATTTAAATAATATATCTTTTAAGGAGTATAAAGATGACAGGTCACTTTACGCTTTGATGAATCATCGTCTCGGCGACCACGTTGTAAATTGAAGTTTGCAAAACGAGTACCAGTGCTCGAGTGTAGTGTTCTATACTCCCTCCTTTCCTACGAAATAAGCCCGGCACGACTACCTCATGGAATTGGACCATAGTTATTCTTATTAAATAGACATAATGTTAAATTATATAGGACTCTAGTGATTAAATAATTCTATAGATAAATCATGACAATAAGAACAACATAAATACTAGAGACATGAGTAAAAACATAAATATGCTCGTACATACATGTCTCAAAAATATGAACTAGCAGGATAAGTAATATGAACATAGAAACATATATATTCATACTGAAAATTAAAGAAAACTTTAGAGTTATAGATGTTACCGAAGTGAAACGAAGAATAGTGCAGAGAAGATGAAGAAGCAATCGCTGCAGAGAACATTGAGCAGTCGCGCAAAAGCAAGACGTTTTCCAAAAATCTGATTCGCCCTTTCTTGTACATGACCACAAGGATGGTGGCTTCGGAGACCTGCTCTCCCCACGACCAGTGTATGCCGGCGCAGAGACGAAGTAGTCAAGAATAGTGCAGAGACAGAAGAACTTCACTCTCAGAAACACAATTCTTGCTTAGATGCTCCAGAGAGAATAAATAGAGCTTATTATATACCTCATAAGGTGTCTCTTCAACTTGGCTAACAATGTGGTACTAAAGTATCCCACACGTCGCCATGCATGAGTTTTTGGAATTTTTCATGGAATTATTGATGGGCCAAAGCCCATTATTCCAACACATAATACCACACCTTTCTATTATAGATAAATTTGATTTAATTTTATTAAATATTATCTAAATAATATATCTTTTAAGGAATATAAAGATGACAGGTCACTGTACCATGAAGGAATAGCGTCGTGTGAATGTGACTAGGCCTTCTTAGCCACGCTGCTGCGCTACAGTGCTACGTAGGCTTGTACCGAATGTGCGGGTCACTCCACACGAGAGATCTTATTTCCGTCCCGTTTTCGCCTGAATGCCTGATGGCTGTACTAGGTTTGTTGTGTAAAGGTTCCTCCGCACCTGCTGCTTCGTTTTCCTGACACCTTCAGATGTAAAATTCGAAGTTCCAAAGTCCAAGCTCCACTCACAAACACATCACACATGTACGGATCCACGGAGGCGGGCCTACCTTCCGTAGTCCGAACCACCTAGCAATGCGTTATGATCATTGTAACCCTGGACGTTCGTAAGAAACACGGCATTATTGGTTGTGATCAAAATGGCTGAAAAGCCCGTGGCTTATGGCTGAAAACACTGTAGCTAGCTGAAAAAAGCACTGTAGCTGACAGAGGCTTATTTACCATAATTAAATTTAAAAAAATTTAAAAATAGAAAAAACATATTAGCCCATCACGTATAATGTAAACAAATACGAGGAAAAAAAGAACCGGTAAAAAAACTCAAAAAAAGCCAAAAGTTCAGAAAAAGACGAAATTTATGAATAGTGCAAAAATAAGCTGAAGCCAAAAGCTCAAGCCATATTGATCACACCCATTGTGTCTACTTGGCAGCTTCAAATCGTGCACCATTAAGGTTTCAGTTCTTTACTTACTATCATTCTACAAATATGATTCCTTTTTTATGAACGAACCTAGTACTGATAAATTATTTAAAAAAATTGTTTTCATAAACTAATTTAAAATAACGATAGAAAAATCATCCCATTTATTTATTTAAAGAAAATCATAATCTATAAACAAAAAGGCGGCCATAAGCTTTCAGCCTTTGAACTTCACCTATAAAGTTTTTTACATAGCTAGTCCTAAACAAAAAGAAAAAGAGTTGTGTTAGACTTGATAAACCAACATAAAAATCATACTATCTTTTTATAGAATGAGCCCATAAGCTTATGGGCCTGTTCTTTTTGGCTGCGGCTTGTGGCTTTTGGCTGCGGCTTGTGACTTTAGAGCTGTTTGTACGAGAGATTAAAGAGTAATAGAAACTCACGTGCGGTTTTTGCCAATATAAATAAAGTCAGTAAAGTATATACTACAATTAACTAGTAGATCATATCTTAAAAAAATAATCTGTTTAAAAGCTAGTTACTGTAGAAAAGCCGAAAAGCAGCTTTTAGAAGCTGAAAAGAACAGAGAGCCTTTCACTACCTGATTAAAAACATTACTAGTTCCAAAAGGTAAATGCAGATATGATCAATGATTGACCCCGTCTTTTTTTTTCTTCCGGTACATGTGGACTCAGCAAAGCCCCTTCGCTAAGAAAACATGAGCTCAAGACTATTGTTCTATCTCATTCCTCCTTTTCTTCTAAGATCCTATTTCAAATAGTGATAGTTTCTGGTTTTTAGAATTCAAAAGCCGTTTAGAAACATTGGCTTCTTAACTCCTCTTTTTTTTCTCTCTTTTTATTTTTTCTTATTTTTTTGTATTACTTATGGAGATATAACGGCGTTTTCTATTTTTATTTCTTTACTTTTTATTTAAATAACTCAAAAAACTAACAGACAATAAAATATTAGTCAATCAAAAGATAAAAGTCACATCAAAAATCAAAAGCTACAGCCGAAAAATAGACCAATGCTCTCCCTCGACCAAGGCCGGCCCTTCGACCATGCTTCGATCGCGGTCGGCCCTTAGACCACATTTCGATCACGCCTTGCCCTTCGACTATTTTTCACCACGCCCTGCCCTTCGACTATTTTTGACCACGCCCTGCCCTTCGACCGTTTTCGACCATAGTCGGCCCTTTGACCATTTTCGACCGCAGGCGGCCCTTTGACCACACTTCGACCACGGCCGGCTCTTTGACCACACTTCGACCACGGCCGGCTCTTTGACCACACCCTGCCCTTCGATAATTTTCGACCATAGCCGACCCTTCAACCACGCTTCGACAACACCTGCCCTTCAACCACGGCTGGCCCTTTGACCACCGTCCTCCTTCAACCACAGCCGGCACTTTAACCACGGACCTCCTTCGACCAATGCCCTCGCTCGACCAAGACCGTCCCTTCGACCACAATTCAACCACGCCTTGCTCTTCGACCATTTTTGACCATGCCCTACCTTTCGACCATTTTCGACCACATTCGGCTCTTTGACCACAGCAGGCCCTTCAACTACGCCCTACCCTTCGACTAGTTGTAGTCGTAAGTCGATGCAGTCGATACTCAGAGAAGTACTGCAGCAGTAATTGTGCTACAACGGTCGTAGCACAGTAGTCGTAGAAGTCACAGTCGTAAATCGAGCTGCGTAGTGATCAATGATCGATACTCGTAAGCTACAGTATCCGGTTGTGCTCGAAGACCGGTAGTACCGTCTGTGTGAGCGAAACTACCGGAGATACTGATCGACAAATCATGGTCGGTAAAACGGTCGAAGGCACCGTGGTCGAAGGCACTATAGTCGAAATATCCGTGGTCGTGAGGCATGGTCGAGGCACCATAGTCGACAGGACATGGTTGAAGGACTTGTGAATGGATCCGAAGCTGAACCCGAAGGATTGCGTGTGGTCGGATTAATGCAGACGGCGGATTAATGCAGTGCAAACTCATATGTCTTAAGTTGGAACAAAGATATTCGCGTGTGTTTTCGACCTCACCCGTGCGACCGCGTCTCCATTACTGGCCCACTATTGACCACTTAATCCCCACTCCGGTGCGCGACCGCGCCATGTGGCTGTCGTCTCCAGCATCCTGCGCGTCCGAGACTTCACCCGGTCGCCGGCCGTGCGCCCTCGTTGCGGACATGATCGGTGCGCCGGCGCGCGACGTCGCTACCGAACTGAGCTTCCCATGCAACTTGTTCCTCGCCTCGCCGTGAATCTTGCTAATCCTATTAGGAGCTCGACGCGACGCGCGTCGGATTGCACCTGGACGCGACGGAGCCGATCCGCCTGACTGGCTGCTTGCCGATCCATGCTTACGAGCTGCCAAGGATCGATGCTCGCTGACCAGAGCAGCGAAACATACGCGGGATTCTTGTCCATGGACCATGGCCGAGGCCGCAGGAGTAGATGGGATTCTTCATTTTTGCGAACACATCCCGTGATGTGTCACCCGGGGCCCAGAACATCCCGTGCCGAGATCGATGCTTCCGGTGGGCCTGGAGGCCTAGATCATCTTAGCCATCTAATGTGAAGCCACGGCCTGGATCGCATAACGGCATAGCCGTTCCGTTGCACCCGTTACAGCTGCAACGGCAGACGATACCACCTGCGCCAACGCGTGCCGTTCGGCAGCATGTACCCCATTCCGCCCATTGCCGCGCCGTGTATGCCGACCTCTCGTCCGACTATGGGTGTGTTTGGTTGAGCTGTAGCTTCTGAAAAATCTGCTGTGAGCTGTGGGCTGTGGAAAAGCTGCTGTAGTTTGTGGGCTGTGGAAAAGCTGTAAGCTGTTTGGTTCAAACAAGTATAAAACTTACCTCCTATCTCTATTTTCCTTGAAACAACTGTGAAACAGCTCTCTATTTTCACCATTTCAAAAAGCAGAAAGCCAAAAGCCAAAAGCAGGATGCAAGGTGCTTTCAAAACTGTACTACCCAAAAGTAGCTGCTTCTGAAAAAACAGCTTCTGGTTTCCACCCCTTTGGTTGGCTTTTGACTTTTTGGAAGCAAAAGCAGCTCCCAAAAGCTCAACTAAAGGCACCCTATGTCCAAATCGGCTTCAGTTTTCGACTTCTGCTTCGAAAGCTGATCTTAACACATTGTTTTCTAAAAACAGTTTCTCTAAATTACTTTCGAAAGTAGCCGACCAGCCTTCGTCGTCTTCTCTATGTCTGCATCTCTCAAAAACATTTTCTAAATTTTATTACTATAGTTACTTCTTATGGCTGGTACTATTTTATTTTAGCAAAAATCCAATGGGCTGGGTTTGTTGTCGCTCGGCCCTTATCCCTGTGGTCACTGTTTTTCAGGTTGGGCTAATGGGCTTGGCCCTGATGGGCCTGGTGGATTCCCACGCCCTGCGATTACGAGATGCTGCAAGTTGGCGGACTGACGCCTACCTGCACTTAGCCATTAGCTTTTCTTGTGCTTCTTTTGACTCATGCACCACCTAAGCTTGCATATGCAGTCTACACTGCTAGTAGTAGTTATTGGATAGTTGGATGGACCACTGTGGTATTGGCATCCGAGTGCGAAACCTTTCAGCCGATTTGCGTGTTAGTGCTAGCTAGTTTGGCGTTCTAGCAACAACTTTCCGATTTGCGTGTTAGCGTTTAGCTAGTTTGGTGTTCTAGCAACAATTTAGGTATTACTCCAAATGACTTAAAAACTATGGCTTTTAGTTTCTGCTGCAGATTTTTTATTGTAATTTCCTGCTCATTTCAGCTTGATCTTATAGCTTCTTACTTATTTTTTACTATTTATAAATTTCGTCTTTTTCTGATTTTTTTTTGCTTTTTTGAGTTTTTTGTCGGTTCTTTTTTTCCTGTATTCGTTTGTTTTGTTCGTGATGGGCTAACCTGTTTTTTTTTCTATTTTTAATTTTTTTTAAATTTAGTTAAGCCAAATAAGTCACTATCAGTTACAGTGTAGTTTCGGTCAACTAGAGTAAAATTTCAATCATAGGCCATTTTTTTCACCCCAACCGAACGGCACCTCTAGTGATGATCGGCTTTTCTAAATTTAAAAGGAAAAAATGAGAAAATTAAAAAACAACGCTATATATTTTAAGATAATGCAAATAAATAAGGAAAAAATAAAAAATAAAAAACTAAAAATGCAAAATTAAGAATTCGATGTGTTCCAAGTAACTTTTGACTTCTAAAAACGTGAAGCCGTTTAAAACATGGCCTTAATTTCGTCAATACACCATTACTCTAAGAAAAACAAAACAAAATAGAGCATATATATACAGACTATGATTCTAGTTCTAGTTTGTGAGCGAAAAGAAAGGTGAGGATATGCAGGCCTGAGACGTATATACTCTGTAATGCCCCCGTTTCCAGGGGCGCGTACGGACACGGCATTCCGTAACTATTCACGCATGAACAGTTATGGAACGTCGCGCAAGAGTATACCATTGCATGCTTACAACAAAAGTCCAGCATATATTTGACATAAGGATTAACATCCAACTTTTGACAGCGGGGCGTGCAAGCCCAAAGTATAATTACATTACAAAAACTCCAAGATCCGCTTGAGCGCGGCGAAGACCTAAAGCCACGGGTCCTCGTCGAAGAAGAGACCCTCAGGGACGTCCTCGACGGGGAGACCTTCACCTTCGTCTTGCTCCTCTAAAGAAGGGCAAAAGCAAGCCGTGAGCCAATCAACCGGCTCAGCAAATCCCAAAGGGATCCTAACTTATTACATGCACGGAACATCAAAGAAGGGGAAATATATTTGGTTTATTAACTTTGAGTGGATGCAGTTTTATTTGCAAACATTTTATAAAATGGACTCAAAACTACTTCTTAAGATCTCAGGGGTTTTCACAAAGAATTCTTTAACCAACTAGTCAAGTTCAAATATGTACAAAACTACTTAAGCTTTGCAGCTGGAATCACCCAAGTGACACAGCTCCAATAACCGGGAGCACGGCGTATTCGAATACCATTTATTTGACTCTGCAGAGTTTGCTCAGCTTTACCCACACGCACCCTTAACCCTCATGACTGAGTTAAGGAACCGGGTCTTTTCGCTGCTCAACCCTTGGTATACACTCCACCCGATAGATAATAATCCCGCACATCCTCGGGCGTTCGTTGGCCCTCGCGGAACGCCGGTCCCGAGTTGTGAGGACCTATCGTTGTCTTGCACTGACTCCCAATGCGGGGTTTCACTTAAGTTGAGCAGGTACTAAACCAGGGTTGACAAGTCAACACCTGTGGTTGAGCGATCACTATGACATTTGCTCAGCGTAAGGGTTTCAGTCCTTATATTTTCACATGGCCCGCAACCTTACCAGGCCCGCGACCCAACCTAGGGTAAGAGTTGGGTGAATAATCATCTTGTGATGCACCACAAACCCCCCCTTCCTTCAATCCTAGGGTAAGAGATGGGTGAATAATCATCTTGCGATGCACCACAACCCCCTTACCCTACCTTGTGCACGCCGGCACTCTCCGCTCTAAGATACGGTGTCCCATACCACCCTACCTTAGAGTCGGTTTTGCAAAGTCTATTGGCTCGCTGCCACGACCTTATTAGTATAAGACTTTTGAGTGATAATAATATCTTACAGTTATCTAGATTAACAGATAATTATTTCTAGGGTTACAAAGGCATGGCAACAAATTTAACAGGGCATTTGTCAGTGGTAGGTTTAACTACATAACATGTCATTCTAAACATTTTATTTTACTTGAATTAACATTTCAGAACTAGCTCAATGCAAATAACATATTAACGTAATTAAATGGCATGGGTTACAATATGATCAAAGGATTTGAGACTTGCCGTCAATCCGAATGATCTCAGCTAGCTCGAACGTAGAAGCTCCTGGATCCTGAGTCTGCTCCTGGGCTTCCGGGATCTCCGACACTAGCGCAAACAATTAAAATAAGTAAATCCGGCTTGCAACTAAACAAGCGAGGAAAAATAATCTAATTAAAAAGGAGTAAAAAGCATAAATCCTTCAAATGGAATTTTAGGAATTTATCTGGGATGAATTTGGTGGAAAGGAGGTCACAAATGGGTCCAGAATAATATTTGGAGCAAAGTGGTGAAATTTGGGGATTTTTGGGATTTTCTGTGATTTTCTAGGATTTATTTGGATTTTCTGGGATTTTAGAAATTAATAAAGCCGGGAAAAAGGTATGCACAGTGTCGGGCCGGCCCAGGTGCTACAGTGCGGCCCGGCCGGATTTCAAACGCGCGCGCGCACGCGGGAGGGAAGTGGGCCGAGGGGAAAAGCGGCCCAGGTCGAGTGCGCCCGCGCGGTCTGGATGGCCGCCGCGTGGCGGGGCGGACGGCCTCGGGGTGGCGAGCGCGGACGGCCCGGATCAAGGCGGGGAGGAGGGATCGGACGACTGTGAAGCGAAGGGGGCGGCGAAGCGGTACGACCGGATCGGACGGCCGAGCTTAGATGCTTCGGACGAGATGGACGGGCGGCAAGGGGCCACGTCGCGGGGAAATCGTCGTCTTCAACCTCCGGGCGCTACAGTGCACCCGAGGCAGGGCAGCGGCGGCGACGGCGGCCTGGGCGCAAGGGGGCTCGCCAGCGTCAGCCAAAGGTACCAACGGGTAGCCCTCAGAGAGGAGAACTCATTTTAGGGCTTAGGGAGGCGAGGGGGCTAATGGGGAAGGCAGGAGTGGAAAGGGGGAAGTTCGGCTTTTTGGCGAAGAGGGAGGTCGCCGGCGGCGAGAGGGGCCGATTGGCGGCGGTTTCACGGAGAGGGGAGCTAGGGAATTACACTGGCGGTGGCGGCGTGAGTCGGGGAGCCTCGAGGAGGGCTGGCCACGGGAGCACGGCTGGGGCGGCGGGGGTCGACGGTGCCGGAGCTCTGCGGTGAGTCTCCTGCCAAACGGAGTTTACCAAAGAAGTTAGTACACCGTGGTGATGCTCTGGGCTAATACAATTGAGAAACGGAGGGGTGGAGAAGTAGATTGAGCTACGGGGGTCGCCGGCGCAGGGAACAATGGCGGCGGCGACTAGGGCGACAAGGGGTCAATTGGTAGCTCGGGGAGGGAGCTGGGAGCAGTGGGAGGCGAATGAGAGTGGTGGGGGAGTTGGGGAACCAAGGGAATGCGAGTGAGTGGAAGAGGGGCTTATATGCCCGAGCGGGGAGGCGGAGCTTCGGGGAGAAGGAACGGGCGAGGGCGCCTGGGGTCGACAGGAGGGGACTGGAGTTGGTAAGCGTCTCCTCCGCGCTGGGGGGTGACGTCGGCACTGCAGGGGAGTGATGGCGACGCGACAAGGGATGGGAGCAGGTGGGCGGCGGGTATGGCGGAGGCGCGTCCGCGCGCGGGCGAGGGATGAGGCGGCCTCTGGCAGGCGGGACCGGAGTGGGAGCGAGGTGACGCGTGCACAGGGGGTGCGGTCGGCTCCGGACCGGGGCTGTCGGGGCTCGGGCGCGGAGAGGCGATGCGGCCGCGGCGTCAGCGTGCACGCGAGCGCGAGGGAGGAGGCGGGGAGAAGAGCGGCGCCTGCGAGGGAGGAAGCGGGGAGGCGCCAGGGAAGGGGAGAGAAGGAGGAGGGAGGCGCCAGAGAGCGGGAGAGGCGGAAAGGGGGCGGGGCGCCAAGAAGATGGAGAAAACGGAATTGCCAAAAGAGGAAAGCGGTTTTAGGGAAAACTTTCCAAAAAGGGAAAGTTTCCAGATTTCACTCAAAAATTCAGCAAAAATCAAATAAAATTCTGGTTTGAAATTTTGGGGTTTTTCATACTCTAAGTGCAATTTCCTAACTTGCAATAAGTCACCGAGGCTACTAGTTGAACGAGATCTTTCGTCGGGTCGCTATTTTATATTCCATGTCTGACAGTTTCTTCCAGCTAACACTGAACCGCTACATCGCAAGAGAGGTCACACGGTTTTAGAACTATCCATGGACGATAAGGTCTCACTGAAACAAAAAAATTACTGACTTTTATCTCTCTTGCCGCCCGCAGGGATGCATGACCAAATTGTGCATTAGGACATGAACTTCGTATTCTGTTTGGATTCCGGTATTCGAGCTATCTGAAAACTCATGGCAATGGAAAAGGAGACTCTCCTTTTCGTTACATTCATACGCAAGTCTGAGGATGAGCAACATTTTGCTTTTGCCACCCACTCGTTTTAAATTTCTGTTGAGTTTAGCTGGAGGCATAACTATTGTACTATTTCATTACTGTAATTCTGTAGACACAAAGTTCTGAACCGACTACGGTGTTATATAGTATTTTGTCGTGCACTACTCATTTTTCAGCTTAATTTTTTAAATAAATAAAAGAGATGACTTCTTTATCATTATTTTAAAGTGACTTATCGGATAGATCTTTCGAAACAGTTTATTGGCTTGCCGGTATTTGGTATACTCACACAAACGTCTACGTTAAAATTAAAAACAATGTCATATTTCGAAGACATCGACCAAAAATAATCACCTAAAGTCTGATGGAATCAATTCCGATGAAACAAGCTGACATGGTCTGCGTATGTTGAACTGCGATCAAAGTATTTACATTACAAAAAACTCCAAGGAAAGCTCGAGCGAGGCGAAGACCTAGAGCCACCGGTCCTCGTCGAAGAAAAGCTCCTTAGGGGCTTCCTCAACGAGGAGACCTTCACCAGTGTCTTGATCTTCTGAAGGAGGGGTTTAGCAAGTCGTGAGCTAACCAGCTCAGCAAGACACAAAGGAAATTCTATCTTAACTACTTGCACGGGTCAACAAAGGAGGGAGTATACTTGGTTTATTAACTTTGAGTGGATGCAGTTTTAATTGTAAACATCTTTGGAAATTCACCAGATGAAAACTACTCCTTAACATTAGGGGGGTTCATAAAAAAAATTAACCAACTAGTCCAGTTAAAAACATTTACCAAAACTACTTAAACTTCGCAGCTGGAATCACCCAAGTGACACAGCTCCATTTACCGGGAGTACGACTTATTCTAATACCATATTATTGACTCTGCAGAATTGCTCAGCTTTACCTACACGCAACCTTAACCCTCATGACTGAGTTAAGGAATCGGGTCTTTTCGCTGCTCAACCTTTGGTATACACTCCACCCGATAGGTTCGGAATCCGCACACCCTTAGGTATCCGTTGGCCACCACGGAACGTCGGGCCCGAGTTGTGGGGACCTATTGTTGTCTTAGTCCGGATTCACGATCCGCACCGACTCCCAATGTAGGATTTCACTTAAGTTGAGCAGCTACTAAACCAGGGTTGACAAGCCAACACCTGTGGTTGAGCGGTCACTATGTCATTTGCTCAGTGTAAGGGTCTAGTCCTTATATTTTCTTAAGATTTGCAACCTCCACCCTAGGGTAAAGCGGTGGGCGAAGACCGTCTCGCAGTTTCCCACAACATCTTTACCCTAACTCGTGCATGCTTGCACTATTGCTCTAGGGTACGGTGTCCCATACCACGTTACCCTACTCCGAGTTTTGAAATCTTACCGGCCCATGGCCACAACCTTAGTAGTGTAAAGATTTTGCATGAGATATAAGTAACCTATAGATAGTTGTATTTACACATATGGTAAGTCTAGGGTTACAAAGGCGGGGCTACGAATTTAACATGGCATTTATTGGTGGCAGATTTTATCTACATAGCATGTCATTCTAAACATTTTATTTTACTCAAACTAGCATTTCACAACTAGTAATAAAGCAAGTAGCATAATAACGTAATTAAACAACATGGGATACAACATGATCAAGGTTTTGCGACTTGCCGTGAATCTGGACGATCTCGAACGTAGAAACTCCTAAATCCTAGGTCTGCACCGAAGCTTCCGGAATCTTCGAAACTAGCGCAAACACATAAAATAACATAAGTCCGGCTTGAGTCTAATCAAGTGAGGAAAAATAATCTATGAAAAAAGAGTAAATTGCAAAAATAACCAAATAGGAATTTTTAGAATTTTTCTGGGATGAATTTGGGGAAATGGAGGTCAAAAATGGGTTCAGGGTATTAAATGGAGCAAAATGGTGAAATTTAGGGATTTTTGGGATTTTCTGTGATTTTCTAGGATTTATTTGAATTTTTCTGGATTTTAGAAAAGATTAAATCACTGGAAATTCGGAATGAACTGTGCTGCGCCGGCCTGAGTGCTACAGCGCGGCCTGGCACTATGCGGCCTGCGCGGCCCACTTCACGAGCGCGTGCTCGGCGGCGAAGCAGGCCGAGGATTCGATCCACGCACACGCGCGCCCACGCAGCCCGGATGGCCGACGCGCGGCTTGGGTGAACGGTTGAGATTGAGTGGGAGCGGGCGGACTAGATTAGCGCGGGGTGGCGATCGGACGGTAGCGACGCGGGGAAGGCGAGCGGAGCGGAGAGGTTGGATCGGACGGATGCGGAGGGCAGTGTTTAGGAAGATCGAACGGCAGCGGAGTGGGTTTGATCGAGTGGTTGCGAAGAGGTACGTTTAGTGGCATCAGACGGCTGCGGAGATGCGCCATCCGACGGTCGACATTATATGGCAACGGGAGGGGTGGACGGAGGGGATGGGGCCGCGTCGTCTTCATCTTCCTCCCATCGGGCGCACGCAACAGAGAGGCGGAGTTAGAGGGGCCTCTGCTCTCCGGCGACAGCGGGGTCCTCGACGGCCAGGGAGGGGACCACCGGGTAGATTTTGGTGCGGGGAATCCATTTTGGGCACTTGGGAAGTGAGATGGTCAACGGGCAAAGCAGGAGGCAAAAGGGGAAGATTTAGCTCTCCGGCGGTGAGGGAGGCCACTGGAGTCGATCAAGCCAAATTGGCGGTGGTTTCATGGTTAGAGAAGTCCGGAGCTCACATTAGTGGCGGTGGTCTTGGCTAGGGAGCTTCCAAACGAGCTGGCCACGAGAGAGCTTTTGAGGTTGACGGCGAGCTACGGTGCCAGAACTCCACGGGCGTCCTCCTGGGCAGGGAAGTGTACCAACACAAACAAGGGTTAGTGGAGGTGCTTTTGGCGAATGGAATCGAAGAATGAGGGGGAGAGGGAAGAGATGGGCTCACGGGGGTCACCGGCGCAGGGGAGGGTAGCGACGGCGAGGGAGACTACGAGCCTTCAATCGGTTGCTTCAGGAGGTTATTGGGTGTGGCAGGAAGCGAATAGGAGCAGTTGGGAAGCTTGGGAAACAAGGGAGCGCGAGGGAGGCAGGGGGTGGCTTTTAAGCCTCGGCGGAGGAGAAAGAATCCAAGGGAGGGAGGGGATGGGCGCGGCGCCGATGGTCAACAGAAGGACGGGGCGACGCCTTGGAGTGGAAGGAAAGCGGTGATGGGCTCTGCACAGGAGTAATGGCGGAGGAACGGGCGCGGGAGCAGGTGAGCGGCGGACATGGGCGGGCGCGGGCTCTCGCGCGACGGAGGAGACAGGCAACAGCTGGCAGGTGGGACCAAGGGAGGAGGCGGCGACGCGTGGCACGGGAAGCGCTGCCGGTTTCAGACCGGGTGGCGTCGGGGTGACGTGGGTGGCACCAAACCGGGGGCGCGGGCACAGCGCGCAGCGCGAGCATGTACGCGAGGGAGAAAGCGGGGAGGGAGGGGCGCCAGCGGGAGAAAAGAGGGAGGCGCCGGGGAAGAAGGAAGCGGAAAGGAGGGAGGCGCCAGCGGGAAGGAAATGGCGCCCGGCCAGAAAAGGAAAGCGGCTTCGGGGAGACTTTCCAAAAAGGGAAAGTTTCCGAAAAACACTAAAAATTCCAGCAAAAATCAAAGAAAATTCTGGTTTGAAATTTTAGGGCTCTTTCAATTTCGGTGTTAAGCTGTGAGCTTTGTTGTGTCATTTAGTTTAAGTAGGAGGAGGGTAGCTAACGCCACACGGATTATTCTTTGTAGCACGCCAGGTGCTCATTTGGGCTTTTTTTGATGGCTTATGGCTGAAAAGCACTGTAGCCGGCTGAAAAAACACCGTAGCTGGCAAAGGCTTATTTAGCATAATTAAATTTAAAAATTAAAAAATATAAAAAATATGTTAGCCCATTACATATAATACAAACAAATACGGGAAAAAAGAACCGGCAAAAAAGCTCAACAAAAAGCCAAAAGTTCAAAAAAAAGATGAAATTTATAAATAATAAAAAATAAGCTGGAAGCTAAAAGCTGATGCCAAAACGATCGCAGCCTCAAAGATGAGCGTCATGTGATGCTGCGTTGATCTTGTCATGTCTGAAATTTTCAATTGCATAGAAAATTCACGGCATACTGCCGCATGTCCGTCCCAAAAACTTCCCATGCTGTGGATGACAGACAGCGAGTACAAACCTGAAATTTAGGCTCCACTCAAAAGACTTTAATTTGTGTTTTTTAGCTTCCAGTTTATTTAAGTCAAAAATCGTTTGAAATATATCAGCTTTTAATTTTGATTTATTTCAATTTTTTACTTTTTGCATTATCTTTGACAATAAAAGATTTTTTATTTTTATTTCTCAATTTTTCATATTATTTTTAAATTATTTTAAAAACTAATATCCACTGTAGTGTAATTTAAGCCGAAGCAACTTTGAGCACCGCCGTTAAAAAAAAGGGATCATATAGCTCCTAAATTTTGAGTAATTTGGGTCTTAAAGCTCCAAACGAAATTCCGCGTTACATGGTACAATGACTCTTGCCTTCGCAAGTTCACAGCTCAAATTTAGGGGAGATTCAATTTTTTGCGACTTTTAAAATTGACATCGAGACTCTGTCACTTACATGTGGGGTCACCTGAGTCATTGACAATAGGTCCAGGTGGTAAATCTGTTGCCACCTGAGTTGTAAGAGTGGCAAATAAATAAATTTTCCCAGATTTAGAGACGATCGTGCAAAATTTCTGATTTGAAGACTTGCAGTTGGAACCACCGACCTGTGGGCTCTTCCCATAGCTGCGCCAGGCAGGCAGGCTCAGGTGTCCGCGACGCGCGCCGAGAAGCCAACCACCGACCGTCACGCAGGCAGGACGCAGCGACGCCTCTCCTCTCCTCCTTCCACCACCTCGTGCTCGGACGGCGACGACTCCACCGCGCCAACCAATCAGAATAAAAATCCCCGACTCGACGCCACCCGCAAATCTCTCTCTGTCTCTCTCTCCTCCCCTGCCTCTCGCCTCGCTCGCTCCCGATCCGATGGCGCCTGCCGCCGCGAGACCCCCGTCTCGCCGGAGCTTCACCGCCACCGTCTTCGCCGTCTTCGTCGCCGTCGCCCTCGCGCCGCAGCTCCGGTTCGCGGCGGGGAGGCCCGACAAGGAGACGCGGGAGAAGTTCTACGGGAACCTGGTGACCAACGGCACCCGCAACGCCTCCGGGGAGGGCAGCATCGCCGAGATGTTCGGCCGCGTGCTCGACAAGGAGTTCTCCGACAGCGACAGCCCTGAGAGTACGAATCCCGGGCCTAGTCCCGCTCGTCTAGATCTGCACTAACTTAGGAGAACTTTTGTTGTTTTTAATCATTCGATAGAGGTGGTAGATTTGAGTCGGATGGCATTAGCTTGTCTGCGAAATTCTCACAACCAGTCATGCAAAATTTAGGGTTTAACACTGGCTTTGCTGTGTCACATTCTATCCTCATGGTCTGATGGTTTGAATTATTTTGGAAGCATAATTACACACTGCATTTTCTTTAATGATGTATTTTTTGTTCTTCCTTTTGCAGCACCGGACAAGAATAGCTTCAACAACAGCATCTCAGATCATCAAGTAGGTGTGACTTCCCTCTTGCGTGCGTGTTGTGTTTTGTTTTCCAAAACTCTCTTTTCCCCAAGAGGGATGTTTTCCAAAATGTTATTGTTTGTACGCTACATATTGCAAATCGACAGGGCCATCTTGACTGCTGGCTAACATATAGACCTAGTAAGATTGGTCATTTGGACAAATGCAAAATCTGTTAGAAAAGCTCATGCGCATCTACTATTGCATTACATTGCTACCTATAAAAATGGTAAGGAGACAGCCTCCATGAGAAAAGAGTACCCCTTGGAAATGAAAAAAAAAATCAAGTAACAATCACGTGTACATAAATGCCCTTGCTAATCATAAGTATTTTAGCAGACTTGTATTCAAAATAGTTTAGAGGCACTTGCTCTCTTGTTGTTTGGATGTGGGTGTAGGATAAATGATGCCTCTGAAGTCATGTTTTCATGCTATTAGACTGGTATAGTTTGTATGTTTGGGGTTGTGCTGAAGTAACTTCTGCTAAGGAATTGTTCCCAGTCTCTGATCATGTTAGTGTGGCGTATCTCTGCTGCTTGTTTTGTGTTGAAATTACTATATTTACTCATCAGATTTACTCTTAATATTTATTTTTGAAGTTTTGAGGAATGAAGCTGCTCACCATGTATATGTACCTTTTTATATTTAGTTGTAATTCTACATAGGTTTCTTTTGACTTATTGATTAGATTTCTGCCAAAGTAGTTTGCTCGATAAAAACAAGTACGATACGGAAAGATCAAAACAACTTATCTTTTGTTTTTGTTCAGGCTGTTCTGGAGACTGTAGCCGTTATTACACATGACAAGAAGAAAAATTATTCAGAGCAGGCAAAGTATGGCTATAATATGAACAGAATCAGCCATTTGCATTGTTCACTAACATGCTAAGTTTCTAATTTGAACAGCGGTTCTTGTGCAGTTCCTCAAAATCTTTCCAAATAGGTGACATGTTCGGGGGTCAGAATGAGAATTCTGATGACTTGGAAACTGTGATAGATAAAGAGGTGTGTAAATTCACTTAATACTAGCATGCTTATTTATTCGCTATCAAAACATTCTGTGATTGGTTTGGTTATCACTATCTGTAACTTTGTGCAGGATAATGTTTTTGTGATGTCGAATCGTAAAACAAAGTATCCAACACTTCAATTAGATGTAAGGTTAGTTTTCTTTCATACCTTGACATGTATGTGGCATGTATAATCTGCTGAGGGCCCATAACCCACAGTGGTGGAGCTAGGAATTTTTTGATGGGGTGCAAATTTAAGATGTGCTCTAACATCATAAGGATATTGTTATTACATGTTGGTTTTTTGTAGAGGTAAACTTTCAAGTTTTATATTCAATTTTTGCTAAACTGCTGTTAAAAATTTCTCTAAAAAATTATCCTTTGGGATGAATACTCTTATTATATGTAAACAACTAAACATATATTCTCTATAGAAAGAAGCTCAAGAAAACTTAAATTAGCCATAAAAATGAGGATAAAGCTAAAGAGATGACAAAATGAAGAAATAGAGAAAAATTCTCTATGAAAAGAAGCTGAAGAGAACTTAAATTAGCTATACAAAAATGAGGATGAAACTAAAGAGATGAAAAAAATGTAAATGCTTCATATAGGGTTCGAACAACCGCTGTTTTGTTTCAGCTAGCTATGTGCCAACCAACTGAGTAATGCTGTCTTTATAATAAATAGTGCATGTTTACACAAAAAATTTGGGTGTGCAGCTGTACCCCTATGCTCCTATACTAGATCTGCCACTGATAACCCATTATATACAAATTTGGAATTGCAGATTGATTAAAGATCTGGTGGTCGTAATTGTTTCAGCTACTGGTGGTGGTATCATATTCTCTTGTTTGGGGCAGCCGGTGAGTAGATCTGAGATACTTTAGTGATAAGATCTGTTCACCTCTTCAGTAGGCATGATTTGTTATTATCGTTCCAGGTTATTGTTGGCTATCTACTTGCCGGTTCTCTTGTTGGACCTGGAGGCTTGAACTTGATAAGTGAAATGGTGCAGGTAACATGATCACTAAAAGCTTGCGAATTGCACTCTATCTTTTTGTTTAGTTTAAGTTTGTCCGTCTTATGATCTAATTTCATTTTTTGGTAGTTTTGTTAAAGCAATGCCTTTTCTAAAACATGTCCACCAAAAAATTGGCATAGACATTTGAAATAACATCTTTTATGCACTCAAGACTCATAATTTGGTTTATCTAAATGAAGCATTGTCCAAATTTATTCTTCTGTCTTTTATATCATACCTGAACATGTTATAAATGAAGCATGATCCAGAGTAGCAATGACATCAGAAGAGTGATGCTATTTAATTGAAGTCTTACATTTATCATGAATTCTTGTGTTCAACTACAGGTGGAGACTTTTGCACAGTTTGGTGTGGTGTTTCTTCTTTTCGCTCTTGGCCTTGAGTTTTCATTGACAAAGGTACTCGGTAATTACATGGCTAATGACTTTGATCTAATGTTTACTCTTTTTTCAAATATATTTTTCATAAATATATGATGTGTCAAAAGGTTTCTTGACCATGTTTTTCATTTCCATCAGTTGAAAGTGGTTGGGCCTGTTGCTGTGCTTGGTGGTTTACTTCAGATTGCTCTGTTCATGTTCTTGTGTGGCCTAACTGCTGCGGTATTTTTCTACCCATCAATTTCTTAATCGTCATTGTTTCATTGTATACTGCCCTGTAAGAGAAAAGACACTTACTTAAAAGTAAAATTTGCCATTTTTTCCAGTTGTGCAGTGCTAAATCATCTGAGGGAGTATTTGTTGGTGCGTTCTTGTCAATGTCATCTACTGCAGTGGTAATTATATTCGTTCAAGATGGCTATAGTTCAAACATTTATGACTTTGACAATTTACAACTTTTTCTTGATCGCTTTTGGGGATGTTGGATTTGTATTCGACCTAGAAGTTTTAGGGGAAGGTGTTTGGTGAATTGTCATTCGTATAATAGTTACATAAACTTTGAATAACGAGGATCTTTTGTACCGCTATATGCATTGCAGGTTTCCAAGTTTTTAGTGGAAAAAGGTAGCACAAATGCACTTCATGGTCAAGTTACAATTGGTACACTAATCCTTCAGGTTTGGACTTCATCCAATTCTTTCATCTATTACTCTTTTATGGTTCATGATTGGTAAAAATGCTATGTTGTTGAAAAAATCTATAGCAATTTTGTTCAAGAAACAACATAATCAGTAGCTAGGATGCCCCGATACGCGATACGAGTATGGCGATATAGGTATGACGATGTGATATTTTTCAAAAACAAGGATAGGTCGATACGACATATATATATTTGAAAATAAAAGATTGTAAACAGGCTATGAGAGAGGGAGAAAGTGAGATTATCTTGATGAATTGAATGCTACAGACTAGTTTTCTTCTTCAGCCTCATCAACTTCACTCTGAAGGTGCTGAAGGATATAGCTATTGTCACCTTTGGGCACATTCTGATCCCGGCATTCGATATTTTAAGCAAGTGTGCTTTAACTCTATAGTAGTTTTCACAGTATTCCCAAGCACAATACTTGCATCTGAATCGCATATTTCCTCCACCACCTGCAAATCTCTCTAGAATTTCAACATGCTTTCACAATGGCTTGGTGTTTAGATTAATTGGATCCATCTCCTAAAATAGCAAGTGGTACAGTTTCAAAATAGTAAACAATAATTACCATGGTAGTATATAGTAAACAAGTAAATACCACAGAATAATTAACATTTACCACTGTGTAAATACTGAGATCATCTATCAGTAACACCAATGCACCATAGACAACCATATATCCATATTCTAGAGTTGCAAGTCTTACATCAAGAATGAGTAGCAAAGATCACACGAAGTCAACAAACTCCTTTACTTGGCGATAAACTTTACAAGATATCAATCACTAATGATATATATCAGTTCGTTTGCATTTAACCCAGAAGACTTGTGATGTCAGGGCGATTAGAACAACACCTTTAATCTAATCCAGCGGTCCAGCCTCTCAAATGTCATTGACTAGCAAAAATCCATCCTCAAGCCGCTGTCGCTCCCCCTGCTCCCGCGCCTCCTCGGCTCCTCCCATTGGCACTGTGGGTGCAAATGGGAGGAGTCGAGGCGGGGCAGGAGCAGGGGTAGTGGCGGGAGTAGGGGGAACGGTGGCGGGGGAGCAGCAGCTAACCTGGAGGGGCTGGAGAGGTGGCGGCGGTGGACCTGGAGAGACCGGAGAGGTGGCAAGCGACGAGAGAGGCGGTGGACCTAGAGGGGCCGGAGAGGTGGCAGCGGCGGACCTAAGGGGGCTAGGGAGGTGGTGAGCGGCAAGGGATAGGCAGCGGATGTCCAGGCGGTGCAAGCGGAGGACCTCTAGGTGGCGGTTGGCTGGTGGCCTCCGGGCAGTGGTGGCGGCGGCGGCTAGCAAGGAGGATTAGGGTTTGGCGTTGTGACCGGCGGCTTGGACGGGTGAGCGTGAGCAGTGTTATATGTCGCCTCTGTTGGGCTCCGGCTGGGCCATCTCCTTTGCTTGGGCTGGATTCAATTGTGCCATACGTATCGCTCGCGTATCGCGCCGTATCGAAAACGTATTGTGGTATTTTCTATTTTTTCAGCTGAAATTTACTAATACTTCGCTGATACCGTATCGCCACGTATCAGAATGTATCGCCGTATCGGATACGTATTGGACACGTGTACGGCAGTTGGGAGCCATATCGGTGCTTCCTAGATCAGTAGATATCTTCTGATACATATCAATTGCATCTGTTCATATTCTAATCAAATTTAGTCAAACTTTACTGGTAGTCTTATCTGGATACTGGTTTGTTCTATCACGCCTTAAGTGAGTTTACGTTGGTAACTTGGTATGTACTATGTAAAGATGGCCTACGGCTCTATGCTATCTGGGCCACACCCCCATTACAGGCACCAAGTCTCTTTGAAGTGCTGTTAATTTTCACTATTTCAAGTAGAAAAAGGAGACACTGACTATTGAGACTGAGAACTGTTGGACCATTCTCATATATAGACATTTACCTTTGTGAGACAAGTGTTGATAATAAACAAATATGTTTCATTTCTCTTTTAATAATGATTTATGAAATTCGAGAATCGAATATTGCTTGGGAAGCCAGTTTGATGGAAAGTAGGCTCTATATGCTAGTGTTGTATAACTGTGCTCAGTTAAGATTCTGATATCAAATCGGTGTTTCTTGTTTACTCCAGGATTGTGCAGTTGGCCTGCTGTTTGCTCTTCTTCCAGTTCTGGGTGGTGCTAGTGGCATTTTTGGAGGAGTGATGTCAATGGCGAAACTGTAAGACTATTACCAGAGTAGCTAGTTTACAAGAAAAACTGAATTATCTTATCATAATGTTATATCTTAGAACTTGTTTGGGTCTTGAGTAATGTGAAATGTTTCTTATGCAGGTTGCTTGTACTATCCATATTTATAACTATTTCATATATGATGACTTGGTCGTTTGTTCCTCGATTCTTGAAACTGATGATTCAGTTATCATCACAGGTTAGGTGAATTGGGTTGCTCATGTGCTCCTTCGTTCTGGCTCTGGTTTTGGTATTTCTGTGCATGGTTTCTTATACATATTTCTGACAGCCTGGCGCTATTTTATAAAACTCTTTTACCTCTTAAGCATGTATGAACATGGGGAAGATGGGGGTGCTTGGTCCACTACTCAATTATGCTTATTGATGACCCTGTTATCACTGTATATTATATAAAGCATTTAGTTTCATTCTTAATGTTAGTGCATAGAATTTTTTGCACAAACTAAACTTTTCATCAATCAAGGCTATGTGGTTGTTTTTATTAAAAAAAGCAGCTGAAATATATTTTACGATAGAAAACTTGGAGCTCCATGCTCTTCCTTCCCTCCTTTCTTTGGTTACTGCTGTGTAAGTACTTGGATCTGCACCATCTGACCCTCGGGGTCCATGTCCAAGTAAACTTTTGTGCACAATTTTTTTTAAAAAAATTTAGTGGTGTTGTGGTTTTGAAGCTTTTCCTTAAATGTGGCTTGGTGCCTGTAACAGGATTGTTCAGCAAGGCTAACCTTAAATTTCCACATTGTTTGAACAGACTTCTGTTTTGTTTACTAAACGTTATATATGTTCTATCATGTGGTGATGTCTTGATATAATCAATATTTTCCTTTTGAATATTTTCCGATGTTCTTTTGGTGTTTAACCTCACTTGCTAATATGTTTTTAAAAACATGCAGACAAATGAACTCTATCAGTTGGCTTCTGTCGCTTTTTGCTTGCTGCTAGCCTGGGTAAGGTTATTTGACTTCACTGCTTAAATCGTGCCCGTTATTAGCTTCAATACGAATGTTGTCAATGCAGTGCGACAAATGCCATTAGTATCAAATGCTTACCTGTGCACCAGTATAGTACTACAACATGTTTCCCCAAAGCGTTATAGATGGCTTTGGTTTTGTCGTTAGCAATGAACACTCGGAATATCTGCTATTCTCACATTTTTTTTCTCGAACGCGCAGGAGAACTGCGCATCATTATATTAAGAAGAACAAAGGAGTCTAAGAGGACTCGTACAAACCTCACCAATTAGGCGAGGCCAAAAAACAAAAGGCTGTATACAATGCCCCAAAAACAAACACAACACCTATGGACAAATGGAACAAAGGCCTTTGCCCCCCCCCCCCCCCCCAAGCACCACAGCTTGGCCTCCTTTCTAATATCTTGCAAAACAATGTTGACATTGGGCGGGGCGCCGTCGAAAATGCAACCATTCCTATGCTTCCAAATTCGCCAAGCCACCAACACGACCAAAGAATTAAAGCCCTTGCGCCGCTGCTATTCTCACATTTGGCATCGACAACTTTGGTAGTTGTTCATAGTTGACATTAAAGACAACTAATGCGACAGCCGACAGGAATTGAACAATAATTACAGCATTTGGTTAGCAATTATAATCTATTATCTTCATAAACTATTTAATTTGTGATACATGGAACAAATAAGGAGAAGCCCATGCTAGTATATGATCATATGATGTCTCTGACACGAGGGATAACTGGTCATGAATGGTTCTTTTTGCCCTTGCACTAGTTTTTGTTAGCACTGATTCTACTTTCATCAGCATTTGTACTATTATCTGCAACATTGGTTCTGTACATAGACTGATGTTATGTCTTTGCATTTTCCAGTGCAGTGATTATCTTGGATTGAGTCTTGAACTGGGCTCATTTCTTGCTGGCGTTATGATATCCACCACAGATTTTGCTCATCATACCTTGGAGCAGGTGCTATTCTGCAGACCTTGGTACTTATATGCAACGATTCGACTTTAATGGGCATCAACTTTTCTGTTTTTCTTTCTTTTCTCGATTTAAAGAGTTTAGACCACTTTGGATGGACTGGACTTGCCAGTATGCATACCTCATTCTTACATAGTGTTGTTTTTTAATAATTGAAGCTAGACATCATATCTTTCCACTTGAACTCTCTCGCTCTCTCTCTCTAACATGTAATTTCTTTGTTTGGATTTAAGGTGGAAGCGATCCGTAACTTATTTGCAGCACTCTTCCTTGCAAGCATCGGCATGCTAATACATGTTAAGTTCTTGTGGAATCATGTTGACATATTACTTGCAGCTGCTATACTGGTTATAATAGTTAAGAGTATAGTCATAACAGTTGTCGTAAAAGCATTTGGATACAGCATCAGAACAGCTTTTGTTGTGAGTGTCTCTCCCTTGGTGGTTTTCCGTCAGTATTTCCATCAGTATTTCTGCAATAATGAAATATGTTCTCACTCTTATTTTTTTTCTTCTCTTACCAAGGTTGGGCTATCATTAGCTCAGATTGGAGAGTTTGCTTTTGTGCTTTTGAGTCGTGCTTCACATCTTCATCTTGTTGGAGTAAATTATTCTCATTTTATTCATGAGTTTTCTTTCCAACATATTTTTCATACTTAGGATTTAGCCACTCTAGGTTGCCATACATGCATGATGCAAAGTTCTTGCCAAAATTTTGTTTTGCAGGGGAAAATGTATCTGTTATTACTGGGAACAACTGCTCTTAGCTTGGTAAGTTCCTTTTGTCAGATGATGGGGCTTAGCTGTTCGACACACTCTCACTTTTTTTGTTTCTCGCTGCAGGTAACAACTCCTCTCATTTTCAAACTAATTCCTGTGGTAATGCACCTTGGCATCCTTATGCGTTGGTTTCCCTCAGAAAGCAGTATGCAGAATGAGGTATGCATTCTTAACTTCTTTGCTGATGGTGACAACTATTAAATATATTATTGTTTCCCAATTATTCCATCACCTTTGCTGACTCACACTATGCCTCTGTTAATGATGGTTTTCTATATGTTGTTATATATAAATAATACTGGGTACCGTTATCTAGGGCAAACTTGTCATGACCTCATATGCAAACACATTTTTGCTCCACAGATTCTTGGCAAAATTGACATGATATGGGTTGTAGTGGCCAGAGCATGTTTTCCAATTTCATGATCAAGATAATTTAGGATTTGAAGAAACCACAAAAACAAATTACGAGATGAAACTAAGTAATGTTAAGCTTCACGTTTTTATTTATTCTTTTCTGCATGAATTAAAGTTTGTCCACCTTGTAAGATGGCCAAATCCTTCCTTTTCTAGCTTATGAAGTCCGGGTTGTTTAAATGCCTGTTCTTTCTGTCAAAACTCAAAAGATTGTAATCATTAGTAGTAGTGCCAAACGCTCAGCTCAGTTAGTCTCATATTCTTTCTAATTCCTTATCTGATCATATTTCAGCTGCCTTTCCAGGATAAAGCAACCATGCTTGAAACTTACAACAGAGTTGACTGACAGTGATTTATTTGTGCACTGACTCCTTGCACATGCCGTGGAACATTGGACAAACAGTTCCATCATTTATTTTTACGGCAATACAGGGACATGAAGCAATGACTAAAGATAACAGTCTGACCGGATGGGGATCTATTCGTATAGCATTTAAATTGAAAAATTGAGTTGTACATGTTGTCAAGGTAGCATATTCTTTGCACAGTAAGGTCCTGGGCCTTGGTTTTGTATCATTCTTGCCAGCTCAATCTAGGGAGTTAGAGAGGGATTTTGGTATGTTGCGCTCAGATGTACCGAACGAGTGGTGTACCCCATCAGAAGATGGTGGGAAAGTTGTGTGTCCTCTATATATTGCCTTATGCTCTGTTACTGTTCTTGCCGTATCGACGTTCATTTTGTCAGAACATTATCTGAAGCATTATTCCCCCCGTGATAGTCCAACTTAGTGCCTCCTGTCAATATGTGTGGTGAACATTTTCTGGAGAACAGCTTGTCAGTATCGTCCCCAGGCGTTTGTCATGCGATAGGACAGCGCCTGGAGGGGCATTTGCACAAACTTCCCGTGCATCTGGTCTGTTGATGCTGGTTTATGCTATCGCTAGCTCATTGATCCTAAGTTGGTACAATTATTAAAGATTAGATCGGATTTGAGCTAGCTGGAGTGGCCTAAGGTAATGGCATTTGACACTTTATGGCGCGTTGTTTCAGCGGGTGCGGGATGCACGTGCGAGCTACTGCTCAGGCACCTTTGCCCAGTGTCCCTGCTTAATGAAAGATACAACACGCGACCCTGAATCCTTCCAATCTGGTAACAATTTTGTTCGGTACCAAGGATGGAATCTCGTCTAAAAAGGAGAACGGTATGGAATCTGCATGTACATGCTGAAATTTCTCCCAAAAAAAAACACAGGTTGTACCATTATATGTGTCTTTAGATGAAAGCAACTGCAGTTGGGCAAAAGCTGGAATAGCTCAGTTGGTTAGAGCGTATGGCTGTTAACCATAAGGTCGGAGGTTCAAGCCCTCCTTCTAGCGATTCTTTTTTTATTCATTTTAAGAGGGATTACTTGAAGAATTGGCTTTGCAGCAGAACTCAATTCCTTGTGTATGGTGTGCTCTTATTACCAGTTCGTTCATGAACTATTTCTCGCTAGCCGCTCGTAGAAAGTTCCCCATCGAATACTTCTTGCTATAAATGCCCGTCCATTTAGGCTATAGCTGATAGCTTTTAGCTGTGACGGGTAGATCCGATAAATAGTACATACTGATAAAAGCCGAAACTAGCAGTTGGCTTGAAAGCCGAAAAAAACGGACCAAAACAAAGTGAACAAGGAATTGGATATCCATACGTAACGATGTAAAAAAATGGTGCACAAAGGAGCTACAGGAGAAGAGTTCAAGATTTTCGCAACACAACAGTACAACGCCAGGACAGGGCGGGTAGGCTTCATACTTCCGAGCAAGCCAGCTCGTTAAACTTCCTCAATTATGGGGTCTCACATGCACACACCGCACACGGCACCGTTTGGCGTTTGCCCATGTGCTGCAACCACGGAGCCGTGCAGCTAAGCACACGCAATTAAAAACTTCTTGATGAGTTCCTGAAACACCAGAGCAAGAGGAGGGACAAAGTACTGTCATTAACGAGAGCAGTTGTTTGGTGTCTGCACCATACGCAACTTGCACAGTATAAAAACATCTCCGTGCCAGTGAGGTGAAGCATCCGTCCGATGCTCAACGGCAAACGCAGATGCAATGGTCCCATTCTCATATGGACCTGTCTGAATATGCTGCAACTATATGATTTTTTTTAATGATTGGTACCAACAAACCTATAATTTGAAGCTGTCAAGAAGAATGGCGGCTACCGTGCTTACCAATTCAGAATAGTAAGCTTAATTCTGATTTCTGAAGGAAAGATGTCTCAGATTTACTGATGCAGATATGCTACAGAAACAAAGCTCAATGTGAAGTGTTGAAGCATTACCATTGAGGAGAGGTTCTTCTTCCTGACATCAACGGGCATCCCTTGTCCGCAGCTCAATTTGCGGCTTAGCATCATAAGCTCCTCCAGTGTAAATGCACTCCTCGGAGGACTCCATGGATTGGCCCATAGATCATCATCATTGGCTACCTCCCAGCTTTTCTCTGACGGTGCCCGGGGAAACTGAAACTCCCGAGCTGAATTATCTCCACTAGAGTTGCTGTAATCTTCCGTTTCTGAAAATGAGTACCAGGTGCCATGGCGACTGGATCCATCTGCGCATGCTGCAGCACCAGATGCTTTGTTACTGTCTGGAAACCCAAATGCTTCCAGATCAAACCCTAGTGAGTACTCCTCCTCGCCTTCGGCCACAAAAGGGTTCAATGGGTATGAAGATACTGAAAAGTCAGCATGATCAGACAACGCATTAAAAGGAGATGTGTCTTGTAGAGACTTGCCGGGCTTTTCTTCCCACTGGAATGGCACACTGACAACAAGCTTTGCTGGGGATGGACATGAGAAGGCTGACGAAACTGGCTTGGAAATGATCCAGTCCCTTTTCGGCGCTCCAGGCTTCACCTCCCAGAGAAATGGGACTGAAATCTGCTGCTTTACGCATTCCCTTGGGTTGAATTCAGGCAGTTCGAACTCCTCATCCATTTGGGAATTGGGATATCTGGTTTGGGAGTGAAATTTGAGTTGCGGCAAGTCTTGCAGGAACTGTTGATATAAGTAGGAGAGAACTTGTGGGTTAGATGAGCTGCTCCTGCATCACAATGCTCTTGTTCAACTGTTCCTTTTGCTACGCCTGCAACTGCAAGCTTGACACACAATTAGACAGTAACAGTACCAACTCCTCTTTATCTCAGAACATGAAGAAAAGGATTTCTCAAATCAGAGCAGTTGCTCTTGCTTTTGCACTTTCCAGAGTTACAAAGAGGGCATACTGAGTACAAAAAAATTACAAAGATAAGATCCTAAACGGGGATTGGTAATTTGACCAAAACAGCTGTTAGATGTGTATTATTAGCTGTGCATTTTTCTTGTTATATAGGGGTTTTCTGCATATATGTCATACCTGTACTTCTATATATATTGACATATTTGTCTCATGATGAATATAAGTGCTATTCATAATATGGTATTCAAGCAAGGTTAGGGTTTTCGCCGTTGCTAGTTCATCTTCCCCAGCCGTCGTGCCACCTGACTTTGCCTTCATTGTGCTCATCGTCGTCAAGCCACCACCGCTGGATCCTCTTGAGCCGTTGCCGCAACTTGTTTTCTCACTGCTCATCATCGTCAAGTTTTCTCACTGCTCATCATCGTCAAGTCACCGTCGGGCGATGCCTGCCGCCCGTCGCATCGATCCACTCCGAATTGTGGTTGCCGTCTTCCACTTGCGCTAGCCACCTCGCAATCCACCGACAGCTCACCCGACATGAGCTCACCCATCATTTGCCCGTCACCACCCGCTGCCATCCACTCGTGAGGCCGCCGCCCAGGCTACCACCGAGGTTTTCTGCCATCAAGATCTTTCGCGCATCAGCCGCCCTCGTCATCGACGTCGACTACCGCCTTGCCAAGATCGTTTGCCGCCCTCTTCAAACTTCATGTTGTTGATTCACCGTAAGTTTGAGGTGTTAGATGTGTATTATTAGTTGTGTATTTTCCTGTGTATAAAGAGTATCATACATATATATCATACCTGTATTTGTATATATATTGACTCATTGACCTCATAATGAATATAAACGCTATTTATAACAATAACCACTTATCAGCAACAAATCTAAATACATTTAACAAAGGGAACTGGGGCCACAATAAAGAATAAAAAGAAGAATGTGATCTTCATGTGTTCAAAAATCAGAAAACACTTTCCCTGTTTTAACTTCCTATTCTGCAACTATGTTCCAGACAGCACAAGATCAAGAATTAGTTCTAACAGACTCCAAGAATTGCACCACCTCCGCCATGCTTGGTCGGCTTGCTGGTGCGTTGGAAGTGCACACCAGACCTAATTTGAGCACTTGGACCAATTCAGCTTCAATGAAGCCCCGCAGGCTCCAATCAAAGCAGTCCGATGCAGTTCCATCCTCCAATATCTCCCTGACATAATCGCGCAGAACTACTGCTGGAGCGACCCCAGGGCTGTCCACTGGCTTCCGCCCTGTCACAACCTCAAGCAATACCACCCCGAAGCTAAATACATCACTCTTATCGCTATATCTCAAGCTCTGAGATGCTAGCTCCGGGGCAATGTACCCAATGGCAGCGTGAACTCTACTCAATTCAAAGCTACCTAGAATGGGCAACAGCTTTTCAAATCCATAATCAGACAACTTGGCTTCATATTCTTCATCCAACATTATGTTGGAGGACTTTATGTTGAGATGCAAAACTTGTGGTCGGCAGTCATGGTGAAGGTATGCAAGTGCCCGTGCTGTTCCAAGTGCAATCTTGAACCTCCGCTCCCAGGAGAGCTCACCCCCGCCACCTCTGCTGCTGCTCCCTGAAAATGTATGATGACGATTCCCGTGGAGGTGGTCATACAAGCTCCCGTTGGACACAAACTCTGACAGAATTAACTGCATTGAGGATGACCAGTAGTAACCCTGGAAAGCGACCAGATTGTGGTGGCTGAGGCTACCGAGCTGGCCCATCTCATGCTCAAACTCATCCTGGTTTCTCACCCTTCCGAGTGTCTCCAATTTCTTCACAGCGATGGACAACCCGTTCTCAAAGGTGGCCTTGTACACCGTACCGACTGACCCGCCACCAACAAGGCAGTCTTTGTCAAGCAGTGCCTTAGTTCCTGCCTCCCAATCTTCATACCTCGAAGGCAAGCTCTTGCTGAAAAGCACCAGCTTACCAATGATGGCATTTGAGCCTGGAGATGCAATCGGTGTGCTTTCAGACACAAGCACCTCTTCCTCCTCCGTCCCCTCCTGCTCCTCCTTACTCCTGCTCATATAAGCCTTAATGTTCATAGCGCAAACAATGCAAACCCCAATAAGTATAATGGCTGCAGCGACAATGACAATTATGACAGACACAGCCAATCTTTTCGCTCTGTGGGCTGCGGCGGCTGCCCCACACGGATTGTTCAATGGCGGGCCACATAGTAACAGGTTGCCCATGAAGGCAGTGGGACCAAAATTCTGCAAGACCGGGGCAGAAGGGATGACACCGGAGAGGTTGTTGAAGGACACATTGAAATGTGTGAGGTTAGAGAGGTTCCCAAGGTCTGAAGGTATTGCCCCAGTCAGTCGATTCTCTGAGAGGTCTAGGAGATCAAGGTTTGTGAGCTGTGAAAGCGTCACGGGAATGGCCCCGTCAAGCCGGTTCCTGTGAAGATCGAGCATCCTGAGGTAAGTCAAGTTGTTGAGGGTGTCCGGGATCACTCCTTGCAATTGGTTGCCAGATAAATTCCTGTAGTGATTCAATTTAGTCAGTCAGTACATGGAAACATAGTCCTACAAACGAACTGGGCTAAATTGAGTAATGAGTAATGAACAAACACTCACAGCTCAAGCATGAACTGGCATTGGCTCAGGGACCCCGGAATGTCTCCGATGAGAGCGAGGCCAGCGAGGTCGAGTGTGACAAGCATCTCAATTCCTCCAAGCTCGGCAGGGATTGAACCGGCAATGCCTGCATTGCCCGCAAGCCTGAGCATGGAGAGCGACCGCAATGCCCCAATCGTTGGTGGTATATCTCCAGCAAGAGCATTCGCTCCCAAATCCAAGAACCTTAGGTTGCGGCAATTCACCACGCTCTCCGGCACTGCCCCGGTGAGCCGGTTCCCGGAAGCGTCAAAGTCGTAGAACTTGCTGCCGCATGTTGCGATGTTGGGTATTTCGCCATCGAAGGTGTTGGACGAGACGTTAAAGTAGGTGATGTTTACCAGGCCAAGAAGGCCGAAAGGCGCGGCTCCGGAGAAATGGTTGCTCCCAACGTCGAACAGGTCAATGTTGCGGCAGGCGTTGAGCTTGCCGGCTATATGGCCGGAGAGCGAGTTGCTTCGGACGGAGATGTAGTTAATTTCCGGCGGCGCGCAGACTTGCTCCGGGAGCTCGCCGGAGAGGCGGTTGTAGGACAGGTCGAACCCAACGAGGCGCGAGCAATTGCCAATGCCCGGCGGGACGGGTCCGGTGAGGGCGTTGTGCGCGAGCGACACGTACCGGAGGCGGAGGCAGGGATCGAAGAGGGCGGCGGGGATCTCGCCGGAGAAGGCGTTGTAGGAGAGGTCGAGCAGCCGGAGCCACGGGAACGCTCCTAGGAACGGCGGGATCCCGCGGGAGAAGGCGTTGCGGCTGAGGTTGAGCTTGTGGAGCGTGCCGGAGAGGGCGCGGAAGCCTGGCGGGATACCGCCGGAGAGGCTGTTGCCGAAGAGCGAGATGGACTCCAGCACGGGCAGCCGCGCCAGAGAGGGGGTCAGCACCCCCGCGATGCCCGCGCCGTGTACGCGCAGTCGCTGCACGGCGCCGGACGGGTCGCACGTGACCCCCGCGAAGTCGCAGGGGTCGCCCCCCGGCGTCCAGGACGCGAGCGCGCCGCGCGGGTCCGCGGTCACCGCTGCCTTGAAATCGAGCAGTATCCGCCGCTCGGCCGCCGTCGCGGCGTCCACCAGCCCCGCGCTGGCCCAATGCAGCACCACCAGAGCCACCCACAGCAGCGGCGGCGGGGCCCTCGCGACGGCCGCGACCCGGGAGCGCGTCCGCCTCATCGCGACAGGGAGCGCAGCAGCCGTGCCACCGCATGCATTACCTCGGCCGCGGTGGCGGCCACTGGCACTACTAGTATCCCGAGTTGTTAACTGCCAAGGCGCCGAAAGGCTGACGAGTCGGTGGCGGTGGGTGGCGTGCGTTAATGTGCGGGTGGTACCATACCAAGCGTTACTAGTAGGCTTCCCTCTAGAGATGGCAATGGGTATCCAAAATTTGATACCCAGTGATTTTTTACTCTATTAGTATATGGGTCTAAGTCAATTTCTTAATACATGGGTCTATGGGTATCCAAAATCTGATACCCAGTGATTTTTTACTCTATTAGGATATGGGTCTAAGTCAATTTCGTAATACATGGGTCTTTTAATGGGCAAAAAGCTCAACCCATCAGGTCTGCCGGGTTCAAGTACGTTCCTATAATACCAAAACCCATAAACTCATGGGTAATATAAACCCGATCCATAGGAGTTATAAACCTAGGCTCCCAGCCTCCCAGGCAAACCAGCCCAGCCCATAGCCCGTTAGAGCATCTTCAGCAGGGCCCCTATTTGAGCCCCTAAAACTAAATTTGAGGGCTTGAGGCAAAAACAGAGGTCCAGCAGGGCCCCTACTAGAGCCCTCAAATTTGAGGGGCCCCTCAAATCCCCCCTCCAGCCCTCATTCCTAGGGGTCTGGAGGGAGCCCCTATTTTTCTGTTTTGACGGTTTTCACTCGCGGGCATCGACAGTTCCGCGCCGCCGCCCGCCTTCACCCGATTCCGCGCCGCCGCCCGCCTTCGCCCGGTTCCTCTTCCCCTCCGAAGGCCTGCCCCCGCCCAGATCTCGCCACCGCCCGGCAGCCCGTCCCTGCCCGGCCGCTCGTCTTCCCGCTCCCCGCTCCTCCGTCGACTCTAGGCCGGCAGTGGAGGAGAAAAGAGGCGCCGGTGGCCAAAGGGGTGGGGGAAAGAAGGGAGGTGTGCACGAGCATGAGCAAGGTGGTAGAAGCTCACCTGAGCTACCGGGGCGGCCGGAAGGAGGCCGGGTTGAGCCGGCGACGAGCACGGGCAACGGCGCGGGGAGGCGACCGTGGCGGGGGAGCTCGCGTGGCGGAGGACGCCGGCTGGCGGTGGGGGAGGCTGCAGGGTGCCGGGGTGCGGCTCCCACCGAGCGGAATCGATCCGGGGTCAATCGATGGGGAGGCGGCGGTGGAAACAGCGGCGGCCAGCCGGGGGTGAGGAAGAGTCAGCCGGGGGTTGAAGGTGGGCGAGGGCGTCGTCGAAGAGGGCGAGGAGGTCGGAGGAGTGGGTGGCCGGCGGGAGGCGCGCGGCGAGGAGGGGAACGTGGAGAGCGCGGCGGAGATGGAGGGGCCCGAGCGGGGAGGGGAGTGTGGAGAGTGCGGAGAGCGTGGCGGAGAGGAGCGTGGAGAGCGCGGCGGAGAGGGAGGGGCTCGAGCGGAGGCGGAGGGCGGGCGAGGCGAGGCGCGCGGCTGCGGCGGGGCGTGGGAGTGGGTGGGCTGAGAGGAGAGGAGGAGGCGCGGGTGGAGGAGAGGAGGAGGCGCGGTGGACGAGCGGAGAGCGCACGAGTGGAGGAGAGGAGGGGTAGAGAAATTTGAGAATGACGAGTGGGCTCTACATGTCATTCTCAGTTGGAATGAATTTGAGGGCTCTGATTTGAGGGCTTCTGCTGGAGTTCAACTCAAAAAACAGGACCCTCAAAAGTAGGGGGAGCCCTCAAATCAAAAATAGGGGCTCTGATTTGAGGGCTCCTGCTGGAGATGCTCTTAGCCATTTAGCCCCAAGCCCCCAAATCCAATGTGGCAATGCCCCATTACCCATACGGCTAACCCTAGCTAGCACTCGGTCACGATCACTACTCACTCCTCCCCAGTCCCCACCCAGATTCAACAGTTGCCGCAGCGGCGGCGCATCTGGCGCTCCGCACTCGGTCTCCGGCAGTCTCCATGCTCGACCTCCCGTCCCGCAGCTCCCGCTCGTGCTCCCGCCACTCTCGTCGCACGCTCGTCCTCCCGCACGCCCTCGCCGTTGCCTCGCCTTCCAGTTCAGCCCGCCGCCCCCATGGCGACAGCCTGCCGCCCCATGCCGCAGCCAACGCGCATCGCAGCAGTAGGCCCTTGGCCATGGCGCTGCCCTCCGGTTCCAACGAAGATGGCCGGTGAACTTCTTCCTCCTCTCCATTAACCATTGTTGCAGCTCGCATTACTGACCCCACGGGCGACCCGTGGGTACCCATTAACCCAATGGGCATGGGTCTGGGCAAAAATCTGCACCCGTCATGGGCATGGGTTTTTTAGCGGGCACGTCCAACTTTCATGGGCACGGGTTTGAAATAGCAAAACCCAGCGGGTTTGTGCCCATTGCCATCTCTAATCCCTCCTGTAGGATCCGTGTGTGTTGGTTTGTTGTCCAGTTTATCCTACCAAAATATTGGTTATAGTAATATATTTGGCTTTTGTTTACTAAAATATTAGTCACTCCTCACAATTCCTACTCAAATTGTTGGCAAACCAAGAGTGGAGCATTCTCTAACTAAAAAATTGGCTAGCTAATTTTTGCCAAAGTTTGATGGGGCTACATAGGGCATAAACCAAACATACCACGTAGAATCCTTTTACGAAGCCACTATATTATTCATTCGATCAGTATATAACGTTCACAGAATACCTCACTGGATTATTTTATATATGACATAAACCATACCATACAATAATATTACATTTATCGGAGTTTAAATAGACCATATCGGATCAAATTTATAATAGAGCCAATCAGGCCAAATAGATACATTACATAACTGTGGAAAAGGAAGTGAAAGCAAAATGGGAGGGCACATCTCACCACAGACAAGCGACTAGGGTAAGTTGTGTGCGACTGATATTAACCAAGAGCCTGGATAATATTAGTGCACGCAAACACCAACTTAGTCAGCAAGACTACGGTGAGATCTAGACTATAAGAGACCATCCTAATCCCATTCATCTTTTTCACCATCAGCTCCTAGGATGTTGTAGTACGCGTAATATCCTTAATCCACCAGTTCTGAGCGATTTGTGAGCATAAGCAACAGTGCTTTGAGAGCCCATACACATAATGCAATATTTATACATGCAAATCTTAACAAAGATATGTTTGGGTTCTTTTATTTGCTAAATGTGACATTTTAAACTATAACTAGCTGAATGCCCGTGCGTTGCTACGGATTCTTAAAATTTATCATACTAAATGTTTTAAACTCATGGGTGGTAAAAAATTTTTAGAATATACATACAAATATGTTCTAAAAGTTATTAAATTCGTCAAGTAAATTAGAAGTCGTTGATCACGCCTCGTGGTCATAAGTCGGAAGACATTGATCACACCTCGTAAGGATGGCCGTAAGTTAGATGTGTATACGACTATACGGTGAAAACCATCTTAATGTTACAAATCTGTAAAGCCAGCCTTCTTTTCACTTAATTTCTTAGAGTGTAGCACTCCCAAGCTGCTTGGAGCCTTGGATACCTGTAGCAGTGGATACCTCTCTGTTCTTTTGCTTTAGCTTTATGAATTTTAATTGTAATTTATGACTTTTGGGCTGATTATGAGAGAGAGTATGGACTATAGAGAATCAGAAACTCATGTATAATTTTAGCCTATATAAATAAAATTGCTACAATGTATATTATAATTAAACTATAGACTGTGGCTCTATTTAAAAATTAGTATATAAAAAATGAAAATAATTTTTAGAAACCGATAAGTAGATACCCATTCTCGCCACTTTCCAGATTGTACGGATAGGATAGTTTACCTACCTTGCCATCCGGTTGCATTCCAGCCACGACTCGGGTCATCTTCCTGGTCTCGTGGAGCGGCTGATCTCCATCCAACGGACCATCTGATCTAATCTTCACCCACGCAAATCTCGAGGCCGTGCGCCCCGGACGCCACGCTTCCACAGCCTCCGCTCCCACGGTCCACGGACCCACGAACTCCGCCACCCACCCCACTCGACCCGTCGCCTCCCTTCCCCCTTCCCTTCCGGCGATCGATCTCAGCCTGCTCTGCCGTCGCCGGCCACTCGCGCCCCCGAAGCCGTCGCGCGCATGGCGGCGGCCGACCCCTCCAGCGAGCTGCTTGTGACGCCGAAGCCGGCGCCCAAGGACGAGGCCTCCTGCTCCGTGCCGACGCCGTCCAAGCCCACGCCGGTGTCCCCCGACGAGATGCGCGCGGTGGCGCGCAAGTTCGCCGACCAGCCCGTCCAGAACCCCGAACCCGGAGTGTGGGCCGTCCTGACAGCCATCTCCAAGAATGCCCGTCTCCGCCCCGAGGTCCCCTCCCTTAAACCCTAACCCTAAACCCCAATTTTTCTTTTTGGCACCCAGCATTGCCATCACCGTGCCATGTTCCTGCCTTTGTTTTTGGCTGCATTGCTGCTTAATCCATCTTATCGATAAACTACGCATGGGAAGAAACAAGCATTCTGCTTGATTTTTTTTACCTAAGAAGCATTTGCTGGCCTGCGTGTCTTTGGTAAAGTTCTTCGTTGCTTAATACTAATACTAGCCTAGTAGCTTTCGTTCTGCTAATAAGCTATAAGTGCGGCAAGCACGTTCTTGGTCGAATGCTTAGTGGAAAGCGAGATTTCGCGCTTTGCTTGCACAAAGTACAGAATGAAGTGAGCTTCTGGAACCTTGACAAAAGTGCAGACAGCTGTTTTTGATAAATTCTTAATCTGCTTCATTGAATGTCTTGAGAAATTTCGTGGTCTTTTATCTGTGTTATGCATGCCAACATTGTAATAACGAGGCATAAATTTGGTGAGTTAGCTGATTGGAGTCTTTTGGATAACCTGAAGGGAATGAACATTCTTTTAAGTGCCGACGAGCACTACCTAGGACGCATTATCGAGGACCCCTGCTTCAAGATTTCTGCTTTGTCGATCAGCGGGAGGCATTGCAAGATATATAGGGACACCGTGTTGGGGGAGCTGAACCGCAATGAGCCTGTGCCTGTTTTCCTTAAGGACACAAGGTTTCTTTTGCTTCTGGCTCTTTCTCTATCAAACAATAAATAATTTATTTTTCTTAGATTAACTTGTTATAGCTCTGCAGCACGAATGGCACATACATCAACTGGACAAAGCATAAGAAAACTTCAGCTCCGACCAAGCTTAATCATGGGGACATTATATCATTTACCACACCTCCTCATGATGGTATGATTCCCTGCTTGTTCCACTTCCACTAATCCGATTCTCACTGGTTTTATTAGGGGTATGGTACCCATTGTCTAGTACCTGTTCTATGCTATTTGGCTTGCTGTTCTCAATCGGTATTATATTAGAGCTTTCTCCCCCCCCCCCCCCCCACTTGTTTATGATTGCTACTGTGCCGTGATGCTCTTGTTTTCCCTCGCATGCATTATCACTGTTTTTATTCTGTAGAAATTGATATTGTGTTGCCTTTTGCTGCCCATTTAAGTTATGTTGATTTTACAGATGCTTCCTATGCATTTGTCTATCGCGAAGTTAATGCAGTCAGCTGCGTAGGGAATGGAGCTACCATTCTTAAAAGAAAGTCAGGTGAGGGAATATGCTGTCTTATAATTTGGTGATTGCATTTCCCAACTATGTTACAAGTTTGAGATATGTACCGCCATTTATATTTGATCCTAAAGGGGAGGTTGGTTCTGAAAGCAAGAGGCTAAAGGGTCTTGGCATTGGTTCTCCTGATGGTCCTGTTTCGCTAGATGATGTTCGAAGACTAGAAAAATCTAATGCTGTAAGTTGGATCCTTCAAGATGGTGATAGTTTTTATTGCTCTTGTATCTTCCTAATTTTATTAGCTAACATCCATACAGGAGCTCAGGGAACAACTTGAGGCACATGTTGTCACAATTGAGACATTGAGAACTGAAAGAAAAGTAGCTCAAGCGCAGCATGAAAAGGTATCCACTAACATAAGGAATAGCCTGATTATGGTTTCGGTGTTACGTGTATCCTAACATAAGGAACTATCCTCTTGTACTGCATGGCATAGTACCAATTCTAATGTTTCTCTAGTCTACTTATTGATGATGTTGCATATTGTAATGTCAAGAAATTTTGCTAGTGTTGCCAAATTGACTCCATAGTTTTCAACGTACCATTTTAATACATATTCTGCTTCCAGAGATTAATAGTTTGTTCCCTTTTCCATTAAAATTGTCCTTTTGTTATCAAAGACTATATTAGTAGGAACTTGTACTCATGATTGCCCTTTCCTATAACTGAGTCTTGTGCAAATCTGGTGATGTAGGAACTCAAGGAGTTAAAAGAAACTACATCGAGTTCTTATCTTGATCAAACTAAATCTCTTCAGCTAGCACTAGAGGAGAAACAGAAACAATTAGATTCCGTTAGTACATTAATTACGGAGTTACAGAATTCCATAAAAGATCTGGATGAAAGGCTTAGTGCATCTAAGCAATCTCGTGCCGATGCTGATGAGATAATTCATAGGTAATCTTCATAACTGTTAGATCAATTTCTTTTCCTTAGTACTTTTTGGCAATACAGAGGACTCTCCTCATACTTTTTCATTTTCTCCATTTACTAGTACTTGAGATATCAAATCTTAGAGGGCACATGGATTCCAAAATATGCAAAGCACTCCTGGTTTGGAATGATGGATTATGATAGGAATTCTAGAGGAATTGCTCTGTTTTCTACAAAATTCTTGTGAAATCTGTGCATTCCAAACAGGCCTATGTCGAATTTTTCATATATCATGTTTGTTGCTCCAGCGATAAAGGGCTAGCCTTATGAAAAGACATTCAGGCATTTTCGTTAATTGTTAGATATGAAGCTGAATGTTAACACCACTCATTTAGAGTTGAAATGTTTTCAGCCAGAAGGCAAACATATGCGAGCTTGAGGGACAGCTATGCGAGGAGAGGAACTTGAGAATAGAGGAGCGTGATAAGGCTGCAGAAGACTTAAAATCTGCATTGCATAAAGTGCAAGCAGAGGCTCAAGAGGAAATTAAGAGACAGGCCGAGGCTTACCTTAGACAACAACGGGAACAGAAAGAAGTTATTAGCAAGCTTCAGGTTTTACTTTTCTCTTCCAATTCTAGGCAGAGGTCAGGGAGACAAATTCATGTTTGTGACATCCTGTATTGAAATAACCTTTCACTTTTGTTTTCAGGAATCGGAAAAAGAGACTCGTTTGCTCGTGGAAACATTGAGGTCCAAGCTGGTATGCTTCTGTTGCAATTTTTCCTTTGAACTATTTCATTCCTCTACTGTACTACAACCATTTGCCTTATCATGCAGGAAGACTCTCGAGAAAGCCTGGTAACATCTGAGAAAAAAGTAAGAGATCTGGAAGCTCAACTTCAGGATGAGCAGCTTGTCTCTGCTAATTATCTAAAGGTATTGCCAAGTTCTGTACATGTTAAGACTTTGTTTAAGTTGCATCCAAGTAAAGTATTTTATTTGTTGTCCTTCAATTGTGTGTAACATATTCTCTCCCTTCTTTCTTCTTGCAATTGCAGAAATCAGATAATCTGGAAACTGAACTGAGAAAACTCAAGAAAGAAGTTGAAAATGAGAAGGTAGAAAAAATGTTCCAGTTACATGATTGGACTCTTTCTGTTTCTCTTATATTTTCATCACACGAACAAATCATTTGTGCTTTTGCCTCTGGTCGCTCCTTGCTTCTGTTTTCATATAAACAATTGGGCAGCAAACTTCGTTGTATTCCATGCATCATGCATCCTTTCAGGGGTCGTACTCCTTTACTTACAATCTGATAATACATGTGCTTCTGTTAGCAGGCTGCTCGGGAAGAAGCGTGGGCGAAGGTCTCAGCTCTTGAACTTGAAATAGCTGCTACAATTAGAGATCTATCAATTGAGAAACAGAGATATCAAGGAGCTAGAGAAAGAATTATTTTACGGTAAGCATCTTGTTTCAAGAATTATTTTACGGTAAGCATCTTGTTTCAGTTCCATATAGAGGCAGTAAGAATTCAAGTTTGTGGAACTAACGTTATCTGTAATGTAACCCTTTCCTTTCGTTTCCTCTGTTGCTTACTGCAGAGAGACTCAGTTGCGTGCTTTCTATTCAACTACAGAAGAAATCTCTGCTCTATTTACAAAACAGCAGGAACAGCTTAAAGCTATGCAGAGAACTTTGGAGGATGAAGAGAACTATGAGAGCACCTTAATGGGTGTTGATCTCAATAAAGTGCCGCTAGCAACTGTAACTGCTGATGATGCCCATGTAAAGCTAATAGGCTACTCAAAAAATACAATGGAAGCTTCTGGTGCTTCAACAGAGAATACACAGGCAAGTGAACGTAGTTCCAGTGATGAAGATGCCAACATGACCGAGCAGCAGGATGGTGGAACTAGAGTTGAAGAGGGGAGCACTCAAGACCTAGAGTGCACTAGTCCAGAAAGGTCAGCAGAGAGATTCAGGTTTGATTCTCACGGTGATATCGCTGCTACAGCTCGTGAACAGGAGCCAACAGATACTGAGCAAGTTCTTGAGACAGAAAGCCAAGCTGGTAACATTGGCTGCAATGATCATAGTTCCGCTCTTCAAAGATGCAGCGATATGGTAGGAGAGACTATGCAGCTAGAGGATGAAGTGCAGCCACATGAAAACGAGGAATCTGCCTTGATTGCCAAAGATGGAGGGCAGCCACTAGTAAATGAGGAACCCGCCCCAACACTCAAAGATGGCATCGGTCAATGTTCCAAAGAAAAACGTGAGGGTGACTGCTCCGAGAGCAAACCTGAGGACACACAGGTGGGAACTATCGGTACAGCTGATCTGTTGGCCTCAGAAGTTGCTGGTAGCTGGGCAGTGGAAACAGCCCCGTCTGTCAATGGGGAGAATGAATCTCCTAGGAGCTTGGGATATGTGGCTGCTGACCACGCTGGTGGACAGGATGATAATGTCGGAGGAAGTGCAGCAGCTGATGCTTTGGTGAACTCTGATGGCCAAGCAGCTGGCAGCCAGAGTAATATTGATCATGTCATCGCCAAAATAACTGATCATCATCGTGTTCTTAATGCTATGATTGAAATTGTTGATCCTGAATTCAGAAAGCAGCTCCCAAGAAGTGGCGTTGGAAATAACGATTTACTGTCTGATGCCGAGACTGAAGAAGGCAGCGAGGCAAGTGATACAGATGGTGATAGTGTTGAGGCCATGGTTGAAGATTCTGTTGGATAGGCTAAAAAATCGAATTTCCTCGTAAATATTTCAACCTTTTACATTCTGCACCACCCTTTGGGGTATGATCTTGTACCATTCTGTTTCCTTATGTATGCAATTTTTTAGTCATTATGTTTCTAATTTCTCTGTATCCATATTTGTACAACCTGAAATATCTAGTGCTTGCTGTGAGTGTTTTGACATTGCTATGACCGTCCTTTTCCGTATTGATAAAGCTCAGGGCAATTGTTCTCTTTTCAATTGAGCAGCTATATGTGATTAGAAGGCTCATGGGAAAAAATTAAAGAAAATGTAATTACTGAGAACTGGAAATGCACTGGAGAAACTAGAAATAAAAGTGAAATGTCAAGCGCCACTTTGTTTTGGTGATTTTTAGATTGATAAATATAAGCGTATCCTCACGTGACCAAGAAAACACAAAATACTCCACAAACAAATGCTAGTACAAAGAAATATTTATCGGCTACAACTTCATCAGTTTGGTAACACGAACAACAGCTGTGTCATCCAAGGAATCAATAAACATAAAAAAAAAGGTACAAGCAGGTTCATCACCTGAAAAAAATACAAGGTGATTATTAACGATATTAAAACAAATGAGTTAGGAAATCATATCAATTCAGCTCATCTAAACCATTTTATCTTTCCATGAACTAGTCCAAATGTCTCTCATTCTTTTGATTCATGGTTCTTCGCTGCGCCGTTCTGCTTTCTGTTGCAGTTGATAGAAAGGTATCGGTGTAGCCTGCTGCTGCAGTTGAAGCATCTGATTCTGAGCGTTGAGTTGGATCTGTTGAGCTAGACTGTTGGACGAGCAAGAATCGCCGAGCTCCGCGGTCGTGATTTTCAGGCGTTGGACTTCGGTTGTCAGTGCCTCGTTCAGTGCTGCTCAACATGAGAAGGGAAAAAGATGACGGCTAAAACCATGAATTACTAGCATGTAAGCACATCCCAAACTCGGTTGATGGCATACTTTTCTTAAGACAATCGTTGATGCATTTATGTATATTGACATGCATTGTACTGGTGCATTTTCTTTACAGGAACTGGTTAATTTAGAACAGAAATATAGTAACCACATTCACAAATGTACTATGGATGAATTCAGGTTGTGTTATAAAGGCCGGGCAGTGGACACCCTGGATTCGTAGGACGACGGTCTCCCTGTGAGACACAAAGAAATGGGGAGTCGAACTAAGCTATCACATGGCATCCGAGGAGAAACATTTGATACTATGGAAGACCTGATAACGAGGGTGACACCGATGTCTGTCGAAGTCACCGCGGAATTTGGTTACTCCAAAACATTCTACTACTAAACTGCATATGCCTACACGCTAGCAACTAACTAACATCATCAGAAGCAGTATTTTTATCTGAAGAGAGAACAGAAAAAACATTAGCAAATCTTCGTGCTCGGACGATTGGTCAAGCACATCTTTGCTGCTAGTACATGCTAACGACTAACGGTATTGGGCGAGCGATATATAAAAATGCTAACCACCAACTACCAGGCCGGCCACCCCCAAATGTCAAGACGAGCTTGTTGTCAAGAATTCGGAGCCGTGAGCACACGCGCTCGCACTAGGACCGACAAACAAACATGGCAACGACAAGAACTGCAATAGGATAAGGATTTTTTTTTTACTATTCTAACCCCTTAGTGGGTCCTTTTGCAAGTCTAGCCTCTTGCGTGGTTATTTTACGTTTTTTTATTTCCTTTGAAACGCGAATTCTTCAACGGCTGACGCATGGCCATTTCAGCGGCCATGGAGCGCAGAACGCTTACGTGGACGTCGAGACTATAGGAGATTTTTACAGTACTCTTACGAGTACAACTTACGACTATAACTCCTTGACCATTGTAATTCGATCACGACGTCTCGACTACAGCACGTTGACCACGGTGCCTCGACTATTACTTCGAGTACTCGAATATACGACTACATAATCTCGGTGCTCGTGCAAGCGTTCTACGCTTCACGACCACTGAAATGGTCACACACCGGACACCGAAGAATCCAGGAGAAATCCAGAAATGGAAAATAACCTAGACCCTGATCAATATGGCTTCAGCTTCTGACTTCAGCTTATTTTTGCACTATTCATAAATTTCGTCTTTTTCTGAACTTTTGGCTTTTTTTTGAGTTTTTTTACCGGTTCTTTTTTTCCTCGTATTTGTTTACATTATACGTGGTGGGCTAATATGTTTTTTCTATTTTTAAATTTTTTAAATTTAATTATGGTAAATAAGCCTCTGTCAGCTACAGTGCTTTTTTCAGTCAGCTACAGTATTTTCAGCCATAAGCCATGAGGCTTTCAGCCGAACCGATCACCACCCTAGTAAGATGTTAGACCTGGAAAAAAGCGCCACCAGAGGCCAAAAAAGTAAAAACTTCTAGGATAAGGACCATCTAAGTGCCGAGCACATCTGACATTGACGAGAACACAAGACGAAAGCAGGAGGTGAGGTTAAGGGACGCACCGTCGCGCAGCTGCGCCTGCTGCTCCATGGACTGCAGCCGGAACTTGAGCTCGTTGTTCTGCGCCGCAAGCCCCGCCGAGTCGCGCTGCGAAACGAAGAGCACAATTGAGTTTGAATCAGCGCGAACTGTGTGAATTTCACAGAAATGATACGAGACTATACCTGCAGGAGCGTGAGCTGCGCGGAGAGCGTGGTGGCCTCCGTCTGCAGGATCTGCACCTTCTGCTCCAGCTCCACGATGTACCGCATCTTCCGCTCCTTAGACCGCGCCGCCGATTGCCTATTCGCCAGCACCCTACGATCAAACCAAGAACGCAGCTCAATTAGTAGCACATTGTAACCGCTAATCATTTGCAGGCAAGAACAATTTCTGTGGCGATCGAGAGCTTAATTGAAATGAATGAATGGCGATTGATTACCTCTTGACGCGCTTGGGGTCGGCGAGCGCCATCTCGGCCAGCTTCTCGTCGGCCACGATCTTCTTCATCTCGGCGGGGGTGAACTCGCCGCTGCCGAACTCCAGGCTGAACCTGTTCGGCCCCGGGCCGCCGCCGTTCGCCACCACCGCAGCACCGGCCGCGAAGTTCAGCTTCCCCAGGAGGCTGTCCATGGACAGGCTCCTGGCATGCCGGGACAGCGGCGCGGCTGCCGGCTCCCCGGCGGCCTGCCTCTTGACGCCCTCCCTCCTCTCGGCGCCGTCGGCCCAGAGGTGGATCCCGCCGCGGCTGTCGGCGGCGCACTCCTCCGACTCGTTCTCGCTACTGTCGGCGCCGTTGGTCTTGATGCTGCTCCCACGGCTGTCCCCGTCGTCGTGGCGGTCGTCCGATGAGTTGAGCTCGTCCAGCCCCTCCAGGTTGAGGTACGCGTTGAACAGGTCATCGCCGCCGTCGCCGTCGCCGGCCTCCACCTTGGGCTGCGGAAGCTGGTATCCGCCCAGGCCGGACGGCGGGAAGTACCCAAACGGGACGTCGCTCCGGGAGCGGTGGTGCGCCTTGCGCGGCGGCAGCCCGCAGCCCGCCGCCGAGCCCTCCATGCACGCGTCGCACGCCGCTCGCTGGCCGCCGAACGCCTGGGGCGGCGTGGGCGGCAGCCCCGCGGCCCTCCGCTTGGCCGCCACGTTCGGCTCGACAACGAAGGTCGTCGCCATCGGCAGTGACATCCCCGGCTGCACCTGCACGTGGTGGTGCTGCATCAGCGCGGCCGCGCGGGCGTCCCCAACGCCGTTCATGCTTCTCCTCTCGCGCGCTTGCTTCACGAAACGCGAGATCCCGAGGCTGCGTCGGTGTGCAACTCAACTCTGCTGCGTTCGGACGCGGTGCAAACGCGCAGCGCTGCCTGCGAATGAATCGAATGGTTCGCCCGGTCCTCTCCTTGGTGTGCTCACGCCGCCACCTTTGCCTGTGCCGATTTACAGGCTAGCATGCAAAGAATTTATTTTATTTAGCATATTGTATTATCTTAATTTTAAAATTAATCCTACGCAATACGAAATTATAAATCTATTCTCCTTACCGAACACGAAAGAATCAGCGGCCAATACGTAGCTCCTATCCATTACCCACAAAGGTTCCGCACCAACCAGGGAGGTCCCATGCTCCCGTTCTGCAGTAACCACTTCGATCGTCACCACCCCATCCGACACCGCTCCCGCCCACCACCCTCCTCCTCACCCGCGTCCGGTGGCGCCATCGTCGCCTCGACGACCACCACCGCACAACCCCTATCCGCCGCCACCCTAGCCTCCCTCCGGGGGGCACTGGTGAATCCAAAATCTAAACAGGTAATTCATAATCCTAATCTACTGCCCGCTGCCGCCACCATCGCCGGCAGAGAGGAGGAAGACGTCCTCGCCTGAGCACGAATCTCTACACTGATTTGGAGGTGAGAAAATCGACTATACTTTTGTAAAATTTTAGGTGTGTATGAAATAGCAAATCCTGTTTTTTTTGTCTGGTTAGTTTCTTGGTGGACAAGTATAGACCAACTTACTGAGCTGTACATGCACATGTATTTGTAGTTGGTGATGCCGGTTGGTGCATGGTGCATTTCAGCGACATATCACGTGTCGTACCATGTATATTAGATTTAGCTCCGTTTAATTCGGCTTAGGCTTTTGGCTTTTAAAATGAACACGTTGGCTTTTTAATTTTGGATGTTATTTTTTTTAGTTTTTTTGCTTTTGCTTTTTTCTTTGCCTTATCTGTGAAGAGATAATGGTTCTTTTTTTATTTTTTAGTTCTTTTAATTAAATGATTCAGAAAAAAAATTAATTTTTACTATAATATAATTTTAACCAAAAACTAACGGTCAAAAACCATCGGCCCAAGCCGGATTGAACGGCCGCAAGGCACGCACGCATAGATCTGCAGCAGCTTGGAATTTCTCGCAACCTTTGTCAAGCTAGAGATCGAATATATCGCGCAGTCTGGCTGCCACATGGCTGCAGAAAAGCTAGCTCCCCTCCAAAGCAGCAGCAGCAGCAGCTGATGGAAGGCAAGCAGAAGCAGGTCGGTGGGAGATTTCGCGGCTGGAAAAGCGACGACTTCCAAAAGCCGCTTTGGGAGAAACCGTGTGGAGCCCACGCAGCCATGCGTTCAGTGGGCCCGATTTGACGCATATCCAAAACAAAGCGCCACCCATGCAGCGCATGATCTCCCTTTCCTGGCAGCATCGTGTCGAGATCGAGCGATCCCGGCCGTCCGCTGCCACGACGCGCGCGTAGCTCGTGACCGTCTCGCCGTGGAGGTCGCGGGTGATGTGCCGATCACATCGCCCGCTTTTGTGCGGCGTGCCGTGCCGTCCCGCGCGCGTCGAGTCGACGAGCGCGAGCTGTCCGGGTTCGATTCGATCGCCTTTAGCCATGTTGAAAAGTGCCGTGCATTTTGGCCCTTTGCCGTGCCTTTTGACTGGAACAGTCCCGTATTGGTTGATAGCTTTTTGAAAAAAAAAATATTTAATTAAATAAAAATAGGGAAAAAACACCGTCATATTTTTATAGATAATGTAAAGAAAAAAAAACACATTGAAAAGTCAACACGCTTCAAATAACTTGTGACTTCATAAGCTAGAAACCAGAAACTGTTTGCCACGAAATTCACATGTTAAATAACAAATATTTGTGAATCAATTAACCAATATATCGTGACTAATGTAGTGTAAGCACAACAAATAAATACTACTTGTTGCTTTGAACAGTAAAAACAGGGGAGCGAATGCGACATCAAAGCATATATGTCTAACAACCCACATAATAGCAAGTTGTTTTCCCCATATTAAATCATGGACAAACCACGAATTGGTTGCAGAATTACATAGTGATTTGATCAGGATGTGTTTTGCTCTATTCATATAATATATGCTCCCACATGTAGAAATTAACCATTAACGAGAGGGGTTAGCGTTTTGCTTCGTGAGGGATTTAGGCTTTTTGGGACGGGGACAGGGGACGGGGCCACCTAGTGGCGCGATTTTCTGCCGAGATGAAGGGAAGGGAGAGGAAGATTGACGAATCAACCAGGGGTAGTGGATGACATTACAGGTAATTATCTCTAAAAATTTTAATTTCTTTTTAAGTCTTTGTTTGAATTTCAAACCTTTTCTATTTTGGCAATCTTCTTTAAAAACCCGCTTTCCTCTTTTAGCCATCCACCTCCCCTCCCCGTTCACTACAGGACGGTAGGGAATTTGGGGCATTCTAATCAGCCTCGAAATGTAGAAAAATCCGCCTCAGAATATATATTGAGGCTAACACAACCTGCCTCGGATACCCTTGCCTCAAAATAAGCATATTGAGGCAACCACTAGAGTTAGCCTCTAAAAGCTAAATTTGAGGCTGACACGGTGTGCCTCAGAATTTGATTGAGGCAGATTGCCTGCCTCAACCAGGACGACTAGCCATGAGGCTGCAATGTCTGCCTCAAAAGAATTGAGGCAACTATAAGCTGCCTCAACGTTACAAGCATCAAATTACAAATATTTTCAGCATATACATATATTTTTCTCAATAATTATTATTAAACACATACATCTCATCACTATGCACACAAGATAATTGAAACAGTAACAAATATAGCCTCCAAATCTCTTCATTCAATAGAATAAAACATCACAGCCACACATGCATATTGAGGAGAAAATATATAGCATCTCATTTAGTCTCCACAAGGTCCTCTCCATCAGTTGACAAATGTAGCATTCAACTATGCATACAGTATATAGTAAAATTCTCAATAGTATAGCTAGTCAGTGGACACATGTTTGAGCCATCAACTGTATAGTAGCTATGGGCTAACAAAATATATCATCTATACAAAATTTGACATAGTAAACTTCTCAAAAGAGTAGACAGTAACTGCTCATGACTGATCAACCATATAGTAGCTACGGGCACATATTTTGTCATCTTTACAGAAGTTATCGCCAATTTTGCATAGTTGTGCCTGGAGGTGCAAGAGAAACCCGACCACCTAGAATTAAGTTTACAAAATTCGATCAGGTCAGTGCTTAATACAAAAATATTAGGAACAAAAAATAATCCAAAACATTTGGATCAAGAAAGTAGCTACAGCTGTTTGTATGAATCACAGGATGTTTCGTTTTATTTATCAACAAAAAAGGGAGAGAATTAAGGTCACACGTTTTCGTGTTGAAACTTGAATTAATCATACCGCCAGTGACATGTACTACTCCATCCCGCAACCACCAACTAATTCCCCAACACGCAATCCGGCCGTGCATGGCATTCAACTGCATGGCTAGACCATGCATATACATGCATGGTTATGTATGTACGTGCATGTTTGCAGCAGCAGGACAAGCATGACCAAGGGTTGTCATCAAAATCAGTGAACTGATACAGGCGACATGTGCTGTTGATATATTGTTAATACAGTATGAGGCTCGCCTTGGTAAAATATATGTACACCAACTCCAATGCCATGCTCACTAAGTTAGCATGAAGTATTATTCCCATTCTCATTGTGAATAGCCGGTCTTTCTGAGGCTAGGATACAGCTAAGGTTGTGGTAACAAGCTAACAATCACATATACCAACTGCTACTATTCTACTAAGTCCTTTTACAGCATACTTAGTTTGATATGGTTCTTAATCATATACTGTATAACAAAGGGTACAACTGTTGATAGCTATCAATTAATGATTCTATCTATCAGCTATTCTTGTAAATAAGGCAATAAGCATGGGTTGATTGATAACATTGTTTTCAATAGCACTCCAGTTCATCGTGGCACTGTAGAGATAGAAAGCATAAGCGAGATGCACAGAAGAAGACTAAGACCAGATGTGTGTTCATTGGATGGTTCTTAGCCAAGCATGTGGTGTCCGCTAATGATATATGCCATCCGCTACCCAAAAGGAGAAGTTGGCCTCTATGCTTCCACTACACTATATAAAGCACTAATTAATAAACAGCTACATGCTGGATATCACCATCAAATGGCTGAGGGTTGTGCCCATATTCTCCATCTTTCATCTTTGCATCAATTTGGTTAAAATCAATTATATTGTTTCCATGGAAATTTCTGTGCAGCAAATCACATAACAAGGCAAACTTCTCTGAAACTAAAATGTCAAGGAGAACATTGTTGTAGGTGGCTTTATTGGCATCTAAAGATGTTGAGGTCCCATTTCTTGATGCAATGGATGGATCAGTCAAATGAGTTTGTAGCACTCGAGGTTGGTTTCTTGCATCTGCCTGTACGTAGTCTGTATTATCCTGGTAGCTATCAAGAGATACAGTTACACAATTTGAAAAGCTTATGCTTTACATAATTTACAGTTCATAGATGCTACAACAGCTTTCTCACACCTGTAGGCTCGAAGAACTGCTTCGAATAAAATCACATATACCAACTGCTACTATTCTACTAAGCTGCTTCGAATAAAATCACATATACCAACTGCTACTATTCTACTAAGTCCTTTTACAACATACTTAGCCACAGGGCATGTTTGCAGCAGCAGGACAAATGGACCGTAGCAATAACAAAACTGCAGAGGTATACTATTTTACATATGCATGGCTACAGTATATGCAGTAGTAAACAACATAGTTCAGTTCATGTTTCATTTCTATTTATAATTTTATCTATGTATATTTTGCTCAATGGATCACATGATGGTGTAAATAATTTTTATATCATACCTAAGCACTAAATATTTTATATGCAACATAAAGACATAAGTACCTGTTTTTGTTACTTCACCATTCTGCCTGGGTGGAACTTCTTCAACCTTAATTGTGAGCATTCATTTGACATGTTAGATTTTCTAGGTAAACAAAGTATACACATAAACAAGCTAAGAAAAGGACATACCAAGTGAATTGGCCAAGCAATGGAATGACCAATAGCATCCTTGATGTAATTCAGATTTTTGCACGGTCGAAACAGTTCTGCATCTCCAAATATGGGACTGTCTATGACTACTTTGTAGCACTCGTTTCCAAGAATTGTACCTCCAACCATTTCTGATGGGTCTTGGCTTTCAACAATTGCTTTAGCAATACGATTATATGGCCGCACAGTTCTTTTAAGAAATACATCGTTTCCAACCTGTTTGACCATATGGACACCTCATATTAGACTGGGAAATATAATAGATGATGTTGTTTTACATAACAGATCCAACTGAACTAACAACATTTTTCCAAACCTGAATGGTTTTTGTTGCTGCCTTTTTAACCCTTGAGTGGTCACTTTTTCCCTTGTTGGCACCTCCAGTCTCAGTAGGCCTACTGGTATTATAATTAGCCACTTGCTTTTGTACCCCCTGTTGCACATTATAAATGTTACTGACATTTTTTCAACCTTTTTTACTTGTGTAAATCAATTCACATGCATTTAGGTAAGCAGTTCATCCTAAATGACTTAACATGTATATACATATACCTCAGCAAAAACTGTAGTTGTTGTAGCTGGAACATTAGAGCGTTTACTTGTGGCCTTATTGCCTGTTCTTGCTTGTGAATGATTGTTTGCAATCCTTGGTGGCTTGGTAGTATTGCGGTTGCCAGCATGTTTTTCTAACTCTTGTGCATAATATTCACCACCAACCCTTCTCAACGAATCCTAGAAGATTTAGGCAATAAACAGTATATCATGAAGAGCTGTACCAACAAATATGTACGAAACTTGTATACAGAGGTGCAGTAAGCCACACAATCCAATCATCCAACCAAATTCTGCACACAGCAATTCCTCTTTCTGTTCTATTTTGTAAGTGAAAGTGTGAAGCAACTCTATATAGTATGTCTGAGAGATTTCTACACTATTTTTTTATAAATTAATATACATCATGTACAAATGTTGGCCTGCTGACCTGACCTGCACCAGCATTAAATTTAACCAAACCATAAAAGTGAACCTTAAATTTAACATTCATAAAGGGAGTTCATGAAAAAAGTTTATGCATGTATAAGTATCACTACTGTAAATCTGCAAACTACGTTTGTGATGCCTGATGCCTCAGCCTAGATGACGGGTTAATTTCATACTTCTGTTTGGAAATCCATTCCTTCATGCCTTTTTGCCATGCTAGTGTATCACTACTTTATCCTTTCCTTCATTCAACCAATAAATACGTGCAAATGTACACAAGCTACTTTTGTTAACCAAATTCTGCTCACTACTTTTTGTTTAGCAAATTGTAAATTCATAAGCATATTCACCGTGAATTGGATGTAGCAACAACACAATGCTTTCTTGATTTGCAATGTAAAATTCTGACTTAAAAATATATGGAGCAAAATCAATGCCATTCAACTGACCTTCTCCAGCAGTTTGTTTTGGTTATGTTGCAATGCTCTAACAGTTCTTGGTTGTACCTGTATTTAAGGGAAAAAATTAGAAGCTTATAGTAGCCGCTAATAATACTAGTGCAGTTAATTTATGCGAAGTAAACTAACTTGTACGTTGTTAGAAGCCGACGTGCATGAATATTCCTGATTTGGTATGTGCAAATTTTGCCTCTGTTCACGAGAAGCAGAGATCATAGCTTGAAATTCTGCCAGTTTCTCTGCAAGTCGTTGCTCCATTCGTTCTTCCATTCTCTGTTCCAACTGTTGCATCTCTTCTCTCAAAGCTCGAGCTTCATCTTCTGCCCTCTGTCTTGCTTCTCTTTCCAATTGCAAGCTTATTCTTGCTGTTGATTTAGTTCCTGGCAAACCAAGACTTGCAGGAGTGGGACCCATACCTACTCCAATCACTCTGCCTCTATTTTCCTTACCAATCAATTCTGAAAGAAAATCTCCTTCTTGTATAGGTTTGTCCACAAATTCAGCCTCCTCAGTGAGTTTTTCATCAATTTTAGCCTGCAGTAGCCAAGGTAAAATATTGTACTTGAATTCCCAAACAGAGAAACAACTTTATTGCGTATTCAGTTAATTTTTCTTACAAGTGTTTCTTGACGGGCTGGTTGTGGCCTTCCATCTTTACGAGTATATGCAACTTTGAAAACTTCTGCTCGACTAACTTTTCCCCCTTTCTTTTGCTCCTACAGTCATGTGAATGCACAACACATTAATACGATGCAAGAAAACAAATGGGGGATGATTGATATATGCTCTCAGCCTGACCATGTCATGGCGAACATTTGCTAGACTCCTGGTTCCAATAGTATGTACTGCATCCATTTTTGCACGATTTGCTTTTCCACGATTACTGCGTGCCTAAAAAGGATGTACATTATTGTATGTCACTACGTCTTGAAAGAAAGAAAAATTAACAAAAATGTAACATCTGTGCTATGAGCTCTCACTTGGAAAGAAAGGATAACAGAACATAGCATCTATATGCACTTACTTGGCCTTTCTCAGATCTCCAAAAGGCAATTAGCCACTTCCAATCTGAAAGTGATATTCTTGGATCATGTTTTTTCCAGAGCTCTTTATCAGACTTCTGAGGGTCAAAGTACTTTGTTTTTAGCCTATTTTTGAAGTCTTTCCATTTCTTGTGAGCTGATCTCATGACATAATCCTTTAGGCATTCATCTAAGTCAAAATACCTCTAAAATAAAGATTTTGATAAGTTTCAAACTAAAACTTCTCCTAACAACTAAATGTTTATAAAGGACTGTAATATTCAAAAAGAGAAGTTTACCGTCACATTATCCCAAACATCATCCTTGTTCTTCACATCAATCCAGTCTTCATGAGTTAGTGATACAACTTTACCTTTGACAAGTGTACCAATAACATTTGCTAACTTTGGCGCATGGGGGCCAACTGGTTGAAAATGCTCATTATAGTCAACTTTCAGTTTTACACGTTCCACAATTGGCCAGAAGGCCTCCATCCTTGTAGGACCTCTTCTATCCTTTGGCTGACCTCTTTCATCCTCTGGCTCTGTAATTTCCTCAGGATAAACATCTTCATCACCTAGAATAAAATGTTATATCACTTAGCCAAAATGACCCATAGAATAAATTCAATAGATGAGACAGAAACAATTACTTTTGTCAAATGGCTGTGCATAATCTTCAATAGATTGGTCCATATTATTTTCCTCACTTGACTGGTTTACCTCATTCTCCTCATATGATTGGTTTTGCACATTTTCCTCATTCAAGTATAGATCCTGGTACTGAGAATCAACAGATTGACTTAATATATCTGGCACAACATTTCTCATCCTCCTAGATTTCCTCATCATATTTGCTGCTGGATCAACAGATTGATTAGGCATATTTGGTTCAGCATGTCGCGCCCTCTTGGAATTCCTTATCAAATTTGCTTCTGGATCAACAGGTTGGTTTGGCATATTAAGTATTGTATTCTTCACCCTCTTGGAATTTGATGTCAAATTTGCTGCTAGTTGTGGCAGGTTCAGTTTTGAAAGCATTTCATTATTTCTAGCTATCCGCATCCTACGCTGAAGCTCATACTCAGTTGTTACTGGACTTCCACCTCTTCTTTTTTCCCTTTCCATTGTTTTCCCTGCATCTCCAAAAATAAGTTATGTAAGATCAAGTATACATATGTATGGTACTAGTTAGGTAAAAAAATTAGCTCTGATACAATGTACTGCAAGGTTTCGATTAAATATATAAGACTTGATAAAAAAACAAAACATCAACAAAAGAGCTATATTATGAGAATGCAACCATACCGATCATGACACCCAGCAGCCAAATCAATGGTTATTCCATTTATATCTTTCCTAGTGAGATACTGACTGCCACAATCAGCACCAATATCAATAGTATTGTTGATCACATCAACCTGATCTTTTTCCTGATATACATCCTCCTCATTCTCACAATCAATAATACCCATGTCATAGAAGTCCCTCGGTTTTGATTGGACAACAGCATGCCAATCTCGATCTATAGGATCTCGAACATAGTACACTTGTGTAGCTTGTGATGCTAGAACAAATGGTTCATCAGCCAAATTATTAGTGTTATTAGATAGGTGGTTAAAATTCACAAGTGTAACTCCATATTTATCTTTCTTGAGTCCTCTACCACGAGACAGATTGATCCAGTCACATTTAAATAACACTATGTGACCTCTCCCGCTATAATTTAACTCAATTATGTCACTGATTCTGCCATAGTATGACACATTGCCAAGGACAGGATTTACATCCTTCACACTAGAAAAACTATTAGTCTCAGCAACAACAACTAACCCACTGCTCTGAGTTGATTTCCCTTGGTCGGAAGATTTTGTGCGAAAATTATATCCATTTATAAGATAGCTATTGTATGTTGTGACATGCATATCAGGACCTTTAGCCAAAATCTGAATTTCTTCAGATACAATTTCTCCTTTGGCCATTACATCCTGAACCTGTTATCCATAAAAAAATTTAATACTTTTCTATAAAACTGCTAACAAGAATCTGCAAAAACAACACCCCTTACATGTTTCCTAAACCAGTCATGGAACGTCTCATGGTGCACACGTTCAATATCTCTTGGTCTTCGTATTCCACTAGATAAAATGTACTTGCGATGCTTTCTACATAGTATGCCAAACAGTACAAATGCCTGTTAGGAATTTCATACTAACATATTCCAATATATGAAATAAATATGTGATTAGGATCATACTGAAGGAATGGACCAATTTGGTCATAGTTGAATAACACATATCTGTGAGCTTGAATCCATGAGTTGTGGTCCAGAGTGCTAACACGCTTTCCAAGTAAGTGCCGACCTATCTTACTTAAGTAAGGCATGTTATTTATGATCTGGAAAGTCCCATCATCATGCCGTCCTTGACGGTTAAATCGAGTCAAACAGCCATGTAAATAACGGGAACAAAAGGTAAGGCTTTCATCAAAAATATAATTTTCTGCAATTGAACCTTCCGGATGGCTCTTAGTACGAACATATGATTTCAGCCTCATCAAGTACCTATATATTTAAATTAAGTGTCATAATCAGAGGTCTCTACATATGAATAGGATTTAAAATAATAATAAAGGCATTTACCTTTCTACAGGATACATGTTTCTGAATTGTACTGGGCCAGCAAGCCTTGCTTCATGAGCAAGATGGATTGGTAAATGAAGCATTATATCAAAGAATGATGGAGGAAAAATCATCTCCAGTTGGCAAATTGTTTCAGCAATTTCATGCTCTAACTTCTCCATGTCACTAATACGAATTACTGGAGAAAATATTTGTCGAAAGAAGTTACTTAGGCGAATCAATGGTATACAAACATTTTCAGGCAGAATTCTCCTAATAGCCAATGGAAGCAAATACTGTAGAATCACATGGTTGTCATGAGATTTTAAGCCAATCAATCTTTTCTCTTCAACACGAACTTTATTTGATATGTTTGATGCATAACCATCTGGAAATTTAACATCTTTTAGAACTTGACAGAATAATTTCTTCTCTTGAGCACTCGATGAAAAGGTTGCTGGAGGCAAGTAAATTTTAGTTCCTTGTGAAACTGGGTGCAGATCATGTTTTATCCCTAAGCTTTGAAGGTCCAATCTTGAGTTGAGGTTATCCTTAGATCTGCGGTCAACATTCAACAAGGTGTTAACTATGCTATCACAAATGTTCTTTTCAATGTGCATTACATCCAGATTGTGCCGAATTAACAGATGTTCCCAATATGGCAGCCTGAAAAAATAGCTTCTCTTCTTCCAAATAACCACATTATCAGTGTCCTTCATATCATCATCTCTACGTTTACGCTTCCTCTTCTCGGCTTTCCCAAAAACAACATCCATGTCCTTTGTCTCTTCTAGAATATCATGTCTAGATGGTTGAATAGGTGCCTCTCTAAGCTCTATGGTTCCATCAAATGATTTTTTATCAAACCGGAAATTGTGGTTTTCTGGGAGAAACCTACGATGTCCCATGTAACAAGTTTTCCTACCCTTTTTCAAATATAGAGAACAAGTATTCAAGTGACAGTGATGACAAGCAAATTTTCCCGATGTAGGATGGCCAGACACATATCCAAGCCCTGGGTGATCTGTAATAGTGTAAAGAATAGCAGCTCGTAACTGAAACCACTCATTACTAGAGGCATCATATGTCTTTACACCCTCATTAAAAATCTCAACAAGCTCATCCACCAATGGTTCAAAATACACGTCAATATCATTTCCTGGTTGTGTTGGCCCCGGAATAATCAAAGATAATATAAGATTGTGTTGTTTCATACACAACCATGGTGGCAGATTATAAGGAATTAAAACTACAGGCCATGTGCTGTGACTAACACTCATATTTCCAAATGGATTGAAGCCATCTGTAGCTAACCCAAGTCTAATATTGCGACTATCAGCACCAAATATCGGGAATTTATTATCTAAATTCTTCCAAGCAGGAGAATCTGCAGGATGTCGCAATAAGCCATCCTTAGTGCGGCCCTCAGCATGCCAACGCATGTTAGAAGCTGTCTTTTCTGACATAAAAAATCTTTGCAGCCTTTTTTTCAATGGAAAGTAACGAAGAACTTTTTGAGGAACCTTATGCACTCGTTTCCCATCAATCCCCACCTTTTCTATCTTCCACCTAGACGTGTTACATTTTGGACAACTCTTGGCATTCTCATACTCTTTCCAAAATAGTATGCAATCATTCAAACATGCATCAATGTTAATGTATCCCAAACCTAGTGATTTGACAAGTTTGCTAGCAGCATGAAAGTTTTCTGGCAATTGCACATCCATAGGGAAAGCCTCCTTAAGAAGCACAAGGAGCTGATTAAAACTACTATTGCTCCACCCACCCAAAAATTTCAGATGTAGAAGTTTTATGATAAACTGAAGTTTTGACATTTTACATCCTGAATATAAATTTTGGCTAGCATCAGCAGCTAACTTATAGAATTTTTCTGCATCTTCACTGTGCACATCTCCCATGTCTCCATCATCTTCTAAACCATTAAAATAATTAAATCCAAGTCCATCTCTTAACATTGCATCAATATCATCAGATTGTTCTTGACCTATCTGTGGCTCCATGCAAACATTAGTTCTAACTGAAGATGAGCCCTCCCCATGAAAGAACCATTCACTATAGCCTCACATAAATCCATCACATATTAGGTGTTCACGAATTAATTCAGCATGTAGCCAATGGCAGTTCATGCATTTCTTGCAAGGACAAAGAATCATGTTGTCTTTTGCTGAATGAGTGAAAGCAAACTGCAAGAATTGTTCCAAGCCTTCTTCATATTCATCTGTCCACCTATTAATGTTACCATGTTACTTAAATTACATAATATATAATAATATTATGTGACCTCTCATGCAACATACTTAATTACCCACAACCCCACATTTACCTAGGTTTTTCCAGCCAACTTTTGTCCATGATAGTAATGGGAGGTACTAGCAATCTGTCCAAAAAGTGCATTCAATATATACCATATCTTCGTTCCAACAAGGCAACATCAAACAACAGATGATAAGCTTTTAACAATATATACAAGCATAGAAATAGAAGTGATGTTAAGAAATTACCTTTCTAAGAACAACAAGCAAGTAAGTTTGCAGTAGCGTGCAGCCCAGCAAACAAGTACCCAATTTAACACCACAATAGCTATGACAGATCGTCGACTCTCTTGGTGCAGCAGAAATCTGAGTAACTGAATTATGAAAAAAATTAATATGCCACACAAATGCTATCAAAAACACCACGAATGTCACAAATATTTATTAATTACAACCATATGCAAGTACACCTAAAATCATATAAGTTAATTACTTGCACTCAGGATCCACAAAAAAGACAATCAACCATGTTATCTAACCACCTCAAACTAACGCCAATTTACACCCATACCACGATATAACAAAAGTATATCATAATTGGCTAATTGTATTACTGATATGAAACTTGAGTTCAATACTAAACAAGCAAACATAAAGCATAATACGAAGAACATGGCATGATCTCAAAGTACAAAAGATGTAACATAATAGAGATCAGATTTTTTTTAACTCCTAATTTCCTACAGCGAAAATTCAGATTTTTTTAATACATAAAACACTAATATTTTTCAAGAGCTATAATACAAGAACAGCTAGGATCAATTCACAATTACAGAACACAATTCATCAGGACATCATCAATTTATCAATTTACATTTCACTGATTTCATGCTAGTTTGGAAAATTACAGAAACACAATCCTGCTATATTAACTGATATCATCAATAATCAATTCATCATCACATCATGTATTCATGCTAGTTGGGAAAGCCAGTTGGGAAAATTACAGAGACACAATCCGCAGGACCGCAGCCGCGCCGAGACGGGTCTGGACTCGGGAGGCGGGGCGGCGCCGAGACGGGCCGGGTGGTGGGGCAGCGCCGAGACGGGTCGGGAGGCGAGGCTGGCCGCGCCGGGAGACAGGGCGGGCCGGGCGGAGCTGGATCTGCGCCGGGAGGCGGGGAGGCGGGGCGGGGCGGCGCCGGGAGGCGGGGCGGCGCCGAGACAGGTCGGGAGGCGAGGCGGCCCGCGCCGGGAGGCAGGGCGGGCCGGGCGGTGCTGGATCTGCGCCGGGAAGCGGGGCGGCGCTGGGAGGCGGGGCCGGGAGGCGGGGAGGCGGGGCAGCGCTGGGAGGCGGGGCCGGGTGGCGCTGGGAGGCAGGGAGGCGGGGCCGGGAGGCGGGGAGGCGACGAGCTGATCAGGCGCGCGGTGCTAGCTAGGTCTCAGAGTTCGGTTCTGCGCAAAATCATGAAGGGCAGAAGGGCGTCATGGGGAATATGGAGGATATGGGCAGGTGAGATAATAGGCAGAGAGGTGTCGATGGAAAAAATAGGTGAATAGGCAGGGAGAATAGAAAGGAGAGAGAGGAGGGAATTTTTCATCTGCTCCCGCTAATACCAATTTTACCTGACTATTTGAGGCTTGCAACCACTAGGTAGCCTCTAATTCCTTGTTGAGGCTGACTGTTAGCCTCAGATTAATGAAGCTTTATGGTTTACCTCAATTTTATAATTTGAGGCAGAAGTTGCTGCCTCAGAGAATATTTTGAGGCAACTATCTTCGGTCATGCCTCAAAAGCTTGCCTCAAATTCCCCACCGTCCTGTAGTGGTTGGCATCTCTGGCCAAACCACCTCTTTGGACCCCTCTCCACGCGTCCGCCCATCGTTGCTTGAAATTGCGGCCGTGCCTCCCCCTTCCGTTCACATCTGCCCTGCCTTGAGCTGACCTGTGGCCCACCAGCCAGTTGCCAACCCTCTGCCCTCTTCCTCACTTGGCATGCTCGGTTGACCGGCGCTCGCTCTCGCCGCAGCACATCGCCTCTCCCGCTCGACGCGCGCACCCTGTTGTACTAGTTGCCATTGTCACCCGTCCTCTCGATCTTGTCATACGCGCCTATCTTTTCCTCATTTTTTCGACCTCTCACTCCCTTCCTCTCAAAGACACTTCTTTCAGCAAAAATCTATTAGAAAAAGGCAATACAAACATCTCTTAGGCTTGTTCAGCTATAATTAACTACTTGTAGTTCATTTTCAAAAGACTAAACTCCGTATGTTGGTATGTAGCGCAAGGTGCAGACGATCAATCGATGGCTGTTTACTGGTACCTTTATAGTATCTCCAATTTTGTTTGTTCAGAATCACCTACTTCACGCTCTTTTTTAAAATAGAAAGAAAGAAAGAATGAATGGTTAACTTTATAGCAAGCGAGGCCTCGCCGTCTCGGCCCAGGAGGAAGACAAACCAACACTGTATTTGGGCGGATTAAGAAAGCCCAATTAGATAGCCCAGTCGAGAGTTCCGCACCGCCGTTCTTTCCAAGGGGAAAGGCATTTCCAGGTCCATCATTCTAATCTCTCTCCTCTACCACTGTCCTGTCATTGCACTTTACACATGCATCATATACAATTTTTTTTAAAAAAAGCAGTGAACTACTGAAGAGTGAAGACTATCCCTTGAAGAAAAATACTAGAATAGGGGGAGAGAGCAGAGTAAAAGGCAGCATACGTCAATGCAGAATAATGTTCACCGGGAATAATTACCGGATAGAAGAGTCAGAGACACGAAAGGTAGCAGTAAGGGGAGTGGCAATCCATCGATCGATCGCAACTTGCAAGAGCACCCCGGAGTGGGCGGCAATGGATGCCGCTTTTAACAGATCGAGCTTTTCACCACAACTATTGGTGCTTGTGTGAATGGAGATCATAGATACGCGAAACTAGAAAGGTAAAAAAATGTCTATTTATACAACATTTAACTATTTTTAGAGAGATAAAATTAAGGGTATTGATAAACATCATCCGGATGTCTTCTTTCTAACTATCATCCAGATTTGTGACCGTTAGATTAGAGATCCAACGGTCACAAATTCTCCCCACCCCTCCAAAAAAAAAATCTCCTCCCTCCAAAAAAAATCTCCCCCCTCTAAAAATAAGAGGCCGTTGGATCTCTAATCCAACGGTCCAAAAATTGGATGATTGTTAGGAATAAAACATCCGGATGATACCTATACACACCCAAAAATTAATTAAATTTTAGAGCTGTTAGATGAAGATCTAACGCTCCAGATTCACCCTAAATCTTATAAAATACCCTAACTCTCCCTCTCCCCTAGCCCAACCCCGCCGCCTCCCTCCGCCTCGCTGGTGTCACCTCTGACGTCGGCGAGCCTCGTCGCGTACCGCCTTCCCCTGCCCCATCCTCCTCTCCCCCCACCCGTCCTCCTGTGACACCCCGGCCCATGTTGGCCCATGTGTGTGTGCACATGAATTTCTGGGTTAGTCCCACCTTGCTAGTTTACCTTGAGAAGCACTTACTGACTTACATATAATCCTAGGAGTTCCAATGGTAGCACCCTCGGTTAACTGTTTTGCACAAAATGAGGACGAAAGTGCAAGCGGGTTGCTATGTGTGCATGGCCTATCCAGAATGTGGTTAGGTCTGAGCCAGTTTGGACCCTAGAGCGTTACACCTCCCTTCCCCTCGAATCTTCCTCCTCCATCGCTATCATCTTCCCCCGTCACGCCACTAGCCTCCAGCGCCCCCGCCCTGCCGTTCTTTCCCGTCTTCAGTGGCTACCGCCGCCGCCGCCCATCGCTTCCTAACAGCCAATCTGGTCCTCGCCCCCACCGCCGAACCTGCCCACCGCCCTCCTCCTCAGTTGCGGCCGAGGTGGCGCTACCGCCGCCTCGCTGCTCCACCACCTCCGCCTCTCGCTGCCGGTCCGCCCTCGCCCTGGCCTCTCTCTAAGCTCAAAGGGGCTCAGGTGAACTCTAACTTTAATGATGGACCTGAACCCTAATCCCACAGGGCGGCGGCGCGCGAAGACAACATCATCACCGGAGAAGAGGAAGATGTTGGTGGCGAAGACGGCGCAAGAATCTCCACGAAGGTTAGAAAGTTGGAAATTCGCATGATTTTTCTCCTAAGAAAAGTCAAATGCTGTATAGCACTTTCCGAACAAATGTGTAACCGTGCAAGAAAAGATTGCTCGCATGAGTTGAAAACTAGGCAGCAAGTGTGATTGCGAGCTAGGGACGAATCATATCGGCCGGCCGGCCACCCTCCGTGCTTTCCATCACCACCGATCCATCCACTGCACGGAAATGATGTAGCACGCACGTTTCCGACGCGGAGGAGCATCGATCGGAAAGCGCTCGTGTGCGTGCGTGCCATGGCCACCCTGAGTTCGGCAGGGCTAGATCCCGAGATCAAAGGCACCGCCCGGCCACCCACTGCACGCAGAGCAGCAGAGGCATGGAATGGCAGTCTCAATGATCACAAGTAGAGGGCAGGGATCTTGTGATATATATCCTACGGGTAAATTACCACTAATCGTGCATAAATATGTTGTTAATTGCTGTTCTCGAACGTCTCCTATATGTTAGTGAGCTTGCAGTAGTACTAATGTACAAGATGGATGATCCACCTGTCTGTCTACCATTAGGCCAGATCAGAGAGGATCGATCTTGTACTTATGAGTTATGAGCTAGCTGCTACCGCTGTGAACTTTTCTGTGCGTATCATTTCGTTTCTTTGCTCGTCGTCATGAGAGACGATCGATTTGATATATATAGGTAGCGCGATCATTCCGCTGGTTATTAGTCCACGAACCGAGGGGCTGCCATTGCCTACATGATTCCGTTCCAGAAATTAACAACAAGGTAGATTGCATACATATAGGCCATCGAGAAGCTGTCGATCGTTGCGCGCCGATTGATCAAGCAGTTCTTATTCTGAATGTAACAGTCATGCGCGCATTTGGTTGCTTCAATCGATCTGATGAGCACGCACGCGTGCATTGTCCAAGCTAGCAATGGCCGCTTCGTAATCGAGGATTCACTTTTCGCGTATTCGTTGCCATGCTTAGAGCTAGCTTTCGAGGCAACCATGGCGCTCCTTACCCTGGAATGGAATGGAAGCGAGCAAAGATTGCAGCGAAGGATCGACACGCCATGCATGCAGAGACAGCGTGTACAGGGAAGAGAAAGAAGAATGAAGGAAAGAGAGAGAGTAAGAGAAACAAGCTTGATGCTCACATCACATGTATCAAAAGTAGTGGAAAGAGTGTGCCACAAGTATCTGCCTCGCTATCTATATATCTCAAGTTTAAAAGTAGATGTAGAAATTTTCTCTTTCCTGTTAATATTAACATAGAATAAATTTGAATTTAAAATTTTATATATATGTAGAGCAAGTTTAGAAGTAGATGTAGAATTTTTTCAGAATTTTTTGAGACTTTTTTAGTTAAAGTGTACCACAATTATACTATAAACTTAAGTGCATGCATAGCATATGTTCCGATCTATCTATCCTATGTCACCTACCCTTTTTGAACTTTTTCAGCAGCCAACGTGTTGTGCCATCCCTTTCCCTGTACCGACCGCCATGGCTGCCTCCATCGATCGATCCACGTACATAGGATCACAATCAATAGTACTAGTTTCTAACAACCTATCTAGTAGTAGTATATATCTTCCCTTGGTGGCTTGTTGATCCTTTGAAGTTCACCTCTCCACTAGCTTAATTGACAGGAGAGAGAAGGCCTTTTGGTTCATTTCATCACTTTGTATATTAACAGCGTGCCGCCAAATTAATCACCTGTGCCGCCAAATTAATCACCTGTGCCGCCAATAACTATATATGTATGCACATACGAAAAAAAATCTAGCTCCCTTTCTTGGTCGGTTGCAGCTGGCCGGAGTAGCATTTTGAGCACGTTACACAGTTAAAAATAGAGCCTTGTTCTTTAAGGAGAGGGAGAGACTAGAGAGCGAGCATAGTACTAGTACACAACAGTGCTATGTCATAGTAGCTAGGCTTTACTCTCTCAAGGGTCATACATGCTAGCCTTTTTGCCGCTTACGCCAAGGATCTCACACAGGTACGCTTCATTTCTTCACCAAACGGAAAGGAAGAGCGCTAGTTCCCTGCAGCGTCTCGCCATATGCACTTGCATATGCATGCAGTGGCGGATCCAGAAAATTTTTTTGGAGGGGATGAAGTATCTTCAGCTCGATCTCAGCCCCTGCTATATTATACATCCATAGCTAAAAATTTAGGAGGGACTCCAGGAGACTCCAAGAATCCGATAGCAGTAGGGGGGCTCGAACCCCCCGCCCCACCGCTGGATCCGCCCCTGATAATGCATGTTTTGATATACAGTTCTATGACTTCCAAGTTTGGATCTTGCCAAAGTGCTACATTTGACTCGGGTGATCGTTCCCTGCATTCAAGAGCTTCTTTTGTAAAAATAAAATAAAATAAAGGGACAGTAGCTAACATCTGACAGATCAGTAATCTTTAAAGTGGTTAGGTAATTACTAATGATGGAAAGCGAAGCAGTGAAGCCATTTTGATAGCGATCGATGGTTAGCCTGTCCCTGTCTCTACGGGGACTGCAGGATATTTAGATCAGTCGCCAGTTAAGTAAAAACAAAGGTAACATTTCAGAGATACGCACGGCGCCGACCAACCAATGAAAGTAAAAACATAACTGAGAGAGCTCATTTCTGGGATATTTGCGTGCATCCATGAAAAGCCCCAAAATTTCAAAATCCAAAAATTTGTGAATTTTTGCCGGTTTTTGAGTGATTTTTTGAAAACTTTCCTTTTTGGGAAAGTTTTCCCCGCCGCCGCTTTCCCTTTTCGGCCTGGCGCTTTCTCCCTCGCGTTGGCGCCTTCTCCTTTCCCGTCTCCTCTCCTCCCCGGCGCCTCCCGCTCTTCTCTCGCGTTGGCGCCGCCCCGATTCCGCCTTCGCATCGCGCACGCGCGGAGCGCTGCGCGCTGCGCCCGCCTCCCTTCGCGCGGACATCGCCGCCGCCGGTTTCGCCTCGCCCGCGCGCCGTCCCGACCACCCCGGTCCAAAACCGTGGGCGCTCCCGCGCCACGCGTCGCCGCTCCTCTGCGCCTGGTCCCGCCTGGCAGCGCCGCCCTCTCTCTCTCCCGCGCGCGGACGCCCTCCGCTCGCCGCTCCTCGCTCCTGCCCCCGCTGCGCTGTCCCGACCACCGCAGCATCCTCGCGCCACGCGGCGCCATCCCTCTGCGCCCGACCCCACCTGGCAGCCCCCGCCCGTCACTTCCCCGCGCGCGGACGCGCTCCCCTCCCATGCCGCAGCGCCACCCCCGCCCGTACTGTCACCTCGCCATTACGGCCGCTCAGCGCCCGGTCACCGCCCCGTCTGCGCGGAGGAGACGCTCCCCCAACTCCCCGTCATTCCTGTTGACTCCCGTGCCCTCCCGTTGCCTTCTCCCCGAAGGAGCTCCTCCCTCCGCTCGGGGTATAAAATTCCCCCTCCGGCTCCTCGCTCCTCCTTTGCTTCCCGAGCCACTCCACCACTTCCACTCGCCTCCCCAACCTCCAGAGAAGCTCCCCGAGCGGCCGATTGAAGTCTCGCCGCCCGGAGCTTCCCCTTTGCCGCCCTGTGAGCCGGCGGCACCCCGAAGCCAATCTCCCTCTCCTCTCCCTCTTTCTTCAATGGCATTCGCCCAGAGCATCCCCTCCGTGTACTAATCCTGTTGGTGGGTCCCCTTGGCCAGGTACTCGCCCGTGGAACGCCGCCGTCGAAGCTTCTCCCCGGCCGTCGCACCCCTCCCGTGGCCAGCTCACCTCGCCGCCTCCCAGCTCCCACCGCCACCTCCAATGTAAGCCTCCAACTCCCCAGATGGTGTAGCCGCCCCCGATTGACCTCTCTCGCCGTCGGTGACCCCCTCCACCGCGGACGGACCGAATCACCCCCTTCTCTCTCCTACCATCCCCGTTGGTCCCCTCACCCTCCAGAGCCCCAAAATGGACTCTCCTCACTCAGACCTACCCGGTGGTACCCTCCTTTGCCGTCGGGACCCTTCGCCGTGGCCGGAGAGCGAGGGCACCGCCGTCTCCGTCCCTCGGCTGCGCGCGCGCGGCTGGAGGTAGAAGACGATGGCGTGGCCCCTCCTCTGCCTTCGGATCCGCCCGTTGCCGTTTAACTTCGCCCGTTGGATCCTCCGTACCGGTTCGCCGCCTCCCTTAAGTCCCATCCGTCCGATCCCGTAAAGACATCACCCCTCGTCCGTCGGATCGCCCGCGCGTACCGCTTCGCCGCCGCATCCGGGCCGCACCGCGGGGACGCGTGTCGCCCATCCGCCGCTCGCGGGCGCTGCGCAGCTGGGCCGCGGCCTCCCGGCCCGCTCCGCTCCCGCGCGCGCGCGCGCGTTCAAACCCCTGGGCCGGGCCGCACTGTAGCGACCGGACCGGCCCGATGCTGTGTATTTGATTTTCCCCGGATTTTCCAATTTCCAATATTCCAGAAAATCCAAATAAATCCTAGAAAATCACAGAAAATTCCAAAAATTTCCAAATTTCACCACTTTGCTCCAAATAATATTCCAGACCCTCTGGTGAACTCCATTCCCACAGATTCTCCCCAAATGAATTCCTAAAAATCCATTTGGGGTGTTTATGCAATTTACTCCTTTTTAAATAGTTTATTTTCCCTCGCTTGATTAGTCTCAAGCTGGATTTAATTCTGTTTTGTATGTTTGCGCTAGTGTCGGAGTCTTCGGAAGTTCAGTTGCCGACCCAGGAGCCAGGAGGTTCTTCGTTCGAGCTAGCGGAAATCATTCGGATTGACGGCAAGTCCCAAATCCTTTGATCATATTGAAACCCATGCTGTTTATATATGTTAATATGCTATTTGCATTGAACTAGTTGTGAAATGTTAGTTTGAAATAAAATAAAATGTTTAGAATGACTTGTTATGTAGTTAATCCTACCACCGTTAAATGCCATGTTTAATTTGTAGCCATGCCCTTGAAACCCTAGAATTAATTATCTGTTAATCTAGATAACTGTAGACTATTATCATCATGCAAAGTCTTGTACTGATAAGGTTGTGGCTGTGGGCCAATAGAATTTGGAAAACCCGACTCTAAGGTAGGGTGGTATGGGACACCGTATCTTAGAGCGGAGAGTGCCGGCGTGCACAAGGTAGGGTAAGGAGTGGGGAGCCGCGAGACGGCCTCCGCCCATCTTTACCCTAGGGGTTGGAGTAGGGTAAGGGTGAGTGGGAAATCGCGAGACGGTCTACGCCCCCCGCTTACCTTAGGTTGGGTCGCGGGCCTGGCGAGGTTGTGGACCATGTGAAAATATAAGGACTGAAACCCTTATGCTGAGCAAATGTCATAGAACTCGCTCAAACCACAGGAGTTGACTTGTCAACACTTGTCTAGTAGCTGCTCAACTCGATTGAAACTCTACAGGAGGTTTAGCAGTGAGGTTAGGCAAGCCGCGTTTGGGTGCCTAACAACGGTAGAGTTCACTCGAAGCGGACACCGTCTTTTCTTGTGTGTGTGTGTGTGTGTGCGTCTGAGAGCCAGACCCGAGTGAATTCTACCGGGTAGAGCCCATATAAAGAGTTGAGCAGTGAAACGACCTGGCTTTCTTAACTCTTTAGCGGGAGTTAAGGGATCGTGTGGGTAAAGCTGAGCAAACTCTGCAGAGTCAAATAAATGGTATTCGAATACGCCGTGCTCCCGGTTATTGGAGCTGTGTCACTTGGGTGATTCCAGCAGCAAAGCTTAAGTAGTTTTGTAAACGTTTAACTTGTTTAGGTTGGTTAATGAACTCTTGTGGAAAACCCTGAGATCTTAATAAGTAAGTTTTGAGTCCGTCTTATTAAAATGATTGTAAATAAAACTGCATCCACTGAAAGATAATAAACCAAATATATTCCCTTCCTTGAAGCTCCGTACATGTAGTAAGTTAAGATCCCTTTGGGATTTGCTGAGCCGGTTGGTTGGCTCACGGCTTGCTAAATCTAATCTTTAGAGGATCAAGACGAAGGAGAAGGTCTCCCCGTTGAAGAAGTCCCGGAGGACCTTTTCTTCGACGAGGACCCTTGGCTGTAGGTCTCGGCCGCGCTCAGGCGGATTCTGGAAGACTTTTTGTAATGTAGATATGCTTTGGGCTTGCACGCCCCGCTGTAAAAATCTGGATGTTAATCCTTATGTCAAATATATGCTGGACTTTGGTTGTAAGCATGCAATGGTATACTCTTGCGCGACACTTCTTAACTGTTCATGCTTGAATAGTTACGGAATGCCGTGTCCGTACGCGCCCTTGGAAACGGGGCGTTACAATCCATTACTCGAGTGCCGTTTCTGAAATGCATGCCATATTGTTCACGCCTCTTTCATCTACCACCTTTCATGCATATCTTGCTCGATCTAGCTAGCTCGATCAAGTATGTTGATCAACTTACAGCAGAAAGAAAACAACATCCATGTAATGTAATGCCCGTCCGCTCGTCACACCTCCGGAAAAGTACGCTTGTTTGGATAGTTCTGTGCGACACTTTTGACTTGCTGCCTCGCCGGCTGGTCCACAAGGCGAGTTTCTAGAGGCAACAATATATGCCTGCCTGCCTAACGGTGATCATATATACAGTTGTGCCAATAGCTATGGAGCATGCTGTAATATTAAACTAAGTCTAAACATGAAACATTAACATTAACTCTAGATCAAAGATATGAACATCTAGCTAAATCGTTAGAGTGGAAGCGTGATTGACATACCCGAACTTGAAGAGATCTGGAGTTGCTCGCTTGGTGCGGTGAAGTAGAGGTGGCCAACGGTGTAGAGGTAGTCGGCCGGCAGGGACGATGGAGACGGAGAAGGGCGTCGGCCTTCGTTCACCTTAACGCACTGAATGGATCGGGTCTGCTAGGGTTTCTTTGTGGTCTAGCTCATGTCCTCTACTAGCCCTGCCGAAAACCCCTCTGATTTATATGACGCTAGGTGACCGAGATGGAAACCAAAAACAGTTGGTAGCGTTTCCAATCATGGCGTAAGTAGAGACGTTGTCTCTCTAAAAACTCGAGATTGGCTAACCGAGATCAACCCAACACATGCACATGCAGCAAACGAGCAGTGCTCGCACCACGTCTCCTTCTCGACGTCTGTGTCTCTGTGCCCCATTCGTGCTTGCAAGCTAGCTACTAGTCTACTACTGCCCTGCAGCCACATGTACATAACCTGTCAGAACGGGCTCATGCATGTACTTACAAGTGGAAGTCCTCGTTGCCTAAAAGCCGTCGAGTACAAAGACGATGCGTACTTGTAGTGTATCTTGTACGTAAAGCCTTTCGACGATCATCGATCTTTGCCTTTCGACGATCATCGATCTTTGCCTTTGCCGAGACAGCTACGTACGTGTCGAGTTCAGAGGCTGGCAATGGAACACTGAAGAGCTGCATCGTTTCAGCTGGTAGGGTCTTGGTGCCCGGCCCCAAGCATTGCAACTTGGCCTGCAACCCCATTTCTTCTCCTACGAACACGTCTGTATTTGCTTTTATGGTGCTACGTATGTACCTGCATTATAATGCACTACTACTAGCATTTTCAGAATAGTTCTAGTTCTTTTTGATTTATAAGTTATGATTTCTTTCGAATAAATAAATAAAATTATTTCTTCATTGTATTTTCAAAGCATCTTATCAGGACATTATTTTTTAAGCAGTTTCTTAGCATACGATTCGTTCGCATAAACATTCGTTCTAGTATTAAAAACTATAAACCATAAGCCACAGTAAAAAAAGAACAGGTGTAGCATGATTAGTATATACCTGGACCCTCAGTTATTGGCCACACATTGTAGTTTATCGTGTGTACGGCTCAAGCGTAACAGCTATCTAAGCTTATCCTTTTATTGTTAAGTGCACTTTTGGGGAGATGTTGTTACATGCTTGGAGGGAAGGAAAGGCAAGTCATCAGCCCTAACCAAGAACATGGCGTGCCGTTACAGCTTTCCGATTGGTCTGCTGTTCCTGTTCGCGATCGCAGCTGGGAAAGCAACGACAGATCATGAAAAGCTCTTCGATCGATCGATATATGAAATATGTGGTGATCGGCTCTGCTGCGTAGTGCGTACGGTGACAGTCACATGATGAATTCATAGGGAGGGATTGCCAATTATACTAGTTTACTTCGTATGAATGAATGGTCCAGCAAACATGGTCTCGATCGATAATATCTTCAGTATGTATTACAATTGATCGAGATAGCGTCTCATACATATACATTCTTCAGGTTAATGCCAATGTACATTATTCAGTATTTCTCATTCTCGTCAGTTACACATATGCAACAAGATCTGAAGACCATTTTTTCTGACATAAAGGTAGAAATATCTGCTACATATCAACCAAGAAACACAAGCAGAAACCTGAAAAGTGAACTTCTATATATCCTACTGACCTGTTCAGTAATGCTGCACCATTATTCTAGCCCAACAGTATGAGTCACCAGGGCACCACCGAATTAAGTGCAGTTTAATCTGGAGTGATCTTCAGAGAGCCTGCACCAGCACCAAGCCAGTACTACCGTCTGAAGGCTAACAATAAGAATGAAAATTTGCAAAATTTCGCAAACTCAAATCTGTGGTGATCATTTGGGTTTTTTTTGTGGCTTATGGCTGAAAAGCACTGTAGCTGGCTGAAAAAACACTGTAGCTGACAGAAGTTTATTTAGCATAATTAAATTTTAAAAAAATTAAAAATATAAAAAATATGTTAGCCCATTACGTATAATACAAACAAATACGGAAAAAAAGAACCAGCAAAAAAGCTCAACAAAAAGCAAAAAAAGCTCAGAAAAGACAAAATTTATGAATAGTGAAAAATAAGCCGGAAGCCAAAAGCTGAAGCCAAAACGATCACCACTAACTTGACATGGTTGCCAATTGTGCAACACAAATAAACCAATAATATTCTCAATATGGTTCTTCACATCGGGATTAGTGCGCGTGAGATTGTTTTGAGGTTACATGATCATTAGCAGCTGCTAGCCGCTAGGGCCTACTTAGTTCTCTCGTGTTTGACCTCGATCTCAAAACATTTCTCATGAGGAGCAAAAGGGCATGTCTAGCTGCAGACCGGGCCGGCCGGGTATGCGCTGAATTATTATAATCACTCGTCGCCTCGCCGGCAAGAACATGATGCAAACCCAAGCAAATTGCGCTATTGGTGGGACCTTGTGCCCATAATCTTTTCCCTCGCACCTATCCTTAGGTTTTGAGAGTTCCCTTACAAACATATGGTCCAAAACAAAAAAGTGTATCATTGTTTTGCTCGAGTGTGTTAATTATATATTAATTGAATGGATACATATGCTGGGCTCCAATTCTTTAATTGAATGGATACATACGCTGGGCTCCAATTCTTGTTCCTGATCACTTATTCATCAAGTACCACACGACCCCAGATATATATGCTGCAGGGAAGAATATTGATGTACAAAGTTGTTGCAGTGGAAGATGGACTTGATTATATATCTAATCTGATAGTATAGTATAGGGAAAATAGAATATGCGACTGTGTAACTAATCAAGGATCTATGCTCTTCAATTTTCCCAGTGTTGTTTTCCTTTCAAAAAAAATTCTAGTGTTGTATCGACGAATGGACTCGGTGAAAATATAACAAATCAGTGATGTGATTTACCACTTGATTTACACTTGTTTCAAAGATAGTGCCTGAACACTAGAATGGGCACTGTAGGTAGGTTTTATTACTAAAGAAAAAGGCCCAACTTTGAACTTTCTTTGCTTGACGAACAAGAAAAGATCTATAGTACACTACCTTAACCCAAGAATTTTGACCAATCCTTGCTTTATCTATGTGGTCATCCAGTTGAATTAGAACACATTTCTATTAATCATCAATAATCATAGCACACTAGCTACTCTGTAGATTTCCTTGACTTTGTTCATGATAGCGTTAGTTATAGTTGGACTCTGGTGTAAATTAAAGTAGTTCAGAGCATATAGAAATTGCGGCACTGTTTATATTAGCAAACTTTTGTCTTCTTGAGGTTGATGTAAAGAGAAAATTTAGCTAATACAGGCGCACAATACGTACGTTAATAAAGATATCTCAAATTCCTTCACTTTCATTGCATTATTGTAAATATCTTTTCTTTGATCATGGGTTGATCAGCAGCTAGCAAGCAATGAGAACTGAAATGATGTGGGGGTTCCCAAATTTGATTTATTCTTACCAGAGAAGGATTTGTTGTTGCCCCTAACAGTGGTAGGTGGCATCATACTTGCACAGCATGTTTTGTAATGCATGCCCACGCCCCAGTGTTATCGACATCATAATTCCTACTGATCATGGCTATGGCTAAGGCTAATGGCTAAGGCTAACAGATGCAATTAGTCCCTCATCAGTTTGGTGCGTGCCCTGAGACTGACAGAACGAACTTCTAGGTAGGACATGAATGATAATCAAGGAAAGAGACCGGCCGGCTTGTGTTGCATTTTGACAATATGAGGTGAAATTTACTGGCCTCTATGATGTGAAAAATGCTAGCTAGCTAGCTTGAGGTTAAATTGTTACCTACATCAAATCAAAATCATTTTGTTTAGTTAACATATCACATCAATCAAAATTGTCCATGGAAGCAGTGAGTTCATTCGCCAGAGAAATCTAGTGCAAGATACAAATGGATTGATCATCATACCTGGACAACTGTGTATGGGACCTACAGCTCTCTCTACCGAGTAATTTGTTCATATGTCAATTGGGCAGCTATTGGATAAAGAATATGTCACATCAGGATAATTTAAAATAATATCAAAACATGAATAAAGAATTCTATAAATAAATCACATACTTGTTGATCAATATGAAAGACATTTATTCAAAAGACAAAATAAAATATTATTCAAAAGATCATATAAAAAATATGTTAGCCCAATATGTATAATACAAACGAATACGGGGAAAAAAAGAATCGGCAAAAAAGCTCAACAAAAAGCCAAAAGTTCAGAAAAAGACGAAATTTATAAATAGTGAAAAATAAACCAGAAGCTCAAGCCGAACCGATCAGAGCCTAGCCTCAGATGAAAAGCATTCCATCATGCCTCGCTTCTCCAAAAGAAAAAGGATGGACAACATGTAAGTTAATTAATCAGCTGTTTTCTGTTCTGTTTCCTGAGATAACTGATGCCATCCATTGGCAGATCAAGTAGTAGCGAGCTAGTCTCTTGAATTAAGTGAAGGATACTAGGATGAATGAGTTTAAGTAGTACCATCTACCTACGAAGCTCATACTCCAAGAACCGTACATGCATAAGCTAGCCCTAGCAAGATTCAAAGTACGTGGCTAACTGCTGGCCATTACAAGAGTAATCACTTGGGAATACAATTAGTGATTACAAGAGAATATATCGGCAAGATGCCAAGATGCACGGTATATATCATACTCGAAGACAAGCTAAGCTACTGCTACGTTGATCTTCTGTTCTCTTGTACTACAGTACCGGGTGAAGAGGCCATAGAAGAGGACGTGATGTCAGCGGGGGGGGGGGGGGGGGGGGGGGGCCTTGTGGGACCAGGGGTCTTCATTCCCCTCACCCACGCGCGACGGAAAGGAGAGCGACCCCTCCCTTTTTTTATACTCGCCACCTTCTCCCCTCCTTTCTCCTCTTCTATACCTCCGATGCAAACTCTCCTCTCGTCTCCTGCTCCTCAAAGCTATTTATTCTTCCATACACAGGCTATCTCCTTGCTGATCAAGAACATATATGCATAGTTGGTACTTTGTAGGAGAAGAGATCATCGACGTCTAATCTGTATAGAGTAACTGATCATCTGAGCTGAGTTTCGAGCTACTGGTGCATCAAGCCAGCTGTATATATCGGTGAGCTCATCTGTGATCTGTGCTAGCTTGGTCATCTTGATCTGGTTTCCTTTCGACCCCCCCCCCCCTCTGCCGTGAACTGTAAATGATTGAATGAGATGGAGCCATACACATACTGCTATCTGTAATATCTTTAATTTCTCTCCACTTTCCTCTTCACTTTGGTGATCTTTTAGGTTTTCATGCATGCAAATTGATCAGAGACTAGTTAGTTTCTTCGTATTGGTGTTCATATCATGCATATATCCAACAAGGTATATATACCTAGCCCATGGGTCTTGATAAGTATGGATCAAAAAGTGCAAATTATATCATGGTCTGTTATCTTCAAAAATGCACATGAATCCATTACTAAATCATTTATATATTTTTTAGCCGACACCAACTGAACCAAAATATCGGGTATTCGGGTAGTTATTTCCTTTTCGATTTTGCATATATACATGCATATCTGGGGATTTTTGAGCTAGCTAGATGTGATTAATATTGCACAATCTCACTAGATGTGTATCTATTTGTTTACGTACTATATTGTACATGTAGTTAACCTGCATTATTTACACAATTGCCACATGAGTAAACTTCAAACAAATATTCATAAAACAAATCATTCTCTCAGCATTGGTATTACTATGTTAAATATAAAGTCTGCTTTTAGTGAAGAAATTAACGTCATATATGTACATATAATTAAGTTGGCTTGTAAGAACCAACCACAACGTGCAAACATCCTTCTGGTTGAACAGCTATATATGGTCATATTAATCTGTCGCAGGAAATGCATGAAGCTCATTTACATATATAATGATTTACCACCTTTCTTTTGTTGAGAAATATATGGTTTCTATAATGTACTTTTATTTATCTGAACTGTTCCTTTATCTGCTTTCTTTTCTTCTTCTTCTACTTCTTCTTCTTCTTCTTCTTCTTCTTCTTCTTCTTCTTCTTCTTCTTCTTCTTAATTTTCTCCCCCAGAAAGATAAGCGAATGACTAACTACAATCAGAAATGCTTTTACGCTGCCAAGTGCACTTGGATGGTTATTATGGTTAACCCTCACTAGTACGCTGCCAATCTGTATAATTTTTTGGTTGTAGAATAGGAATGTAGAGAAGGTGCGTCCTAAAAAAAAAACTCCCTCTATTTCCAAATAGGTGTTTTCGAAATGTATATAGTCAAAACTTTACCACTAATACAAACATAGATTTTTTTTCTCATGGAAATGATAGTAGTAGATTTGTCATAAATACTTCCTATGAATTTTTGTGTGTAATTTTTACTAACACATATAATTCAGAAAGGTAATGATCAAAGTGCGTTTTGGAGGCTATGTTAATGCTTGAGACAACATCTATTTGAACAGCGGGAGTAGATACATGCATGCAGCATTTAGGACGGTAGGAGAATTTGTGTATCTCATCAGAATTGATTAGCCACAGCGGGCTCTCACTCATGAGTCATTGTTCATACCTAGAACTACCACTCCCTTCTCTCCCTCTCGATCCGCTCCCCACTCTAATTGAACCAAACCTAGCTTTGTCCAACGCGATGAGACCCGCACAAGGCAACCCATCCACTGCCATTTCCATTTACTCATCTTTATTAATTTCTAATTTGTTAGATGCTAATATCTTACCAGAAGTTTGGCAAGATAGCATTTTTTTTTAAACTTCGGCAAGATATCATGAAAAAGATCGCATGTCGTAAGAAATTATACATTACTAAAGGATGGATTTTTCACATTACAAAATAATCATGCTTGTCTTGCACATGAAGAAGGGATAATGTGTTTCGTTAATTCAGTTACCTCTGTAATTTGTGCTAGTTCTAATAAACTCTGTAGCCTTAATCAGATTGTTTTCTCAATTTTCTTGTAAGAAGTCTTGTTAGTTCCCTTTAGGCTCAACTCATTTCATAGGCTTCGTTTGGAATGCCAACCTAATATGAACTATACTGTTCATGTGAAATTCCTACCTCCAAATGGAGTCGACCCTTTTGGAGGAACAGAAATACAGATGTAGTGATGAATACATGGAAAATCTCTCTCTTCATGCAGCAACATGTCATGCACCCCACAAAAGGCCAAAGGGGAGCACAAAAAATGATTGATCTCCCTGGACCTTCTTCTCCACCCTACACAGCCGCTCCCATGCATGCCCTATGAGCTACATAAGACTCCCAGAACGGCCGGCACGGCAGTTCAGTTACTAGTAGCAGTAGCAGCAAATATAAACGCATCTAGCTGGGCCGCAAGCTAGTTATCCCAGAGCGTCCCTGCTGTGCCATGGAATTCCTCGACAAAGGGACAGAATGGCCAGAGGCCGTGCAAGGAACCGATAGTCGTCGTGTTCCCCTGCTGCCTAGCTTTTCATTCTCTCTCTATGCATGCTTTAACAGAGTAGTGATCGAGTAGCTTTTTAGCATCTTCTCCTTTGCAGGCCTGATCCAAGAAAGAGATGAGCCTTCTCTTCTCTTCCTCTCCTCACGTTTTTATTCTCTATCTTTTGCTCCCAACCCCCACCTCTGCCAAGGTTTTTTTACGTTCCCCCACGGCATGCATGTAAGCGCGTGCGCTCCGGCCGCCCGGCAAATAGGAAATGTCATCAGCTTTTTCATTTTTATTTGTCACCTGTTACTTCAAGTTCAGTTAGCCACCCTTTCTTCGTATTCTGCGCCAAGATAGTAAGATTGTTCTTGATCGGCGCAAACTAGTACTAGTGGTTAAGAAAGAGGAAGTACATGAAATTCTAGAAATGCACATTAGCATGGCAGCATGGTATTACTTGGTCTAACAGTTGGCATTAGTCAAATTAAATGGACCAATAAGCTGACTAGTACAATATTGTCCATGCCATGATCCATATTCTTAGTTACACATATGCACTACTACATAAAACCTCATCAGAGACGATTCAAAAACGTCACCACAGATGTTTCCTGAACCGTCTGTGCTTATGGGTCAGTAATAACCTAAGAGCATTACAGATAGTTTTTGAACCGTCTGTGATAACAGTTATCACAGACGATTCTTACTATGAACTGCCTGTGATAGTCTATTATCACAGATAGCTTTAGTTAAGAACCGTCTATGATTGTGTCCTTGCGATAACATAAATATGTTTCCTTTAGTTTATTAACATTCTCTAATTATGCCACAAAACAACGCAATTAGAGAATACAGATAAACCAAAGTAGGCATATTTATGATTGGCACCGTGTTTTTAGTGGCTCGTTGTTTAGATTGTAGGTGTTGTCAATGTGTTGTGGTCCAAGCGTCATGGTCAAAGCGTCGTGGTCAAAGTACCGTGGTCGAAGTGTCATGGTCGAAGCTTCATGATCGAAGCCATAGTCAAAGTGTCGTGGTCGAAGCGTCATAGTCAAAGTGTCGTGATCGAAGCGTCGTGGTCGAAGTTCTATGAGGGAATTTCTCTGCCACGGTGGGCTTCTTTCCTACCAGCACCAGAAAGGTTGTCTCAATCAAAACTCTAAATTAGATTTGCAATTCTTGGGACAGAAAAATTAAAAAAAGATAGCTACTTAAGATGGACGGATTCATACCAGAAAGGAGACGATGAGGCCGCGCTCATTGGAGGACTTTGTAGCCATGGTGGAGGATCAGGTGGTGAATCAAAACTCATTGTGTTGGTTCTTGGAGTGAATGGGGATCAGATAGGGGATTAATATGGGGTGAGAGGTGGGAGGAGACCCAGTGCCTGCCATTTGATGCGGAGAGAATGGACAGGTGGATTGGGATCCTGGGGGAGATGTCGTGGATCGATGATGTGGCAGGGCATTATCACAGACGGTTCTTGTTAATAACTGTTTATGATAATCGCAGACATCACAAACGGTTTTTAATTCGAACCGTCTGTGATAATTCAGATATTACATCTTCACAGACGGTTTTTAGCGCTGGTAGTAACATAGACGGTCTCTAAATCAAAATCGTCTGCGATTGTATTTAATACTAACGGTTTTGATCAACCTTCTATGATGAGGTGTCTAGTATTAGCCTTTTTGTAGTAGTGATGATCAATGCTATCACTTAAGCTGGCAGATTTTCTATGTGCATTCTATTGTGCAAAATTGCAAAACCACAAAATTAAACAAAAAATACAGTATTGCAAGCTTTTCTTTACAAAAATATGAAGGCCGCTTGTCTGACTCTGCACATATTTACCATATCATCCATTTCATGAGAGCTTTATGATCAGGATGTGTAGGGAATCATTAACAGTTAAGTTCTCTATTATTTTGGGCTTTTGAGGTGGCTTGTTTGCTTCGGTTTCTTGAAAGCCGAAACAAACAGGGCGGCTTTTCCAAGCGACTCATCGAAGCCGCTTCTTCAAATGACTTCTATATATATGTATGTATGTATGTATATATGTGTATGTATATATGTGTATATATATATGTATGTATGTAATCACTATTCTGCGCGTAGGTGTAAAATACACGCCAAGAAGTTACTACCATTTATGAGTGAAGTTGCTGTCAAACACATGTAAATTAATTATCAATACACAACAGAGTAGTGACTCTACATGTATTTGATATAGTAACTTCACTTATAAACGGTATACACACACACGGAAGCGCTAACAAGCATTCGCGCGCACCGTACGTGTTAGTTTGCGCACCGGGAAATTACTATCGTTTGTGAATGAAGTTACTGCCAAATACATGTAGAGTTATTATCCAGTTGTGTACTGATAGTAACTCTATATATATATTTGACAGTAATTTTACTTACAAACGGTAGTAATTTTTCGGCACACATGTTACACTTGGGGCATAATAGTATTTATATATGTTGTAAGTGTGTTTTCTCACACATATATATTGATATACATTTAAAATCTTTTCATCATCCAAGTTACACCTGACCATCCTGCTGCTGCTATCATTCCCAGCTGACTCACATGCCTCTGATTTCACAGTCGACAATATCATTCGCAGGCCTGTAGCTTTCCTACGTTTGTCCCTGGCTCTTGCTCAGGCTTTGCCGTAGTTTGTCCTTCATCCTAGAAACTAGACCCAACATGGCTGGATTAAATTTTACCAAAGCACTGGAACCCACACACCCCCATACCATATACACACCTCTTCAGTCTGTATACTACTCATTCAGTATACAGACCCAACCAATACTGTTCCCTTCTTTAACTGATAACTCCCCTGGCTTTTGCCTTTGCCCTATAAAAAATGTAATACGCTTGCATCGAATGATTCAAGCACTTGGATGTTTCTTTACTAGTGCCACTCGCGAGCTCTATCATTTGGGTGGATGGATATTAGAGGCCGATAGAGGCGTTGCTGAATTTGATGCACATCTATATGCAGGTTGTGGTGGCGGTGATCATACGGGCTCCATGGAATCATGCGTCCCTCCTGGCTTCAGGTTCCACCCCACTGACGAGGAGCTCGTCGGTTACTACCTCAGGAAGAAGGTGGCCTCTCAGAAGATCGACCTCGACGTCATACGCGACATCGATCTCTACCGCATCGAGCCCTGGGATCTCCAAGGTATCTAACTGATCTTCTGTGATGACTTGATGAGATCGAGTTTCAGATGTGGCATGCATTGGCTCAGCGTTCTTGATCTTAATTAATTTTTGTGTTTATATATGTTTGATCTGTGTGTGAACTGTGAAGAGTATTGCGGGATCGGGTACGAGGAGCAGAGCGAGTGGTACTTTTTCAGCTACAAGGACCGCAAGTACCCAACGGGGACGAGGACCAACAGGGCGACCATGGCCGGGTTCTGGAAAGCGACGGGGAGGGACAAGGCAGTGCACGACAAGAGCAGACTCATCGGAATGAGGAAGACGCTCGTCTTCTACAAGGGCAGGGCGCCCAACGGAGAGAAGACCGATTGGATCGTGCATGAGTACCGCCTCGAGACCGACGAGAATGCGCCGCCGCAGGCAAGCTCTCTCATCTCACTAGCAGCTAGTGATCACCTTAATTTTGATCTGCTCTTTAATTGATGTGCGGCTCTTTGGCTAAAGAGATCTTGTTGCATGCTTGAGTCATGGCCTTGGATGAGTTTATTAGAACTTGTTAGAAGGCAGAGCACTAAGGAAGTGTTAATTAATTAACTAGCTGTCACATTTCCATTTCAAACTGATTCCTCTAAGTTAACAATCTAAGAAGTTGATAGATCGATGAATGTTACATGATTATACTTTCATTTACTACATCTTGGTTTCTGATTTGCAACAACCTGAATTTTTCCTTTACCTTCAGGATAAATATGTAACAGAAGAAAATACCCCATTAAAGCTTAATGTCTGTGTTATAGAGACCAAGAGATCTTTCTAAAGTAGCACGCACAAATCTGCCAAGATGTGTGCATGTCTAGCTCATGCACCACTACTAATGGACCATAGTGAGGAGTATATCACTGGTAGTAAAGCACCACAACTCACAAGTCACGACCTTTTGGCTCTTGAAAGAAAAGCCCCTTTCTTGTGTCTTCCAAAGTCTTGTTCTCTTTCAAATAAAGGCAGTCTCTGCATCCAGTGATGCCATCCTGACCTTACCACTTACCAAACCTTTTCCTAGAGAAATGCATGCGCATGCATGCCCTAGTTAGGGTTTCGGGTTTCCTGGTGTGAACGTTCTCACACGCGCCATTGTTTACAAGCTGCATGCAACGAGTACTAGTACTCATCAAACCCATTGCACAATCACCAGAAAACTAAAGTTTCAGCAATCCACTATCACACAGTGGGCAGGCACCTAACTTTAGCCAACTCCTCTCACTCGCAAACATTTCATATCAACCTTGCATAATGCTCTATGTAGTCTATGTTCACACATAATTACTAACTAGCTAGTGTTCATATGTGTGTGTATACAGGAAGAAGGCTGGGTGGTGTGCCGGGCGTTCAAGAAGAGAACGGCATATCCGGCACGGAGCATGGTGGAGACGTGGGACTCCAATTACTCATACCGCGAGACCAACATCATGAGCGCGGCGAAGGCGTTCGTGGATCCGAACGCGGCGGCGTACGCGCAGATGAGGCGGCAGCCGAAGAGCGCGCGCTTCAAGCAGGAGGCGGAGCTGGACAGCGCCGTCCTCCTGCACTACTCCAGCCACCTCGTCGAGCTGCCGCAGCTCGAGAGCCCGTCTGCGCCGCTCCAGATGAACCCGAGCCAGGCCTCGGCCGAGGAGGGGGACGACGCTGACGCTGGCAGGCGGGGCAAGAATGGGCAGTCCGAAAAGGTGACCACGGACTGGAGGGCGCTCGACAAGTTCGTCGCGTCACAGCTTAGCCCCGGGGAGTGTGGCACCTTGGAGGCGACGACGGCCGCGCAGCGATGGCGGCGGCCGGTGCGAGCTCGCAGCTGGACCTTGGTGAGGATGACATGGCAGCATTTCTGTTTCTCAACAGCGATGGGAGGGATGAAGTGGAGAGGTGGACGGGGTTGCTCGGCTCGGCCGGCGCCGGTGGGGAAGGTGACCTCGGGATTTGTGTGTTTGAGAAATGAGGGGCGTCGTGCAGTGTGCATGCACGATGTGTCGATCGTGCGTACGGGACGCATGCATGATATATGGTTATAGCTGAAAGTTTTATAAATCGTTCTCTCTTTTCTTCTGCCTTCTTTTGTATGTTCCCAAATGTGATTGTAACTTTTTTTATCTGTCCCTGTGCAGAATCAAAGATTTTTTTTTGGGTTGATGTGATCCTAACTTGGCACCTTGTGCATGGCTTGACTCCAGGTTGGGTGACATAATATTTGAAGGCAACATCACTATTCTTGGACGGTGACATAATGTGTGATATGGGAAACTCAAAATCCACCCTTTTCCCCCCTTCAAATGGTTATGCCATGTTTGTTGGCATTTTCTCCCTGACACGTTGCTGAAGCAATTGAAGAAATGCCTTTCTTGCATGACAGCTAGGTTGTATCTTTTCTTTGTGCATCTGTAGGCAGTTTAGCTAATGTCCTTCTCTGTTCCTATAATGAGATACTTTTGCTAATATTTCATGAAGCTGTATTTTTCTCAACTAAAGTTTGACTAGAGAAAATAAAATGGGGGGACTTAAATCCACTACCCACTTGTCACCCAGGAAGGTACAGATATTCTTGCCCATATTTGTATTCATGCACTGTCCTCAACCACCAGGATTCCAATCTCTACCGTGCCCTCAAGGAAGCTCAGTTCCTTGGCAGGTAATTCATTTATTGAAGGCCTTCCTGTCCAAGGATCTCACATATCTATTCTAGCACATCTTCTATAAGCAGACACTATCGTCACTCTTCCAGTAACATAGCAGAATCTTTCGTAGGTTTGAAACTGAAATTATTGAAACTAAAATTTTCCATATACGCTTACAAATCCACAATGTATGCACGTTTGTTGCCTAGACAGTGTGTTGGACATAATCTTGTTGTTGAGTGTGGTCATGTGTCGAGTACTCGTGTGTTCGAGTACTGAGTGCTCGTGTGTCAAGTACTCGTGTGTTTGAGTACTATATGGTCGGTATCGATTACTCGGTGGGTTCTAGTACTACGTGGTCGTAGTTGAGTACTCGGTGTATTCGAGTACTGTGTGGTCGTAACCACAGTGATCATAGCCAAATGTACTTGGTGTGTTCGAGTACTGCATAGTCATAGTCAAGTACTCTATGTGTTCGAGTACGCGTGATCTTAGTCCAGTACTCGATGTGTTCAAGTATTGTGTAGTCTCGGTGAGTTCGAGTACTACGTGGTCGTAGTCGACTACTCGGTATGTTCGAGTACTGCATGGTCGTAGCCAAATGTACTCGGTGTGTTCAAATACTCTGTGGTCGTAGTCGAGTACTCCATGTATTCGAGTACTGCATGGTCGTATTCGAGTACTTGGTGTGTTCAAGTACTGCGTGGTCGGTGTGTGCGAGTACTACGTGGTCGTAGTTGAGCACTTGGTGTGTTTGAGTACTGTGTGGTCGTAGCCAAATGTACTCGATGCATTCGAGTACTGCGTGGTTGTAGTCAAGTACTCCGTGTGTTCGAGTACTGTGTGCTTGTAGTCGAGTACTCGGTGTGTTCAAGTACTGTATAGGAGTTGAAGACCCGGAGTCGGAGAACAGTTGGAGACTCTGGACTAGTCAAAGGTATGGTCGACAAGCCATAGTCGATACCATGGTTGAAGCTGTGGTCGATGCCATGGTCGAAAGAACAATGACTCATTTAGTACTCAGAGGAGTACTGTCGTAGTCGTTAGTCAAACTGTGAAGTGGTCGATGGTCGATAGTCGCAGCTACAGTGGTCGATGATCGTTAGTAGTAGCTACAGTGGTCGATGGTCGGTAATTGTAACTACAGTCGATAGTTGGTGCTAGAAGACCTGTATGGTCGGAGATACAGTCGAGGTGTTGTGGTCGATAAGGCGCAGTCGAAGCCGTGATTGAAGGAGCAGTTGAAGTCGTGGTCGAAGGAGTGGTGTGCTGTAGTAGACGTGTGTGGCCTATCACTGTAGTAGTCGGTAGTCGCTGTAGCAGACATGTGCACTGGTTGTGGTCGAAGGCCTGGCCAATGCCATGGTCGAAGCCACGGTCGAAGGCATGGTCGATACGTGATCGAAGCCACGATCATAGCTACAGTAAGATTGTCGATGTTTTAATTCTACTGGTATATTTACCAAAAATATTGTCTACAAAGATTTCTTTATATCCTAAATGTCTTATGTATTTTATTTTTGATCATATTGCACAAGAAACAATATCAGCTACTAAACTTGAACATCCTTTTCCAATTTCATTTATTTATGAGTTTGTATATATGTGTATATGTGTTTTGCTTGATACATATTTTTCAAAAGATAAAATTGATGTTCAATATTTAATTTAGAATTATCGTTTGATAATATAAATCACCCTCATTTGATACTTCATTGCAACAGACATCTTACGAGTATCAACAATAAGGCGGAGCGTAGACCATATGATTCGTGCAAGTAGGCCAATTTGTCTCTCAACGGAAGGCCTCCGTAAGAATTCCGAGCCTCGTCAGCCCAGGTGCGCCTTCCCGTCTATGGCAGGCCGCAGGCCCCTGATCCCTCGCTGCTCTCCACCGCTCGCCCAAGTAGAGTGGATCTCCGATGAGCTCCAGCTCTGATGGCACACGGAGGCGGCTACGGCTGGGCCCTCGCGGCGGGCATCAACGCCAGCTCGCCGCCATCGCTGCCAAGTTCTTCGCGCCTCCGGACTCTGGTACCAAACTAACTCTTCCCTTTACCTCCGATCTGAATTTTTCCGTTCCTGCAACCTCCTTTAGGATGCCTCAGCCTCCAGGCTGTTAGTTATTAATGTTCAGCCGGCCCCTCGAAAAGTTATTGATGTTCAGTTTATATGCATGAATCGTTGTCTTCGATTCTAAGTATGATTTAGCGAATTCAATGGTAGATGTGGCCCTCTTACTTTCAGAAGTATAACTGAGATCATGGAGAAATTTCTCATAAGTGTCAACTAACATGAAGATAAAGTAGTAAGTAGCTTAACATCAACTTGTGAAAGTGGCTTGTCTGTATCGGTTTAACTTGTAGTTCCGGTTAATTTCTCCTACTAATGTCTTAGTGCTACGGCCTTAGCTTTGGAGATACTGTCACTGTGACTTTGATCTCGCCTTACACAGTTGCTGAAATATGGCATGGTGATACTTTTCAATGTGACAATGTGGGCGTGCTATGTGAACTGCCTCAAAGCTTTGTCGTCGCTTCAGGCAACCGTCACAAACTTCGCCGCTAACTTCATCTCGTCAGGTCTTGCAGGGTTTTTTTTGTTTGTTCCAGGAGCCCCTGCCTTCTAAGGTACTAGCATGGCAATACTCCATTTTCTGTAGCGGCAGTAGCACATATGGAGCAAGCGTTTAATGCAATGCAATGCAAACAGAATGCAAGTGTATTTGTTTAGTTTATGGCCTCTAAGAAATTGGCCCTTTTCCTCTTTTTCAAATAACGTGGATTTTCCTATGTTGATTTATGACCCTGCTTTTTGCTTAGTAGTAGTGAACGAGTGAGTGTTTCCATAGTACCCAATGATGACAGTGAAGATAAATTCGAGTATTTAGTTTGATTCCGAGTTGGTCATCTGAAGAGTCACATGGTATTAAAAAATCAATATATAATTTAGTGTTCTATGCTAAGAGTATATCTTGTGATGTATAGATGATTGATTAGAAGAAAATACCGCAACATTGGATTGTTAGACTGACATAGATGGTGTTGTGCTTTGGCATGGGCAATTGCCTTCGACAGGCAGATTGGTTAAATATGAACTAAGCCATGTCATAATTACAGAATGGATAGTTGGGTACTGCAAGATCTGATGCAATTTGATTTCTTCGTAAATTGGGGAAAAAAAACCTGTTGCTCATTTTTCTCTTTTAGTTTACACAGAAAATGTTTTTTTACTGAGCTGCACTCAGCTTTTGACTTGGAGATGTGTTTGTACAGTGGTTTGCAGGTCCTAGTCTTATCATTGTTGGCATATTTATCCTCAGCAAATCAAGCATTGAGAAGAAATCGAACTCTGATTAGAGGAAGTTGAATGCAAAATTTGACAATAACTTGCCCATTTGGATAACACGGTGTGCCAATTATGTTCGCATCTTAAGTTAATATATTCTGTAATTAGTCAAGGAACTTTAAGTATGAAGTGAACGTACGATCCAAGAATTGATTGTTATTTTGATTTGAAGGTGAGAGTTTTCAAACTGTGGTAGCATCATCTGTAGGAGTAGTTCGCTCTCTTTGCTAAAAGTGGCATCGCAGTTAAGCTGATCTTTGTTGAAATTAATCTTTTTGTTGGTCGTACTCATGTATTCAAGTATTGTGTATTGTGTATAGAGTACTCGGTGTATTCAAGTATGGTGTGTTGTATGTAAAGTACTCGGTGTATTTAAGTACTATAGTTATGTCGAGTACTGTGTAGTCGTGTCGAGTACTCATGTGTTGAGTACTGTGTAATCGTACTCGTGTGTTGAGTACTGTGTGATCATAGTCATAAGTCGAACTACACAGTGATCGTAGTCGTAAATCGAACTGCGTGGTGATCATAGTCGTAAATCGAATTGCGCAGTGGTCGTAAGTCGTCAAGCTGCTTTAGCTACTGCTGTAACGACCTGCACTCCAAAAGGCGGTACTTGACTGATTATCACTAGCTTGCAGATGTACGTGATGTATTGATCTCTGCATTAGAGGTACGAGCTCCCTTAACACCATGTTCATGAATGACAGATCATGTTCCTCTGACACGACAATCCTCCGTCGGATGCTCCATCGACGGTAACCTTACGGTGGTGATCGGTTCGGCTGAAAAGCTCGTGGCTTATGGCTGAAAACACTGTAGCTGGTTGAAAAAAGTACTGTAGTTGACAGAGTCTTATTTAGCATAATTAAATTTAAAAAAAATTAAAAATAAAAAATATGCTAGCCCATTACGTATAATACAAACAAATACGAGAAAAAAAGAATCGGTAAAAAAGCTCAACAAAAAGCCAAAAGTTCAGAAAAAGATGAAACTTATGAATAGTAAAAAATAAGCCAGAAGCCGAAGTCGAGTTGATCAGGGCTTGCCGGCCCCTCCAGGGAACACAAAATTTGCTTTTGATATCCGCGGCATCATTTCATGCTTATTTAGCTGTTTCACTCATCTGCACGGGATGAATGTTCTTTGCAGTTTTCTGATAGCTGAACTTTGCAGTTATCAGCAGACTGTTGTGTTACAGTTTGTTCTGCTTGATCCGGCAGTACGAGCGACAACATCATTGTCGTGGAGGAAGCTTACGTGTGGTCATGCTGTCAGTCAATAAAAACACTAGAAAAATTACTGTGGAGAAACTGTAGACCGAGAGAAAAGAGGGAGAATGCCAATAACATCTCATGATGGTGCCAATAACATCTCATGATGGAATGCATGTAGTCCTAATCAGTCTGATTGAATGGCTTCAATGTTTAAGTTTGTGTTTATATTGAGTGAGTTTTGACTGAAATTAGTATCCCTGGACCCCCGAATGTTATTCCAGTACCCCTATAAAGAGGAGCGAAGGTGTATCATTTGAGCAGCTTTTTTGGCACGATGTAACATGGCCATGGCAGCAAAGCCAGTTATGTTGACTAGTGTATTCCGAAGACAAACGGAGTAGGACCGCGCGATGGAGACGATGGACTTTGTTAAAAAAAAAAGCTAGTTACAGTGTTAACAGTAAAAAAAATAAGCTAACTACAGTGATAAATAGTGAAAAATAAGTCATAAATTAACAAAAAGCCCAAATAAACAGGTATAGTTTTTTACTATAGCAGCTGAAAATGCACCGTAGATACTGTTAGTTTTTCTGTGTAATTAAATTAAAAAATTATATCATTATAGACAATACAAAAAATAAGACAAAAAAAAGCAAAACAGCACCCAAAAAAAATCAAAAACAGAATTAAAAAGTAAGAAGCAAGAAGCAGACACTCGTTGAGCAAGACCAAACAGATGCTTAGAGGCTAGAGCGCCAACACATTTTTCAATCGGCAAGTGATACCATAACTGGGTCAGAGTTGGGTATCTTGATTCGGAGGATGAACCGATGAACCCGGGGCGACGTCAGATCTGTTTTGTTTTAGGTTCGGGAATATAGGCAGCATACCATAACCGATGGCCATAGGATATTAGTTGTGCATCCAACAATTCTATAACTCATCAGTACAGTCGTTAAGAGCAATTCCAGCAGTAGCACTCAAAACAGGACCTCTACTTTTTATTTGAGGGATCTCTCTACTTTTGAGGGCTCTGTTTTTTGGGTTACACTCCAGCAGGAACCCTCAAATTCATTTTTAGAGGGGATGACACATAGAACCCACCCTCATCCTCATCCTACTTTTGAGGGCCGAAGGGCAAAAAACTCACTCCAGCAGGGCCCCTACTTGAGCCCTCAAAAGTAGGGGCTCCCTCCAGACCCCCCAGGAATGAGGGCTCGAGGGGGAGATTTGAGGGCCCTCTACTTTTAAGGGCTCAAGTAGGGGCCCTGCTGCATGGGCGGATCCAATGGTATTCCTGGGTATTCCCGGGAATACCCAACTTTTTTGGTGTAATCTGTAGTATATATGTATGTATACTTATATATATAAATGTATAATGATGTATTCTGTGATATTTTCGCTATTCTAGCCTACTAGCACCAATTTAAGAAGCATGTAAACACAGAATTGCTTATTTGCATGGCTTCATTCAGTCCTATTGATTCATTTGCTGCTTTTGACAAAGACAAATTAGTTAAGCTTGCTGGATTTTATCCAAAGGATTTCTCAATCTTCCTCCTCAACTCAATTTGTACATTACTGATATGCGCACTGATGAAAGGTTTAGAAATGTGAGAAGTCTTGCTGAGCTTTCCATTAAGCTTGTTGAAACAAAGAAGCATCTTAGACATGAAGTTATTTACAGGCTTCTCAAATTGGTGCTAGTGCTTCCAGTAGCAACTGCAAGTGTTGAAAGAGTCTTTTTTGTCATGAATTATGTGAAGAACAAATTGAGAAATAAGATTGGGGATCAATACTTGAATGATTGTTTGGTTACATTTATTGAGCGGGAGATCTTTCTACAAGTTAAGGACAAAGACATCATCAACCGCTTCCAAGCCATGAAGAATCGTAAGGTTAAAGCAACATTATAGTATTTTGTAAGTTCTCTTTATTACTTATTAATTTGTTTCATGCATATTTTAGAGCGGAACAATTTGTTATTTGACTATTTTTGTGACTTTAATTATCGATAACGTACTACTCTGAACTATATTTTAAATCTATGGATTGGATTTTTTTATGTGGGAATAGGAATACCCAAAGTTGAAATCCTGGCTCCGCCACTGCCCTGCTGGAGTTGCTCTATCGCTTAGAAAAAAATATCGAGTTTTGTTAAACATTATCCGGATATTTTCTTCCTAACTATCATCTAGATTTAGGACCGTTGGATTAGAGATCTAAGAGCAACTCCATCAGTAGCCCTCAAAACAGAGCCCCTACTTTTTATTTGAGGGCTCCCCCTACTTTTGAGGGCCCAATTTTTTTGCTTCTACTCCAACAGCACCCCTTAAATCTAAGCCCTCAAATCCATCCACTACACACTGACACACTACAACACAACAGGCCTTCTATGACAATTAAATATCGTCACAAACAGTGGTTTTTTTGTCACTGTACTGCGTCGCCGTGGTGTTTTAATCCCGTGGCATTTACGTACTACTCGGTAAGACCATGGTAAGTAGGGTACAAGGGCTAAACGCTGATCGTTTGAGCACAAGGGCGGCCCTCCTTTGTTTGCCACTCAAAATTCCCATCTTATCCACTACTACACACCAAATCAAAGCTGATGGAGAGGGCAGGCACATTAGTCACGCACGCTCATACAGCAGGCAAACATCACCATATAATAAGTTGTCCACTACTGTTCAGGCCCTAATAGATTCAACTTCTGCTGAACACTCTCTTGATCATGAATCCGGTGTGAGAATGGTGGCTCTATTTGACCACGAGGAGGTTGGGTCTGATTAGGCTAACAATTTAAGCTCAGAAATGAACCTGATGTTTGTGCCCAGTGTAAGATTTATTTGTGATTGGGTAGGTTAAGCTGGACCAATGTACCGGGTTTTAAAAAGGTGGCCATCGGACTACTTGATGTAAGATTGTTTGGACGAAATATTTAACATGATCATGTATCATCTTAGCGTTATGGGGCAAGAAATATTTTGTCAAGGATAATACTAATATTAATATTTAACATTATGCTTATCATTTGATCATTTTTTTCATGATTGAAATGGCATCTTGCGTGTAAACGTATTCTCCAAAAAATCAAGGTATACGTGCAGCCTTGCCGCTGAGTGCCGAGCTGCTGCGATTTAAGCAGGATAGCTGAGAACACAGGCAGGCATAACACACGCCTGTGATATAAGTTATAACACAAATCAAACTCCTAATGGAACACGAGTTACGCAAAGATTAAAGGGATCTTTTCTGGGAAATCAAAACAATGAATCACCACAAAAGCATCAAGGCAAAAATTTTACAATCATCTGGGGTAGGGAAAATTTTGTCAAGGATGAGTTGCTGTAATTCCCTCTGTACTGGTACAAAAAAAAGAACTTTCCTCGTTCCAAACAGAAATTATTCAGGCAAATTCCCGAGCTAGTCAAAGCTGTAGTAAAATGGTGCAATCGCACATGGCAAATGCAAAACGAAAACCGCAGGATGTCGGTATCAGTTTAAACTTCTAGGAAACCCAGACAAGGGGTTTCGGTAGATCTCTCATGTTTAAGATGAAAATCAGACGCTTCATGAAAGGGCTTTCTGCACCTCAGTAGTCACTTCCCTCGGCGGCTTCAATGCATGAAGATTTGCCACTAAGCCCTTGTTGGAGTAGTAGTCAATCGCCTGGAGGGAGCAAACCGTCCCAAAATTAGAAATATTGATTGAACAGCAACTGCTTTGCTTGATGCCAGATAACAAACAATCCTTTCACAACAACATAACTCAGGATTATGAGCACAAAGGGAGAAGTTGAAGCCTTCAGAAGACACGTCAGGCAATAAGCCACAAGAATGGAAGATATTAAGATAAAAAACAGAGAGAACAAAAGAAAATCGTCATCAATTATGATTTATTGATTTACGAGGAAGCACCTTTCTTGTAGCTATTGTTGACACATGGAAGGGAAAATGCGTAAATGGAAAGAATTGGTTATTTATGAATGAGGTTCTGTGACATTAACAAGTAAAAAAATATTACACAAAAAGTAGCTCAGCAAGGCTAAGGAACATATTGATACATCCATATTTACAATATATATATATATTTCTGACTATTTAGAGCATATAAGTCCACATCTAAAATTTCCCATATTTACTTTTGTTGTATCTGATGACAACTCCTGCTTAAAAAAAAGAACACAAACCATTGCTTACATTTCCTACATGTCATTTTTGTTCAAGCCAACAAAACAATGAACTTAACAACAATACCTATATGTTCCAGATTCCCTGCAAGGCACAAGATAAATTAAATGCAAGTACCATTAACAAAAATGTTGTCCTGCACAACCATGCATCAAAGTAGGTATTTGTTTAGCTCTGGTGATTCATATCACTAACAGCAATGAACTCACCATCTCTATCATCAGACTTATTAGTTACAGCTTTCGATTCACAACTATTCAAAAGCAGCAATAAGCTAGTGAGGTTACAACAAGAGCTAGACAACAGCAAAGAATAAGGGAATATGAAAACTAACTTAACACCTAATTATCTCTCTCACGTAAGATATGAGTTCGGCAAAAACCTAACGACTTCAACATTTGACGGTTACTTAGTCCATCTGTGTCTCAAACAAAGAAAGAAGGTAACTTCACAGCAGAAATGATCAGCCTAGCGATTGTGATCACAACTGTGCACATTTTGTTAGTTTTAGTTGCCCTCAGTTAGATTGCTCTATTCAATGCTGCAGCAGCTTACTGGCACCCAAGAGGTAGCAAAACGTCCCAAATCCAAGAACACCCAGCAAGTGTGTGACCTACAACATTGAAAGCCAGTACCGCCTTATTAGAGCATCCCCCCATCCAGCCATATAAATTATCATCATAATCTTTGCATGTACATACTTCTAGTGCACGACAATAATTGAACAAATTGGCAAGTATAGTATCCCATCCTACAAGAAGCTCCAAAACAGTAGTCGAAGCATATCATAACCAAGGAACAAACAGATTACGCTTACAAGCACCAAGAATCGCCTAAGTTTCAACAAGCAGAGCACTGGCACGCCAAGATTTGAGCAACAGGCCGCCTAATCAACCCAATACCAAGAAACAAAAAATTTTAAGTAGGGGAAGGGAACACCTTATATCAAGATCAAAGATAAATTCCTTTATGGGACCAGTTAAGTTCTTAAATCCACAAAAGCAGCAACAAACACACGTATAATGATATCGGTCCTAAAGTCTAGCCAATCACACGTACAAAAAAAGACACATCAATTCCTATCACACGCAGTAAGTTCCTATCAATACTTCAAATTGTCAACACAATCAAGTTTAATCATGAACTTTTTAGAATCCTAGAACACCCTTTTCCCTATATCCACCAATATTTGGATATTGCAGAACTTTGCAAAAACTTACACTGAATTTTATGTTAACACCTGATATTTACCACATAAATATATTTGCATGAATAATTTAAATCCTATCAAGTCTAACATAAAACCAAAAGGGCCAAAGAAATAACACAAAGTATTTGACTTGGCTGTACATGCGAGCTCAGTTTCAGCAATGCATATTCAGTTATAGCTTCTTAAAAAGAAATATCATGAATATGCAAACTTTTTTTGCTTAATGCAGAGCCATTTTTTTTCCTCAATGTCTGTAATTCTCTTCGTAGCTATACATCCGTTCCTTTTGCCATGTTAAGGGGATAATAATCAAGACATCTTTCTATTAGCTCTGCTACTACATTTCAATCCCAATGGAATAAACAAAATGCATCAAGCCAAGGAAAGCAAGGCAGCTGGGAGTTCTTGAAGGAAGAAAGAACCTTATTTCGAAAGAAGCGCTGTGACACATCCCTTGTACACATTATGAACAAATGGCAAATTAGAACCGTAAGAAAGCATCTTGTAACCTAGCCATCATGACAAATAAAGAAATTAAGGAACATGGTTGTGGATTGTACAATACAACAAATAACCAGATAAAAATGGATAAAAACAGTACAAAAATAAACATATAATAGGAGCATAATAAGTGGTAGCAATAGCATTCAATAGAAAGAACAGACGTCATTTGTAGATTTACCTCAATGGTTGGCCTTGGTGGTCCATCCCCAAAAGGTTTTTAGTATTAGGGATCAGGCACAACGACACTTTATTATACAACAGTAGTTTACTTTAGAAATGAGAATAATGCTTGATGGTATAGTTCATTTGTACGTTTTAAAAGGTCATGATTCAATTGGGCCTCTGCGTTACACCACCCTTTGGCACTTGGCAGGGCTAGGAAAAATGGGTTGGGACTTGCAATGATGAGTTTGCCACATATACTACAGCATCTTAAGAATGAATATTGTGTTTTACTCTATTAGTAATATGTCTATTTGCTAAGCATCGGCACTAGATATGAATCCTTTATGCGAATTGTAGCTGTTTGCATGTGAATTATAGTTGCTACTTCACTTATATCTGACTCCGCCCTAGCTAAATTTTCTCCCTGGGTCCGCCACTGAACAAACTCACTGGTCTCATATATCACAGTGCAAAATTAACATTCACAGTTTATATAGCAACATGCAAAAATGAGCAATAAAGAGATAAATAGGGGATCTGGAGATGAACCGGAGGAGGAGAGGAAGCAGAGGAGGACTGAGTTGTCGGCGGTGGAGCTGCGGCCGAGGGAGGAGGTGACGGCGCAGTAGGGGAGGACCGTCGGCGGTGGAGGAGCAGGGGTGCAGTGTCGGCGCTGTGGAAGAAGTCGGCGTCGGTGTCGATGAAGCTGCTGTCGGTGGAGTGAGCTGGTGAGGCCGTCGGTGGCGCCGGAGTAGAGCTTGGTGGCCGTGAGATGCTGCAGCGGGGACAGCCGAGGTGGAGCAATAGAGGTAGGCGGCGGTGAGGAAAGAGAAGCGGCGGCGGAGAAGGGAGATGCTGGTGGCGCGCCGAGGTGTGCGGTGAGGAACAGCGAGGAGATTGGGCGCACGGGTGGAGGCGAGATGCGATGGCGCCGGATCTGAGGGGCTAAGAAGAGGTCGGCAGAGGAAGGGAGTGGAGAAGGAGGAGCAGCGGGGGCGGAGATGGAGAAAGAGGCGCGGTGGAAGGAGAGGAAGAGGGAGATACGGTGGAGGATGAAGAGGCGGCGGCGATGTGGAGCAGCGGCGGTGAGGAAAGGGTGGCGCGATGCGGACGGCGTGAGGGTGAAGGGAGGTTGCGGAGGAGAAGTTGGCCGCTGGCGAGATGGCCGACCCTCGCCGGCGCCGGAGAAGAGGAATGGGGAGAGCAGAAGGGGGCGAGGGGAGAAGCAATGGCCGGCTCGGCTTTCTCACAGGTGGCGGCTGATGTTTTGAGGAGATTGGGGTTTCGGAATTTTGCATTTGGGTCCTCATAGTATTTAGGGCTTACACATAGGTCCTTCTCCCTTTTAATTTCTTCTGATTTAGACCTCCGGAACTCCGTTTTCAGTGCGGTTTGATCCTACGCGTCCATGACAACGCGCACATCTGTACGGAGCAGACCTGAAAGTCCAGAATTGTCGTTTATGCGCCTCGATCGCGCCAGCCTGCTGAAAAATACAGAAAAATGTAAAAAAAATCCATTTCGAGCAATTAAATTTGGAAAAGCGTATAATTGATGATAAATGATCTCGAAATGCGAAATATATGAGGTTAAAATGACAGATAATTATATATATAAATGACACATGTTAAGCCGGTACGGTTTATTGGGCAAGTGGGCCCGTGGATGCTATCGTGGAATATATAAGATTTGTTTTTTATTCACTAAATAACAATGACAAAGCAATATATTGTCATATAAATTTGTCACAAACATTATGCTTAACTAGTTAATGACGATTTTGGATTGGACTTTATGACGAATAATATATTTCTGTCATTAAGTAGGACCGGCTAATGAAAAACGTCATAAACGGAAGCATTTAATGACGGATTGTTCCATTGTCATCACATATTCGTCATAGAAGGCCATGTTTCTTGTAGTGGTACATATGGGACCCACTCTTGACAAATCCATTCGGAGGCGACGGCGACGGCGATGGGAGGAGGCGACGGCGATGGGAGGAGGCGACGGCGACGGGCGACGGGCGGGGAAAGATGCGCGCGGAGAGGGAGGCAGGCGGCGCGCTCGGGAGGGAGGCGCGCGGGGAGGGAGGCGGGCGGCGCGCTCGGGAGGGAGGCGCGCGGGGAGGGAGGCGGGCGGCGCGCTCGGGAGGGAGGCGCGCGGGGAGGGAGGTGACGGCGACGGGCAACGGGCGGAGGCGTCGGCGATGGGCGAGGCGACGGGTGAGGCGGCGCGCTTGGCAGGGGAAAGAGGCAGGCGGGGCTCACGCTCACGCCGCCGGCCGCCGGCCCGAAGCCGTGCCGTTCGGCTTCTCCACCATGCGCCCGCATGCGCCTTGTAGCAGCGCCGCCCGTAGCCGGTGTCTCGCCGCGCCGCCCCGAGCACACCCGTGCCTCGGCCCCGGCCGCTTGCGTCGCGCCGACGTCACCTCCCGGCTGGACCAGCCGCCCGCTCGCCCTCCCACGCCTGAAGCCGCTCGCCCTCCCGCTCGCCGCCGGCAGGTGCAGCCCCGCGCGGGCCGCCCGCTCCCGAGAGCCTCCTCCGCCCGGTCCCGGTGAGTCGGGGACGGCGGGGAAGGGGGCGGAGGCGGCGGTGGAGGGGGTGGAGGCGTCGGGGAAGGGGAAGGGGCGGCGGGGGAGCCGGGCGCGGCGGGGGCGGCGGGTACGGCAGGGGAGGGGCGGCGGCGGGGGAAGGAGCAAGGAGGGAGGCGGGGAGTCGGGGACGGCGGGGTGGGAGGGAGGGGGACGGGCGGAGGCGGGGGAAGGAGCAAGGAGGGAGGCGGGGAGTCGGGGACGGCGGGGTGGGAAATTTCACCAGCGGGAAGAAACGGAAGAATGAGAGCCAGAGTAGGGGCCCTGAGAATGAGGGCTGAAGGGGGGATTTGAGGGGCTCCTCAAATTTGAGGGCTCAAGTAGGGGCCCTGCTGGAGTTGCTCTAATGACCATAAATTCTCCTTCTCCCCTTGAATTCTATCTCCTTCCTCTTGAAAAAATCTCCCCCTTTAAAAATGAGGAGACATTTGATCTCTAATCTAAGGGTTATAAATTTATATAATAGTTAGAAAGAAAATATTCGGATGATGTCTAGACACTCCCAAAAATATCAATCAGACACACTGCCCATTAAGAACTGGAGAAGGAAAGGAATTGAAGGGCCATGATCTGAAATAGTACTACCATGGATGCATCGCAAGCAAAAACACGCACGCTTGCACCTCCCCTCCCACGTGAGCAAGGCTGGCACCACGCCACGACCGCACACGCGGCGTGCAGCAAACTGCGTCACCCGCGCGCACCGGTGCCAAGCTACCAGCACTTGTTCCTTGTCCTCGCATTACATGTCAGACGTATCCGGCCAAGCCAACGTCGTCGTATTCCGAGCGACAACCACGGCAGAGTGAGCTTAAGCTGGATGGAACGGCTGCTTATCCGGAGCAACCAACCGAAAACGGCGGAGCCCGGCAGGCAGGCAGCTTGGTGAGCTTAGCTTAACCGATGGTGTCGCGTCGCGTAAAACCGAGACGGAGACGCGGCCCGGAGTCGCCGTCACCAGATAACCCCGCCCACATGCTCCCTCCTCAGGCACCCCTCCCCTACCTTGCCAGCTTCCCTCCCCTCCCCTCCACTTCCCCAGTAGTATATTCATCCGTTCATTGATTCGCTGCGCCCGATCGTTAGCGTCACACAAAGCGACCGGACAAACCAACGCGCCTCGCGGCAATGGCCAGGCAAGAATCCCGTGGCGGCGCGCCGGCCAAGAGGAACGACGACGTCGCCGTCATGGAGATGGGCGGACCAGGGGAACGGCGGACTACGGAGGAGGAGGAGGAGGCGACGTGGGCGTGTGGGGCCGCCGCGGCGCTGGGGCTGGCGGGGGCCGGGATGCTGGTGTGGTGGGCGGTGGCGTTCCACCCGGCGCACGAGCAGCTCTGGATGGTGCCCGTCGGCCTCGTCCTGCTCGGCACGCTGCTCGTCACGTGGCTCTCCCTCTTCGCCTCCAGCGCGTGCCGGCGGCTCGGCCGCCGCCGACCAGCCGCCTCTGGCCCCCGAGAGATGAGGCGGGGCCGCCCGCATGCATGCGTACAATGCTTATGTTGGGTTGGCTGTACATTTTTACCTTCTAGTCTCCTTTTCCTTCCTTTTTTTTCCTTTTTTTTCTGTTCTTAATTTGTTGTCGTTTAAGATGATCGGAATGTGATCAGAGTGGAATCTAAACAACAGTTACTGGTAGTACTACAATACTGGCAAGTAGTTGATTGATTACATAATTATTCTAGTTCAACACATACGTGGTAAATTCTCCTTCGCATATGCTTGCGTTTGGCGTGCTAAAATGACAGCTTCACCTTGAATGTTAGAGCTGCCCTGCCCGACAGTGATTTGTCAGTCAGAAAAAAAGGAAGACTCTTGTACTAGTCATTGCGGCCTGCTCGCGTTCCCTATCCTTAAACCCCGAAATGGCACCGGAAAGATAGAAAGGGTTTTGGCTCAGTGATTACGGGGTCGTTTGACTTTAGCTCATAAATAGTAATAATTTATAGAAAAACTTAGAAAGAGATATATTCACATGCAACACTGACTGATATATTCATGTTTGACTCTTGTTGCTTGCTTGATGATTTGAGCCAGAGAAGACGGTGTCGACTGCCGCCGCGCTTGCCGTGTCGACCGTGCCAGGCTAACTCGAGCACAACACGCTATATCAGATCAGACTGAACCGCCTAATAAGCCGATTTTCTAGATCCGATAAGGCTCTCCATCCATACCGTACTAACATGGCCTGCCACGGAGCATGTCTATACCGAATCTCGGGCTAGCCCAAAAAAAGTCCGATCCAACTTCCACCTCCCCAATCATTCTCCGTCGATCTCACCTCCCAACTTGGCAACGGCAGTCGCCTTCAATCATGCAGGGGTTGGCCTTGGCGTCGATGAGATGCCCAAATTGCCTAACTCTGTGATGTGTACGTGCCTGGCTCATGTGTCACGCCGATATGGAAGGATCTGGCACTTCTGCACATGAGAAAAGCGAGAAAGCAGATGGTGAATAGATTCCATGGACACATGTGGCCATAAAGTGCCGCGGATCGATGACGTGCACTCCACCCTCTCGAAGTCGTGTCTCATTCTGTCAACCAAGTCAAAAAGACGACAGTTAGGCTCCCTGCCTACTGCAAACTGACAAACCGTGAAGAATCCGGGGACGTTAGGCCAAGTTATTTTTGACTTATCTTGTAATTTATGATTTTCTTTATCGTAATTGTAAAATAACTTATCAAGATAGATTTTTAAAGTGGCTTATTGATGTTTATTCACTCATACAAACACTTGTATCAAGACTAAAAATCATAATCTATATTTATAGGTTATAAGTCATAAATCACAGCTGAAAAGAAACTACCTTTAGACCTATTTTGTATGGACTTTTAGCTACGATTTATTAGCCTTATAAATAGTGATGTTAAACGAAGTCAAAATTAAAATTATATATTAACGAACAATGAAAAAAACTATATTAAAAAATATGTTTCGAACATCTTTTAGTCCAAAGTTTTAGCCAAAAATTTATGGTGTTTGGAACGGGGCCTACAGAGGTCTCCATTATCGCCAACTTTTTTCTTAGTTGTAGTGTGCCTCTTTGGCCGTGCACGTGGTGTACTTGGTTGTTGCCGAACAAAGAGTAGTATACTCCACAGTCCGTGTCAATACGTAACTCGATCCTCGTTCAGGTTTGCGCCGAGTTGATGCAGAATGGAGCATCGAGTGGAGTAAGCAAAAAGATCATCTCTCCAGCTTAACGTGGCTTTGCATCACATTCCATGTTAGATCTCTTTCTTGGGACGACGACAGGAACATACTAACCGAAGTAGAAAGATACGAAGAATAAGGGGGCATTTTTTGGACTGATTTATGTTTTTTTAGTTATAAAATATTAATTGTTGTAAGGAATTAAAGTTAAAATTCGACCGAAAAATCAAAAAAAAAATAAAGCTAAAGTCGCCGCACTAGTGAAAAAAAAAACTTGCGAGTTCCGATGCCTAGGGTTACTGCAAATGGAAACCGGCCGGCCGATCGGTCAAAGTCGCTCCGGTTTCGAGTTTTGATGCCGCAGCTGCAGTTGCTCACGCCGGGGTGAAACTGATCGCGCAAGAAGGACAAGCTCTGTTCTTTACGGTTTGTAAAAGCGACTTTTAATTTTTACTATAATACTTAACTTTTAAACACCTAACTTTTAAACAGAATATTTTCTTAAAACGGGGTCTACAAGTTAATTGTAGTACACGTTAAAAGCCCAACATCTGTATCAACCAAAATCGCAAACGAATATCTCTCTATAATCCCGTCATAAACAGCTAAAATTTAAAAATTTCAAGCAAAAATTATAAACCGCAGTCATATCAAATCGGCCCCAAGCAAGGAGAGTAGAAAGACGGCGCTCTCTCACGGGGGCATGTATTATCCGGGCTCGTGCGCCCCTGTGCCAGTGCCACTCGGTGCAGCGTCAACTTGGAAAGCAATCACACGGTGATATGGCCTAGCTGGCTTAGCTGACTTCAAACAGTCAACGCTTTCCTCTGCTTCCTTTCTCTTTCGATGGATTAGCCGGATCGAGACGGCGTTGACCGCGTGGGAGCTCCGTGACGAGTCGTGCGCATAGTTTAGACCCTGCTACTACAACCCAACTTCGTTGGAACGAACTCGGTTAGTATAGATATATATGACAGTGAATCGGAATAATGCGAGATGTTATGATACAGTAGTATACGAGATCTTGGTGTGGGTGAGTGGTAGCAAGTAACAACGCAACGACTCGAACCGATGGATACATCCAAACGATCGGAGATCGACAGCTGCTGACGAGCAAAACGAGGAACAGAAATTTGGAGGTCGAGAAACTGCTTGTTTATATTGACTTTACTGATATCTTTTATCTTTAATTCATAAATAGTAATAATTTATAGAGAATTATACGGGAAGAGAGAAACTCATATACGATTTTCATCAACATAAATAAAGTTATTATAGTGTATACTACAATCGACTAGTAGACCCCGTCTTAAAAAGATATCCCGTTCGAAAGATAGATACTGTAAAAAAAACTATTTATTGTAAAAAAAACAGTTTTTAAAAGTCAATATAAACAAAGCAATATTCAGTTTTGATGACTGAATATATTCATATAAACATATGAGAGAAAAGATGAGCATTAGCATCGAACCTAAGTTGGAATGCTGGTGGACAGCACGCACAAGCACAACACGCTCGCTCCTCCGTAGGTGGATGCTAGTACTAGAAATGAGCACGGGCCGTTGAACAATAGGCTGGGCTTCTTTCTTTCATGCAGAACATCACGAGCTAGCCTGCTAGGCCTCTCTGACGGAATATATGGGCCATACATGTTTCTAATCAGGCCTTCGTTGGTTCGCCCTGCCCTGTGAAGAAGCCCTGCTACCCTCGGAGTCGGGCTCTCTGCCAAAGAAGAATAGTAACTTGACAAAACTCGTGTGCGGCTCTTGCGGCGCTGCAGATTGGCTCTCCACAAAGCATCCGTGTGGAACCCAAAGTCTTGCAAGAGAACATGCGCACAAGTCACACGTGGAGCTCTCACTAGTCACTGCGCAATGTCCGCGTCACCATAATTGCACTCTACCTCCAAGTCCTAACCAAATTGCAATCACGGAACTAATGCAATGATTAAGATTCCCGACCACCCCTGATAACGCCCGCGCAGCGGCAAGGATGCGGTGCTGAATCCATGGCCGGCGTGACGCAGCAGGATAAGGTGATGTGTGGCCAATCTCGAGATCAATTACGAGGCCTAAGCTACTGCATGATTGATGATCAAGAAAACAGCAGCCGTATCTTCCCCAATCCCAAATCAGCGACACTTGGACTGTTGGACAGGGCCCAGCTGAGATATACGTCTGTACGAGTCATCCTCCAATTGTACCAGCGTTTCTGTGATGTCAAGTGCGTTGGCTCCGTATGTAGTTCGTACGTACGCACTTGTCCATGTAACAGCGTTTGTGCTGTACCGGTGACGGTAAGGAGAGAGAGAGAGAGAGAGAGAGAGAGAGAGAGAGAGAGAGAGAGAGAGAGATCGCGAGGTTTTCGTCGGGGTGTACTTGTTCGCGGAGCGCCGTGGGAGATTCGGGCTTGATAGCCGTTTGAGTGCAGAGCAAGCAAAACAAAGCTGTCTCTTTCAACGGATGCATGATTGGTGTACGGTACGTGGCAAAGGTGGTCGACGGCACGAGTTTCACTTACGTCGCCGCCACCGTTGTCGAAGGAAAACCAAAAGGCCGACGAGCAAAACACGGAAAACATCATCCCCGTTAGACCGTCTGTTGCACGTGCCGCAGGACTAAGAGGGTGTTCGGATTTTACTATAGTGGATGGTTTTTAATTTTGACTAATGATTTTCTTTTTTTTATTAAAAATAAATAAACATCAAAATGTTACATATATAAAATCAAAATACTATATATATATATATGAAATCGAAATATTACATACATAAAATTAAAATATTGTATACCGAAGAAGGCCGCTCCTCCCCTCCTACTCTTACTTGATGGACGTGCTCGCCGCCACCTGCCTCTGTCGCAGTTGCCTTCTCCTTACCGCCATAGCCACCACAGGCTACAGCCTCTACCGCCGCCGCCGCCACCGCTTCGCTGTGGCCCTCGCTCTCTCGCCGACGCCCTTTCCCAAGTCGGCTCTGACCTCACCAACTTTCTTCGCTCCAACTCCGATGAGGTCCTCCGGAGCCATCTCCAGCTCTCCAAGCTCACTGACTCCGACCTCGTCTTCTCTGCCACCTTCACAGCAAAGAGAAAATCGACTGCGGCGATCGGATCCTGTGGCACTGATGCCAGAGCTGAGGTGGTTGGGCTCATGGCCGTTGCTATGCATGGGATTTAGGGTACATGCGAAGAGAGAAAGAGAGTGAGAGAATGAAGAGAATGAGTAGGAGATGGGTCGGAGTTGAAGGTGGACCGAACGTCCGATAAAAAAAAGGCTTTCAATGTATAAACAGTAGTAAGCCTTTAAAAAAAACACGCAAGTTATCCACGACTAGTATCCTGTTCCTTGGTGGAACCTTAGAGCATCTCCAACAAATCTTCTAAAGTGCTTATATCCCCTATATTTTAGAAGAAAAGGTAAAAAAAAAAGCTCCAACAGATCCCCTAAGTGGTATCCAAAAATATAGAGGACTTCATCCATGATTTTTCGTCCCCCATATATGGAGGACGCACACCATCCCCTAAATCGGCCCCAACGCTCCTGCGCCGTCCGATCCCCTAAATTCTTTGGTTGGTAGTTTTTGTGGACCCAGATTTTAATTTAGGGGATCATATTTAGAGGACTTGTTGGATGTTACATATTTTTAGTCTTCTATATTCTAGATTGTGTCCTTTAAAAAGTGATTTAGGGGATAAGATTTAGAGGATATTGTTGGAGATGCTCTTACTTTCTTTTTCGTTACGCGGTTAACTTTCGAGTTTGTTCTGCCATTGCAATCCGCGAATAGATAAACACGGTTTCCACCTCGTAGTTATCCACCGCCGACCGCACCACTTCCGCGCGCGCGCGCGTGCGTGCGGCGAGGCAAACCAGCCCAGCCCACCCACTCCCGCGCGCCGCCTCCGTCTCGTACCACGCGTTTCTCAACCGAGACCCGGCTTATAACAGCCGCGCACGCCCACGCGATCAATCCAGGGAGGCAGGGGAAGCCCAGCGAAACGAGCGAGCCGCGGCGCATCGACCTGTCTGATTGATCTGCCTCGGAGGGAGGGAGGGAGGGAGCGTGAGGTTGATGGCGGAGGCAGCGGCGGTGCCGGCGGGGAGGAGGACGCGGGTCGGGCGGTACGAGCTCGGCAAGACGATCGGGGAGGGTAGCTTCGCCAAGGTCAAGCTCTCCCGCGACACCCGCACCGGCGGCGTCTTCGCCATCAAGGTGCTCGACCGCAACCATGTCCTCCGCCACAAGATGGTCGAGCAGGTCGCCTCCCCCATCCATCTCCTTTGCTCCTTCCTTGGAAATCGAATCTTTTCTGAAGGATTTTTTTTTTGTTTGAGGGCAGACATTTTCTGAAGGAATTGAATTAAGAATTCTAAAATTTTGACCGGACTGTGTGCGTGTGCGTGTTGGGGGGGTCGGGGAAGAATTTACTTTTATGTCTCTGTCATGGTCGTGACTCTGTCTGGGGGGATTGTTTGCGATGTAGAAAATTCATGCGTTCGTTCGGTGTGCTCAACTTGCCCAAACTTTTGATTGCTAAAGTGAATTTGATAACAAGGAATATCAAACATGAATTGGAAATTGTAACCCCGTGATCACCGAACTAGATATGGGGAGCCATTCCGCCACAGTACCACCACGCGAAGCTGCTTGTAAAAGGGGATTTTATCGGAAAAGATGTCTTTCTGCAAAAGATGTTATCTTTCATGTGATCTAATACCACTATTAGCTTTTAGCTTCCGAGTTATTTTTCACTATTCATAAATTTCGTTTTTTCCCTGAACTTTTGGTTTTTTGTTGAGTTTTTTTGCCGGTTCTTTTTCTCGTATTTGTTTGTATTATATGTAATGGGCTAACATATTTTTTTAATTCTTTTAAATTTAATTATGCTAAATAAGACTCTGTTAGCTATAGTATTTTTTCAGCCAGCTACAGTGCTTTTCAGCCATAAGCCACCAAAAATAAGCCCAAATGATCACCACCTAATTGCTTGTGTTTCCATACATACTCCTGAAATGTCGACGCTCACCACCTCTTCCACTTCTTTCAGATCAAACGGGAGATTTCCACAATGAAGCTAATAAAACATCCAAATGTGGTCCAGCTGCATGAGGTATGATTCAATCTTTACAGAAACATGATAGTTCAAGTCTCGTCATCTTTTTATCCTTCATCTCATTCAATATGTGTGCATTTGACAGGTTATGGCTAGCAAATCAAAGATATACATGGTTCTTGAATTTGTTGATGGAGGCGAGCTATTTGATAAGATCGTAAGGCTCTCAAACTTTCTGTGCCGAAAAAATTGATCATATACCCTCCATTTAGATGGAAATTGAGGATTTACCCTTCTGACCCACGTGTCAGTGACTTATGATGACCCCACGTGTCATTGAGATGTGGAGGGTAAATCCTTAATTTCCCAACTAAAGGAAGGATATATGATCCAATCTCCCTTCTGTGCCAGATATTATACTCTAGTTTGTGTATATTGCTTTTTACACGTTATGAGCTTGTCTTATGTTGCTTTTTACACGTTATGAGCTTATCTTGTAGGTAATTCGCTGTTCTGGGGCCATCTGAATGTTAAGTTATTAACCCATTTGTCATCATGTTCTTGATAATTAGGTCAATTCTACGAGGCTAGGAGAAGATGAAGCAAGAAGATACTTCCATCAACTTATAAATGCAGTTGATTATTGCCACAGCCGAGGAGTGTACCACAGAGATCTGAAGGTTTGTCCAATTATCCTGGTCACTTCTTAATGTGTTCAATCTCCCATGTGGATGCTATGCGGCACACTTTCTAATTCATGGATGTTTTATCTGCCATTTACAGCCAGAGAATCTACTTCTTGACTCAAATGGAGCTCTTAAAGTTTCAGACTTTGGCTTGAGTGCTTTTGCACCACAAACAAAAGTATGATCTCTAGTAGCTAGAAGTATGCATTTGGCTTGTCCCATAATTAAACTTTTTCCCCTAGGGGGATGCATTTGTGTTTGGTAGCATTCTTCCAGGTTAATTGACTTATTCCAAACGTTCCACTTAATAACTATGGAATATTATTTGTGCTTGGAGACAAGAGTTACGAAAAAAGAATTTTGATGAATTCTTTTGAATTTTGTTATTTAGGGGGATGGACTTCTGCATACTGCTTGTGGAACGCCAAACTATGTTGCACCTGAGGTGAATTTTTCTCCTTTCATTAGTTACTTTGTTTCTACGTTGTGTAAGTAATGTGCTTCAAAAGGTGTAAGCATTAGACTGTTCCCTCAGGTGCTTACTGATAAAGGTTATGATGGTATGGCTGCTGATGTATGGTCCTGCGGCATAATCTTATTTGTCCTTATGGCCGGATATTTACCCTTTGATGACCCCAACCTAATGGTTCTGTACAAAATGGTAAGTTTGTGGAATAGCCGTACAAACCATGGTTCTTCTGTGAAATTCATTGGTGATATCCTTTTTGATGTTTTCTTTACAGATCTGCAGGGCAAATGTTTCTTGTCCACCATGGTTTTCTTCAGGTGCGAAGAAGTTCATTAAGCGCATTCTCGATCCTAATCCTCATACAGTAAGTGCCAAATAAGGATGTACCCTTTCTGTATGCTTTGGCCTTTTCAGTTAACTGTTATGTTCTAGTCAGTGGACCGCTACCAGTACAGCAAATTCTTCTACATCTATACCTTCTTTTTCCATCACAGTTTGAGAAACCAAGGAGTTTTATTCTCTGCAGAGAATAACAATTGCAGAAATTTTGGAAGATAAATGGTTCAAAAAGGACTATAGACCACCACATTTTGAGCAGGGTGAAGATGTGAGCCTTGATGATGTCGATGCTGCCTTCAATGGTTCAGAGGTAATACAAGCCAAATGTTAATTTTTAATTTGCGATTGAATCGCAAAATCTCCCCAGAGATGTTATGTGTTTTAAACTTTAAAGGCTATTTAGGCACATTTTTATCTTTTATTTCATCCTCACATTATCCATTGGAGAAGGTGAACTTTTTATTTCTTCCTTGTAGTCATTTGAAATATCACTTTGAGATGCACATGTTTATCTGAAAATTTCATATGGTTATTGTTACATGAGCTCAAAAGATCCGAATGATGCAAATTTCAGTTAACCAATAAGTAATTGTTACATACTGGGCACTGCTTCATTTATTACCTTTTTTTAGGAACATCTTGTGGCGGAGAACAAAGAGAAACCAGAATCCATGAATGCATTTGCTCTTATTTCAAGGTCACAGGGATTCAACCTTGGAAATTTGTTTGAGAAGGAGATGATGGTAAGTTGGTAGAACAATTAATTTACAGTTTCCCCATATTGTGAATGTGTTACAGCTTAATTTTCATTTGATTGGAGGAATTTTTTTCAGAGGCAAATGGCAGGTTAATATAGTTTTGCTAGTTCAGAATTTCCTCATTGTCTGAATGTGTTACAGTCTTACAGATTAGCATGCATTGAAGTAAATAGTATATTCTAGTATTGTTCTGCTATTGGTTGCCCCCTTACAGAAATCTAGCTGTCTAGTTAGGCAGAAATTTGTGCTGTTAGTAAACCTTCTTCACTTTTTGATTCTTAAATAGTCTAACCATTTCTAATATAGGGAATGGTAAAGCGGGAAACATCCTTCACATCTCAATGTACACCACAAGAGATCATGTCTAAAATAGAGGAAGCTTGTGGGCCTCTTGGTTTCAATGTGCGGAAACAAAATTATAAGGTACATGACATTTTGGATGGTAACTTATGGACTAACAGGTTCCTTCAGAATCTGCATTAGAATTTGAGCCATTCATGACTTACATGGATTTCTCTTTCTGGATTTCCAGATGAAGTTGAAAGGCGACAAAACTGGAAGAAAAGGCCATTTATCTGTAGCAACGGAGGTACTGGCACTATCTTCAATATCGAGACATTAGAGTATCTTCTTATGGCTGTATAAGGCTGCAGTAACTTTTGCTTTCAGCTTTCATTAGAAGTGGTAACCATTGTATGTTTGTATTCTATTGTATGAACCTTTTTTTGCTGAGCTGTGTGCCGCAGGGGCGGAACCAGTCCAAGCCCAAGTCTTGGGCTGGGCCAACTGCTCTTGGACCAACTCATGTGCTAACTCTGTTTTTTTGTGAATTTTTATGAATTTTGTATGAGCTTTGGTTGCCAGGCCTTGGACTATAGCCTAAGTAGCCTAAGGCTTGATTTTGCCACTGTATGTGCCTGATATTCACATGCAATCTCTGCAGGTTTTCGAGGTTGCTCCATCACTCCACATGGTTGAGCTTCGTAAAACTGGAGGGGACACGTTGGAGTTTCACAATGTATGATCTCAAATGTTATATTTCTCATCCTTATTGCCAAGCATTTTGAACGAGTCTGGTTCTTAGCATTTTTAAATAATTAACACTGTTTCTTCAAAATTGCATGCAGTTCTACAAGAGTTTCTCATCAGAATTAAAAGATGTAGTGTGGAAATCTGAATCTGACACAAGTACAAAACAGACACGGTAAGGTTTGATGCTCTAATGCTCCTAATTGTAGTTTCCCCCTCTTCTTTTCCTGTCTTAACAAGTTTGCTCCATTTCTACAGATGATGCCACAGGAACTGTCTTCTGGTGCCACATTGATAGACCATCTCTTCAGGTGATACCACAGAGGGTACTGTCTATTTTCCTGGCACCACGTGGATAGTCCATGTCTTGTTGAAGAGAAGGGAGTGCCGTTTTTTTACTGAGCGCAATTGTACAAATGTATCAAAAGGCCCTCCCGTAGACGGCTACTTGTATTGCAATGGGATGTCGAATAGGCATCCTCAATGCTTTTGTTGCCACCAGGGTTGTGTGCCTTTCTAGTGTTGGAAGTGCTTAAGAATCAAAAGATTAATCCGTAATAATACGTACTAAAACTAGCCGTGCGATCTTCCTTTTTTAAAAACAATGGGATGCATTTGTAAGCAAAGCTTGTCTAGGGTACACATGGAATGGAACGACTGCGTTGCACAGGAGTGTTGGAATTGTTGCTGACGCCGGTGCTGAAGACCACGCGCAACGGCAGCCACACCGCGCCGTACCCGCCTCAAATCTCGAGGGAAATGGGCCGCCTCAATCTCGGCCGAACAGAAGTGACAAACCCTGTATGCTGCGCGCGCGGCAAATACCCCCAGCGCCGCGCGGGCAGCCCACGGGCTACTTAGATCTTACTTTAAACAGTTTTTAGCTTTTAAGCTGATTTTTGTATAAAATATTTTTTAAAATCGTTTTTATAAACTATTTATAGGAGTTATTATGGCATCGACTTGGATCACAGATCTTCGACTTCGACCAGCGCTCATGGTCGTAAGTCGAAAGACATCGACCATATCTCGTGGTCGTAAGTCGGAACACAGCGACTAGCGTTCGTAGTCGTAAATCGGAAGTCGTCAATCACACCTCATAGTCAAAAGCATGTTACATCCATGGAGAGTACGAGACCCTGTGGGTCTTGTTGTCGAGGGTGGGGAGCTTGATCTCGGGGGTGACCTGGGGTAGGCGACGTGATATCCAACTGGAGGGCGAATTCGTAGCGGCGGAGGTTGTGGATGAACCAGCAGGTGCCCTCCAAGTTGGCGCTATGACTACGACTATGATTGCTACGATCACATCCACGAGCGCTACGACTACGACCATGACCGCAACTTTGAGCACTGCCCCCTTCAACCACTGTACCCTTCGACCACGACCCTTCGACGTCGATCACTTCCTTCTTCGACCACTACCCCCTTCGACCATAGCCCTTCGACGTCGACCACTTTCCCCTTCAACCACTGTCTCTTTTGACCATGACCCTTCGACGTCGACCACTTCCCCCTTTGACCATCGTCCCCTTCGACCATTGTCCCTTTCGACCACGACCCTTCGACATCGACCACTATCCTCTTCGACCACGGCCCTTCAACGTCGACCACTACCCCTTCGACCACGACCCTTCAACGTCGACCATAGCCCTTCGACGTCGACCACTTTCCCCTTCAACCACTGTCTCTTTTGACCATGACCCTTCGACGTCAACCACTTCCCCCTTTGACCATCGTCCCCTTCAACCATTGTCCCCTTCGACCACGGCCCTTCAACGTCGACCACTACCCCTTCGACCACGACCCTTCAACGTCGACCACAGCATCGACTTCGATCACTGTCCCCTTTGATGACCACGACCCTTCGATATCGACCACTTCTCCCTTCGACCACAGCCCCCTTCAACTACGGATCTTCGACTTCAACCACGGATCTTCGACTTCGACCACAGATCTTTGACTTCGACCACTGCCCCCTTCGACCATGGCCCTTCATGTCGACCACTGTCCCCTTCGACCACGGCCCTTCAATGTCGACCACTGTCCCCTTCGACCACGACCCTTCGACATCGACCACTTCCCCCTTCGACCGCCACCCCCTTCGACCACAACATCGACTTCAACCACGGATCTTTGACTTTGGTCACGACCCCTCAACCACAGCCCCCTTCGACCATAGCCCCGATGTCGACCACAACCCCCTTCGATCACGGCTCTTCGACTTTGACTGCCGACCGACTTCGTCCACAGCCCTTCGACTTCAACCACTGCCCCCTTCGACCATGGCTTGGATTTCGACCATGACCCTTCGACTTCGACCATGACCCTTCGACTTCGACCACGGCCTTTCGACTTCGACCACGGACTGACTTCGTCCACGGCCTTTCAAGAATGTAACCTGTTCTTGCAGAGAGAGCGAGAGAGAGAGATCCCTTCCCCTTGGAGTTGCAAAGTTCAGGTGGAAGGAGGAGGCGCTGTAACCAGTGGCGAAGTCAAAAATGAAATTGAGGATAAGCTGAACTATTTATAGGTCTAAACTAAGTTGACATAAAATTAATCTTTTACTCTTATAAAATTTCAAATTCATATAGAAATTATAAATTGGATGGATACAAACAATGAAAAATAGAGAAATAGAAAGTAGCTATCTCGATAATAGAAAGCGCAATAAGTGTGGAGTAGCGATAAGTCATCTATGTATAAAACATATCAAAATTGGTGATATAATAGAAAATTATCAATGACAATGAAAATTTAAATCATATGAAGCATACCAGAATTAAGCTAATTTGAATCACGAGACAATAGAAACAAAAGGCGGCATCCTTTTCCACACTCTATCCATGTTCTTATCATCTTCATGGCTTGTTTATTGATGCAAGCAGGGAGCAAGGATTAATCAATTGACATGGACGACTTGAACCTCTTCATGCAGTAGGCAATGAACACGCTACACTAGCACTCCTCGGTCGCCACCGTCGCCGATGATGATGGTGCTTCCTTCCCCTTCCTACAAGCGCTCTGCGGCACCTCCCAAACCACTGCGGCCGCCAGTGTCTGGGACCTCACGATGCAGGTTGACCACCGGGCCAGCAGCTGGAGCTCCGACGACAACCCCAGTGCCACCATGGACCACGACACGGCCGCCGGGTGGTCTCCCCACACCGCCCTCTCCAGGACCGACAGCAGTGGCGGCGACAGGCCGATGAGCTGGAACTTCAGCGCCGCGTCGGCGCAGCCAACTGATGAGAGCGGCGGCGGTGGCGGGGGCGTTGCGTTGATGGCCAGGAAGAGAGGGGGAGCGTAGCGCCCGCTGCAGCGGGGGGCTCAGCCGCGGCGATGCCTTCAAGGCACGTGTAGGACCATATCATCGCGGAGCGGCGGCGGAGGGAGAAGATCAACTAGAGGTTCATCGAGCTCTCCACCGTCATCCCCAGGCTCAAGAAGGTTCATATATATTTCACTTTCTTTCTTCTTTCTTTCTTTCTTTAATTGACTATCTCTTATTTAATTTGATGATTTTCACTACTCCTCCTTCTCCTCCTCCTCTTCTTCTTCTTTAATTTTATGATTTACATATATTATTTAACTTTCTTTCTTTCTTTAATTGATTGATTAGCTCTTCTTTAATTTTATATTTTTCACTTCTTCTCCTCCTCCTCGTCGTCGTCTTCTTTAATTTTATGCTTGTTGTTAACCTTCTCATCAAGGAGAACTAGCTTCTCTTTAGGTTTGTTAATCTCTCTTTATCTCTCTCTTTCTAATTTTACTATATACAAGTTGCCACCGGAAAGGTAAAGCTCAAACCTTACTAAGCTCTCCTGGTGGATACGCCCCTGGCTGTAACGAACAGGCAATGGAAGTCTCCTGAAATCTCATCGCTTCGTTACAAAGGGAACGGTTGGGTGTGAATAAACGCAAGGTGGTGCCGTTATAAAAGGAACGGCAGATGATATGCTTCCGATTTGGACATGTTACGGATTTCGATAATAATTTTTGGTGTGGATTTTGACTTTTAGTTGAGAAGCTATCTCGATTAAAAATGACCTCTAACTCCTCCGGTAAAGAAGCTAAGAACCAAAAAAAAAAACTGTTTTACACAGGGACGTAGTCCGTGCCCCGGCCGCGTGGGGGCTGGAGCAGGTGCCCACCCCGCCGCGCGCCATGCGCCAGCGCCGCCTCCACTTCATTCCAGCCCACGCGCACGGCGCAGCAACGAGGTGGTACTGATTCATGGCAGATGCCAGTCGTAGATTTGTTCGGTTTTGGTGGGTGAGATGCCTCCTTCGTAAGCACATGCTTGGACCAGCTGATTGATGGTGCTGAGTCGACACGATGTCGCTGGCAACAAGCTTGCAACTAAATTTCTATATCAGCTTTGTCAATTCGGAAGTACAGTGCCGATCACATTCTGAACTCAACGGCGGCAGTGGTGCGGCACTATTGAGTTTGTTTGCAAATAAAGGTTTGAAGCAATGTATCTATGTATCATCGATATGTTCCAAAGAACATTGCCGGAAAAGTTCCAAGATAGCCATCAGAGCGCACGGGTAGCCCCTACGTTTAGCGCCGCTGGCAACGTCGGCCTTTGCTGTTCGGAAAAGAGCGTGCGCTTGCAGCTTTCTTGTGTTACATCAAATCCGACGCTCCGTCGATGGATGCATTTGCATCATCGCAACAATGGCTTGAGTGCAACCGTAGCAATCCAAAAGGCAGATGCCCGGTAGCTGCAAGATTTACAGCAGAAACAGTGGCTGCTTCGTAGCAATTCGTCAGTGGTGGTCGCCAGTCAGTACAATCATCTGACATTGATTCTCGGCGAAGAAAAGAGGAATTCTAACTGATCAACCTCTAGTCCTCTGCAGTTGGATGGTAGCCTGGTAGGGCAATGAGGCAGTGGTGTGTGCAAGAATTTTTTGTGCTACTACAGAGCACGTTTTCCTGCGCTAACCCAAGTTATCTGCAGATGTGTGTCTCAGTTAGATATGCCGATTTCACGCACGTCCACGTTCTGTTCTTACCTATCTAGTTATTCCATTTCTTCCATCGTCACCGACCACCGCACACGTCGGTCCGTTTCTCCTCTGTGCTAGTGATGACCAGATGCCGAACGCGACCTCACAAAATCGCCAGTTCGTATCATCTCTGCATCATCCATTGATACTTCGTTATAGATGTGGAGGCTGAAGGCTCCATTTCTGAAGCCAAACATAAAAAAAAAAACGTCGCCTTTGGCTAAACAGGTAAGTTGCTTTAGTTTCGGTCCTCGAAAGTTGAAAGAGCTGCGTGTGCCGGACGGCTGGCTGTCGTCAGGGGCGTCGAGATGTCGGGATCATCCGACTCATCGGCACCGAAAAAATTGACAGGGAATGTACTCATGTTTGGTTAGGGGAGAGAGGCTGCCAAACGCAAATGCAAATGCGACATCACAGCCGCGGCTGCTATTCTGCTACAAGTTTTGTCAGGTTGGAAATTAAAAGTCTTATCAACCTTTTGGAGCCCCGGTGATCGTGCCGTCTTTTGTTGCTTCCTCATGTGACATCTCGGTCCATGTTGGTCTATATATATACACATAAATTTCTGGATTAGTCCCACCTTGCTAGCTTATCTTGAGAAACACTTACATATAAGCCTAGGAGTTTCAATGGTAGCACCTCCGGTTAACCGTTTTGCGTAAAGCGAGGATGAAAGTGCAAGCGGGTTGCTACGTGTGCGTGTCCTATCCAAAATGTGGTTAGGTCTGAGCCGGTTTGGATCCTAGAGCGTTACAAATGGTATCAGAGCCGACTCTCGCGGTTACATGGGCGAGTGCGGGTCAGGGGCGCAGCATATAGCGCATGGCGCGTGTGGGCCTGAACTGGACACACGGCATGACATATGTGCTGCCACTAAACGCACAGACATATGCCAAGAGGGGAGATCCTTATCATTTGCCCCTATGTGGGTATATTGGTCCGACGAGGACGTCGGGTCCTTTGAGGGGGGTGTATGTGACACCCCGACCCATGTTGGCCCATGTGTGTGTGCACATGAATTTCTGGGTTAGTCCCACCTTGCTAGTTTATCTTGAGAAGCACTTACATATAAGCCTAGGAGTTCCAATGGTAGCACTTTCGGTTAACCGTTTTGCGCAAAACAAGGACGAAAGTGCAAGCAGGTTGCTACGTGTGCGTGGCCTATCTACAATATGGTTACTTAGATCTGAACCGGTTTGAACCCTAGAACGTTACACCTCATTATCAAGTCTAGGGTGCAAGGAGCCTACTTTCATGCTGTTATCTATGTTTGTGGTGTGTTTTGTTTAATGAGAATGCATACGCATGAACTAATTGGTCTCTCGTGGTCAAACTTTTGGCTAAGCCTTTTCAATCGTCGATTTGCGTAGTTCTAAAACTAGTGTGCTATGAAGTGCTAGCCGACCAGTAATCCACGATTAATAACGATTCAGTTTAGTGGCAATACACTAGAAAAAGGCGCGAGTTCTCACTAAATTTTCTCAAATTTTCTATGGCTGTTTCCTTCTCTTGGAAAGCAGAGGCCCTTTTGCTTATGGCTGTTCTTCAATGCCATAATGGCGGAATAGTTTTAAGTGATTTAAGGTAGCTTGCGTACTTGCGTACCCGGGACAGGAGAGGGGAGAGGCGTGTCCAACATGATTACCTCATGGTACCAACGTCTGACGGTATCTTTCAGCGCCCCTCGGTTGCGTCGGCGTGCATGCTCTTCTTGCTGTGTGCCCATTATCATTCCTTTCTCCATTTTGTCTTCGTTTACCTACCTACATTCTAATTTTTCATGCCAAAATCAAGCAGATTGTTGAAAGTGTAATGCGGCCACCTCGGTGAGATGACCATCATTTTGATTCCCACTGTAACGACTCATTTTTAGGGATAGGGTTGTCATTCTTCCTGTAACAATTTAGAAGTTCAGTTGCAGATAAAAATAATACCATGCTTACTCACGATCATTTAAAAACGATTAGCTTGATTTAAAATATGACCTAACAGTCAATTTTAGCAACTTTATGGATGTCCAAGACCAAAATTTAACATATATTTAGAAGAATTGAAGAAATCCCCACAGGAATACATGAGTACGATTGTAACCCTGACACAAACGCTAAAGCATCATGTCTTCTTCTTGTATCTGTTCTGATGAAAATTAAGCAAGATTAAATACACTAGATACTCAGCAAACCACATAAAAAACTATTTAACTAATTGCTAGTATTTCAAGAGAAAGGATATGTTGGTTTTATTATTATATTTGTGGATACAATTTTGTTTGTAAACAATTTTCTAAAGGGCAATAGATTAACTTCTTAAAGGAAAAGAGGTTCAATCAACTCAATTACTAATTTGAAATTTCACCAAAACTACTTATGCCATATTGGAATCACCCATCAAATATAGTTTCATTTACCAGAAGCACAGTGTATCCAAATATTGATAATTTTGATTTTGCAGAGTTGCCCAGCTTTACCCATAAGATTTCTCAAACTCTCAATATCATATAAGAGACACGCAACAGTTAGCATGTGACTGAGTTGAGACAACAAGATCTTTCACCGCTTTCCTCTTTGTATAGTCTCTACCCGGTAGGGACTAGACCCATACATTGTCAGCATTCCACTAGCCAACGTGGAAAGTATGCAATCTGACTTGGTGTGATCCTACCGTTGTTAAGTATAGTTTTACAGTTTTCATACCACCCTCTTTTGCTCGTGGTCTATTCCACATCTAGAATCCCAACCCTTGTAGATATTCAATTGATTTGAGCAGTTACTAGACTAGATTTGATAAGTCAAAACTTGTGATTGAGCGATCACTATATCCTTTACTCAGCATAATATTCTAATCCTTATTTTTCACCATTGAGGCATCCGACCACAAACCAATAACCCAGTGCACCATGACACTGCTACCAATATAACCATTGCTTCCTCCTTAGGGTAAAGTCGTAGACTCCAACAATCTCATGGCTTTCCACGAATCAGCCTTGACCCTAGTATAATTTTGTAATTCTATCTGCAAAACGCCGAATCTCTTAGGGCATCTGTAGTGTATATAACCCAAAGGGCTTTAAGGTGGGTCCCATCTAAACCTTAAGACCAACTCCATAGTGTATATAACCCAAGGGGCCTTAAGACGGTCCCACTTGGCAGATAAAGAAAAATTGTATTTTAATGCTTGTGGCCAGGTCTTTAGCTTGAGGACCAGCCTTAAGCTTTTTTTGCTTAGGGTCTGCTTAAGGTCACCCCTGTAATGTATAAGGTTGACCTTAAGGTGGCTTAAGATCTCCTCTTTTCATACACTACAGATGCCCTTAGTAGTGTAAAACATTTGAATTCCTAAACTATCATGATATATTTTATAGTAATTTATTATTACTAAGGCTTCAAGATGAATATGACCATTAAATAAAACAGAGCTTTTCCAATGGTAGAACATAGCTAAATTTTCATGTCATTCTAAACAATTATTTTAAATAAACAACAGTGCGTAAATATAGAATAATGAAAGTATTGATAATTAAATAATCAAAGGATGTAGATTTAACATGATAAAAAACATATGACTTGCCTTCTTATCTAGAGTCTGATTATTCCTCTGTAGGCTTCAGGTTCACACCGTCTACCTTAATTATTGTTGTAGCTTCTCCGTTAGTGAACTAGTCGAATCCGGATACTAGCATGAAAGAATGAATACAAATAAGTTTCTACGTTACAGAATGCAAGCTACAAATAAAATATAATAAAATAACCAAAAAGTCATAAAGAAAATAGGCTTGGGCGGATAGGGTTTAAGCGGTGCTTGTTTGACTAAACGGAGTTGAAAATACGTTAGATGGGTTCAAGATGGTCGAAACAGATATATTTGTGTAAAACAGGTTTCTATGAATAATAACAAGTTTGAACAGGGTTCACAATAGTATTTGAGCTGGCTAGAGTTTTATCGAAGTTTATTTAGGCTAAACGGAGTTGAGAATGGGTTTCATGGGGGTCAAAATGGGTACAAATATGCATATTGGTTTTGTGAACAGTAGTAGGATCAAACAGTAACGTGTTCAATATGGTACAGTAACGAATCTGACATAGTATTGGGTTCGACCTTGGACTCAAGCAGTGTTGGGTTTGGGCTCTTGCATCTAATCAACCTCATTTGGCCTTCAGGCCGGTTGGTACAGCCTAGCCACACACGCATGTGTGCGCAAGTGGCCTAGCTAGCCCACGTTCCCCCCTTGGCTCGACCTGGTTTTCACACGCGTGGTCCAAGCCCATTTAGTCCATCTTCTTCCTCAAGCACTCCTTGCATTGAAACAGAGCAAGGCAGCTAGGTGCGACGCGTGCTCCGACAAGGTTCTTTGATGGGGATTGGGCACTTGGATGGACTCATGGGGCTATGGGGATTCCATTTTTATGGTTCATGGTTACTGAGGTTTACCAGAAATGGTCGACAGTGAGAAGAGCTTTGCCGGAGCTCCCCTACGGCACGACGGCATTTCGACCAAGTTCCGACGAGGATCAAGGTTGGCTAAGAACCTATGAGAGATGAGAAATCTAATTGTGGTTGTTGTGGGGATGACCCCCACCTGCATCCATTCGGCCTATTGGGCCAAGAAGCCCAATAAGACATGTAAAAGATATGTATACCTTTGGAATAGTACCATGTTGTAGGGGTAATAAAGTCTTATGGCCATGTATATATATTTCCTTAGATTAACAAGGGAGAGAGATATAGCTCATTTCTCATACTTACTCTACTAGTCTCCTCTTCTACTGTTTGACCTATAGCCACAACAGTTGGCGCCGTCCGTGGGGACCGACGAACAAACTACGAGCTTGAGAAAAGCAATGGTGCCGATGAAGTGCATATATTCATATCTATTATGAGGAATGTTGATTGTATGCATGGAAGTGATGTCCTCATCATTCATACTCACTGTACTAGTCCTCTCTTCTACTGTTTGGTCTGTAGCCACAACAGTGGTGTTGGCTTTGGCCATCTTGGCTTGTGGCGAGCTATCCATGGTGAGGTGCTTTGGTCCGATGGTGGTGCTCGTCGTCGGTGGCTTAGGGACTCGGATAGGCTAGGGCGAGGCCAAGGTTAGGTTCGAAGTGCTTGGGTTGCCAGAGACAAGGTTAATTGGAACTTAGTGGAGGCTCGCGTGAGATTGTGTGTTAGGGCTCACCAGCATTTTCATGGCAGCATTAGTGTTGTGGTGGTCGGAGCGGAGGGAGAGAGGTGGAGGCGTGCAATTGGGCAGATGTGAGGTATATTGGCGAAACTGGCGGTGGAAGCATTGTCTCGGCAGGTATGGCGGTGGTGCGTGGCTAAACGTGGCGGAGCTCACTAGAGACTTTGATAGAGGTCGGCAGCTTCGGTGGTAAGGTTAGCAAGTAGCAGTGCCACCTTGGTCTCAATGCTTCTGGAATGGCAAGTTGCGGCGATCAATTTGTGCAGCCAGGTATGTAGGCCATGAGAGCTCGCTCGGTGGCGGTGACAAAGCGAGTACCGGTGATTGTGGCGTGTGTCCGTGGTGATGTGATGGCTTTGATGGCGGTGGCAAAGAATGGTATAGGCATTGATGGGCTTGTCCATGGTGGGTGTGAACGGCGGCGGCGGTGAATAGGAACGGGCTGAGTGGCGCTCAGGAACAGGGGTTGAAGCGGTTTCTAGGAGGGCGCCAAGGGCTGGGGAAGGCAGATGACCAAAAGGGAAAGCAGCTTTTGGCTAAGAAATTCCAAATCAGGCAGGAGATTCAAATTCAATTGCAAAACAAGAAAGTTCAAAATTTGCAAAATTTTTGGTTTGCTTCACCCACCAACAAGAATTGTACGGCATAGGAGATCTTTCCAACAGCTGCTAATTTTCATGCCTGGCACTCCCGTTTTTTCTTTTGAAATAAATATGCACGGTCCATAATTATAAAATAACAGCAATCTATATATAACCAGGAATACACATGCATCTATGTACAATTGCAGGAGAAAATGCCAAAAAAAATTATTATTGTGGTTCTAATGCTTCTAACTAGAAAGCAAGGTTTGAACAGCCCCCACATGCATGATCACTCATCATGCACCGCATATGCCCCCTGTCTCTCCCTCAAGACCAGTCACACTTTCTCTCTCTACTAGTTCTCTTTGCTTGAAATAAAAAGATGATGTGATAGTAGTACAATGTACTAGGGTAGGCAATACGTAGCATCACAAATTTCTCAATTTTTTAAATTTTAGATCATCAGTACAACAAGAACATACTCACATACATACACACAATACCAAACACCTACACACACCTATGTGGACGCGTCTAATGCACACGCTTGAGATGAGCGAGACAAGAAGTGCGGCCACACACTTTGACCATTGAAAACACCTACATGTGTGTATACTCAGAGGGCACTGCTCATATAAACAGCTCCCCCAAAAATGCACACCACGGGCTTGAAGCCGGGCGGGCAAGCTGCCCACTAGCAGCTTTGCCAACCAAGCAAGCGCTCGATCCCAATTACGAATAGTGGTGAAGCTAGAAAATTTATATTAGATGTGTACCATTGATGTTTAAAGATAAAGTAAAAGGACAACTATTAAGTGATTATTGGCTAGTTCAATGTTAGCGTCGAGTAAACCATACATAATCAGTCAATATTGATGCAGACTATTTATGTCGCATATTCCTTTAAAATTTTGTTAGTAAAATGTCTCATATGTGGTACTTAATATTAATTTTGAATTATTGTGCTTATCACACAACATCATAAGCAAATAGAGAATCAGACACTTGATTCTTGATTTAAAACTAAATCAGACACTTGATTTTTGACTTAAAACTAAAGAAGTTCCTAGAAACTAAATAGAATAAAGTACTTTCGTATATTCATACAGTGTCACATAGGTAGAGAAAAAAAGCTGCCAAAGTCTACAAGATCTGAATGGAGTATATAGGATATAATTTGCATTTAATTTATTAAAGTATTATCAAATTGTTAGATTGAATTCCCACTTTCTTCCAGAGATTAAACTCGTTCTGGATAGTTTCATATCGTTAGGAGCTATAATGTCGCTGTTCCTTTTTTCTAGTTCTGCAATCATACTTGCATAGATGCTTATTGTTACATCATGCTAATTTACATAGAAGTTCAAATTCAAATGAAACATATAGCTACTAAATAATAAGATACATGCATAATTTCCAAAAAAGAAATAGACGTGCCAAGGCATATTTGACACCCTAGCTAGCTCCGCCGTGATTACAAATGTACGTCCGTACGTACGACTTACTAGTTTCAACTCGCAAACTTGTTCACCTCATAAATACGAGATATACTATACACATGTACGATCGAGAGCACGTACGTCTACCTCATGCAACGCAAAGCACGTACGGTTTTAGCAAATGGTGCACGAGTTGGGGTTCTCCTCCATGCTCATGTTCCGCACGTAGTAGTACGGGGGCGGCACATACGGATAGGCTGCCGGTGGCGGCGGCCGGTACTGGTTCATGTAGTCCGTGTTGATCATGTACGGCGGTGGAAGATGAGGCAACGGCAGTGGCGCCACTGCCGCGGGCTTCTTCTTATCACCGCCGTCGTCGCCTTCGTTCTTCTTGGCCGCCGCCTCATCCTTCTTGCCGTCGCCCTCCTCCTTCTTGACGTCTCCTTCCTTCTTACCGTCACCTTCCTTCTTATTGTCACCTTCCTTCTTGCCATCTCCCTCCTCCTTCTTGCCGTTGCTACCTTCCTTCTTGTCGCCTCCCTCCTCCTTCTTGCCGTCTCCCTCCTTCTTACCGTCGCCTTCCTTCTTGCCGTCTCCCTCCTTCTTCCCCTCCTCCTTCTTCTCCTCTTTCTTCTCCGGCTCCTTTGCCGGGCCGACCGACTCTATGTACGCCGCCCACGACTTGCGCAGCTTGCTCACCACGCCCACCGGGTCCACCGTGCCGATCACCGTCATCTTGCGCGACGCCATGTCCATCGATATGGCATCGATGCCTAACAAAACAAAATAGCAAAGAACAGAGTGTCGTTAATCCGTGGCCTTGTTTCCTAGCAGAGGACGACTGACGGATTGGTCATCGGGCAGTGTGGACGGATGCGCGCGAGGGTGACATGATCGACACGTACCGACAAGCACGGAGACGGCCTTCATGGCCTTCTGCTTGTCCTTGTTGTCATGCAAGTCCAGCTTCACCACAATTTTCTGCAGCAGAGAAACATGCGAACAGCAGCGCGCCACAGTTAGTCAGTGCCCAAGAACAGGGGAAGGCAGGCAATGTGTGACTGACATAAGCTACGTGCAAAAACCAACACCTGAACAAAGGGCAAAGTGCGGAGAAAAGAAAACGTTCTTGGATTCTAAAGCAAGATCCTCCAAGAGAACCTCAAGCAATCAACATGTCTACGTACGTGCACGAAGGAACGAAATGAGGATCAGAATCCAAACTCACCTTCGACATGTCTCCGGCGGCGGCCGCCACAAACACTCACACAGAGAAGAAGAAGAATGGGATGATCACAAAGAGCAAATGGATAGGGGAGAATAATAGCAAGGAGGAGCTGGTTAGTGTGTCAAAACGGCAAGCAGTACGGTACAGCGACGGCGCCGGATCCGTACTCGGTAGGAAGGAGGAATGCCAGGAGGAGAAGCCCAAGTTAAGTGAGCGTGTCACGCAACGACGACGAGGAGAAGAGGCAAAGGGCATCGATGAGCGGGAGGTGAAGGGCCCTAAATACTACTGGCGAGCGAGCAGCTAGCGTTGGTGCGAAGCGCAGTACGCAGTGGTCGTAGCTGGCTGCAGTGGATGGCGAGTCTCTACACCTCTCCTCTGCTCGGCCTCGTTCTTCTCTGCCTTTTGGTGCGTGGTGTGGCCGTGTGGGCGAGCAAAGGCGAGGCGAGAGGTCAGAGGAGGGATTGGTTAGATTCCTCGAATTTTTCAACTACCGTCAGTAGTGAAGTCAGGGATAAAATTGAGAATAGACTGAATTACTTATAGGCTAAATTAAATTGACACAAAATTAGTCTTTTCCTCTTATAAAATTTTAAATTCATATAGAAATTATAAATTAAATGGAGACAAGCAATGAAAAATAGAGAAATAGAAAGTAGATATCTTGATAATAGAAAGCGCCATAAGTACAGAGTAGCGATAAATCACCTATGTATAAAACATATCAAAATTAGTGATATAATAGAAAATTATGAATGATAATGAAAATTTAGATCATATGAAATATACCAGAATTAAGCTAATTTGAATCACGAAACAATAGAAACAAAAGGCGGTATCTTTTTTCACACTCTATCCAATGTTCTTATCATTTTCATGGCGGGTGGCTCGTCAGCGGCGATGCCTTTGGAGCACATGCAGGACCACATCATCGTAGAGCGGCGGCGGACAGAGAAGATCAACCAGAGGTTCATCGAGCTCTCCACCGTCATCTCTGAACCCAAGAAGGTTCATATATATTTCACTTTCTTTCTTCTTTTTTTCTTTGATTAATTGTCTCTTCTTTAATTTTATGGTTTTCACTCCTCCTTCTCTTTAATTTTATGATTTACATATATTATTTCACTTTCTTTCTTTGATTGATTGGTTAGCTCTTCTTTAATTTTATGATTTTCAGTTCTCCTCCTCCTCATCGTCTTCTTTGATTTCATGCTTGTTGTTACCTTTCCATCAAGGAGAGCTAGCTTCTCTTTGGATTTGTTAATCTTTTTCTTTCTCTCCCTATTTTTTACTATGTATAAAGTTGCCACCGAAGGAGATGAGGCTCAAGCCTCACTAAGCTCCCCCGGTGGCTACGCCCCTGACTACCGCGTCGGGTCAGCTTGTGCCATATTTGTCAGCGGTGCCATGGTGGCTGAAGGCTACTGTGGTCAGATGGTATGATAGGAACCATGTATCAGCGGTTGATTTTTTTTTGTGCTCAGCAAAAAGCTGGATTTATAACTTTATATCATATAAATTTAATTTTAAAATCAAGATCACATGGTAAGATCAAATAAAAAAAATTCGTATTCCTCCTGCCACTTTATGGCTTGCTCCGATCTGGCGCGGTGCCAAAAGGCCAAGCAGTCCACGTCCGTCCCACGCAGTCGTGCGCCCTAATCATGTCGCGCTCATCCCTTCTTCCACCGACCAGTCGTAGCCTGCCGCCCACTCATGACTCGGCTACTACCTCTGTCTGCTACTGTGGTTCTTCAGTCTCCTCCTGTGTTCTGCCCTTCAACTCTTTGGTGAATTTTTCAGAAACTGCTGATCGATCTGTCAGGTGTGTGTAAGTTGAGCTCTTCTTTGGATAGATCCACAATGCCGTTTGCATCTAGTACAGTACCATCCATGTGGCTGTTGGATGCTAGTGAAACGGACGATTCTCGGAACTTGTAAGAAGAATCTGAAGGAGCCAATGGCTACGGTTTCTTCGTATTAGATGTAGCTGATAGTTTTTAATTAAAAATAAATAAAAATAATTGAAAGAAATAACTTTTAGAAGAAAATGATGAATGATGAGGAAATTGAGGGAGAGATATGCGTGCAAAAGGAGTGGAGTGTGTGATGATGCCCGTAACCCTCTGTCTTATTTCCGAAACGAGATAGGAGCGATAAAAGTAGAGAAGCCGCTTTAAAAAGCCTAATATTTATATTAATTTCTCTACATAAAAATTAAAAAACCGCTGGTGATTCAAGCTGTCCTGGATAGGGGTCCATTTCCCGGTTCCGGACGGTGCATGATCCTTGCCGGTAGGCTAGGAACCAGCCGTTATATGATGATTCAGCATAGATATTACGGTTGGGTTTTTTTGGTTAAAGTTAGCTTATATTTATACTATCTACAGTAACTCATTTTTAAACGATGAGTTTTTCCAAGGCAGGATCAATAGAAAAATTATAGTAAAAAAATATATTGAGTTCAGTTGTATCGGTTAAAATCATATGAGACTATTTTCCTCTGCGTACTGTCTCTCGTAAATAACTAGAATTCAAATATTTAAACCATACGCAATTAGTAAAAAAAACGCATCCTAAATCAATAATTCCACTGTTTCTGTCGTTGTCATTTGTTCAGTGATCATGAGGTGCATGCCACCTCTCTTAAGATCGATCATTAAGCTTGCTACCTGAAGCTAATATTATACCTCTCTTAATTTCATTGAGAGAGATCATTGAGCTTGCTAATATTATACCGGTGCCAATCGTCATCTTTCAACTGGTAACAATTGGACGTAAAATTAAAATCAGGTGACACCACATTGCTAATAACACTAACCGTTTTTAAATGAGACCAGGGGAGAGACTACCCCTGATTTTATCTTCTAAGTTATGGTCTCAAATCCGGATCAACTAAGTGGGACGTCCTCATTCTAGCCATTCCCCCAGGAGAGATTTCCCGCTAACAATCGGCTAGGTCCCGCTCGTTTCAGCTTCAATTTCTGACTTCTGGTTTATTTTTTACTATTCATAAATTTCGTCTTTTTCTAATTTTTTCGCTTTTTTGAGCTTTTTTTGCCGGTTTTTTCCTGTATTCGTTGGCGTTGTCCGAGATGAGCTAACCTATTTTTCTATTTTTAAAATTTTTAAATTTAATTACGTCAAATAAGTCACATTCAGTTACAATAAAATTTTAGTCAGTTACAATACATTTTCAGCTATAAACCACAACTTTTCAGCCACAGGCCATCGAGAAGCCAAGTGTGGCCATGCAGATACCTGCACGAAAGGGTTTCGAACGTGCTTTTCTTTGCACGATTAACCAGTATTTTGTATCGACTTCATTTTCTTGTACCAGAGATTGCAAGACGTGGACTGGCCTAATTAAGATTGTGCATGCAACTTGCAAGTTTAACACGATCAGGCCATCGCAAGTTGCAACACACATTCGATAAGAATATCGAATCAAAATCATCTATAGGTCCAACTATTCGTAGTCCCGTGAATGGTGAAAGTTTACGCCCGTAATCTGAAGCTCCTTTCTTGGCTAAAGTTTTTTTCCCATTCTGGGTGCTAAAAAAATATATTAGTGTAGGCAAGCTTTCAGTATCACTTTTGCCTTGTGTTGGGTGTTGAATTCCAAAGAGGGGTTTAGGAGGTGAACCGGGACTAGGTCCCAAAGGCTGATTTTTCCGGTTTTCGCCTGTTTCTGCGACCCTGCTTGTTAATTTTATTCCAAGAAAAAAATACACACATTGTAAATAAACTGAGAGAATATAGAAAAATTACTAAATTTCTCTATTCTCTTACTTGCTCCCTATTTTTTCTTGCTTTTCTTACAAAACTTCCTACAAGCATCCTCAATATATAGGCTAATAATCTCCTACTAGTATATGTATTCGAATTTCAAGTTGCACACAACTTCAACTTGAGTTACACATGGAGACAGACTCTACTATGGCCCCGTTTGGCACAGCTCTAGCTCCGAGATCTATGCTGGATCTGTAGTTTGTTGACTAAATTAAAGTGATTAAAATATTTTTATTTAATATATAATATAAATGAAATGAGTCATGTAAATGCACTTAACATGCCTGCAACTCTAGATCCAGGATTTCCTAGAGCTACAGATGACCAGCTTTAGGAAATCTACAGATTTCCTAGAGCTAGAGCTCTGCCAAACGGGGCCTATATCTTGGACTCAAAATCAAGATCATTTCTAACAATCTCCCCCTTAATCTTGACTTGACATACTCTAGTTTTAGTCTCAATGCATTATGAACTACCAACCACGCCTACACATGAAGCATTCTATATGAAAGCTACATGTAGGAACTCAACTTAACTGGCACAGGTTCATTCTGATGCAAAGATTCTAAAACATTGAGGCAGTCGGTCTCAACTACGACTTACTAAACTCATACTTGACATAGAACGGTGACACATCTCCTCAACGTTCCGATTGCTTTTCCACTTGCTTGAGTTTGGACGGCGACACATCTTCTCGACGTCCCTGACTCAACTCATCATCAGAGCACTGTTGATTCATCATCGCTGAGTGCTTCAGCAACAAAAGTTTTCTTCATCTTCGGTTTGGGGCATTATGAAGCAAAGTGTCCATAATCGTTACAATTATAACACCTCACTTTTGCCTTATCAAACTTCCGATTCTGACGGCCTTGGCTACCACCCATGGAAGTGTTCTTGCCTTCACACTTCGATGATCAGATCTCCCACTCAGCACGGGTCAACAAGACCTGTCCGTCGCCTTTGTTACTATTGTTATGGATGCGTTCCTCATACGTCTTAAGACGACCGATGACCTCCTCCATAGTCATTGTCTTTAGGTATCCAAATTGCTCTATGACCAAAGCAATTGGGAGAAACTGTGAGGGAACAGCATGAAGGAATTTCTTTACTACGTATAACTCTTCCACATTCTCGCAAAGGGCCCGAATCTTGTTGATGACGACCGTCAACCAAAAGGCGAAGTCATTGATCGACTCCATTTACTTCATACGCAGCACCTCGAACTCGGTCTTAAGAGTTTATACCTTTACTTCCTTCACACGATCGACGCCAAGATGCATCATCTTCAACGCCTCTCACGCGGCTTTGGCCATCTCCTTTTCGGCCAGTAGGAAGAGCCTCTCCTCTAAGACGCCCTGATAGATGGCTGCCAATGCCATCTGATCCTTGCGCACATCGACATTGCCGTTCTCGATCACCTCACACACTCCTTGAACAGTTGAACCTTCACGTACACCTTCATCTTGATTGCCCGGGCTGCATAATTGCTCATCGTGAGCATCGGATAATGCAGTAAGACAGCGGAACTCTCCTTCGCTATCATATTGGATGATGCCTCGTCACCGGTAACACCACTTCTCGGAGAACACGACATGATCTTTAGCACGGATCAAGAACTCAGGCTACTTTGAAGTGGCTCTTGGACCGAAGGAACGAAAAAACTACGCTGTTTTTTCATTTTCCTCTTGGTGACTTTTCCTGCTGTCTTGGATCCGCTCTCTATTGCTACTTCGTTTGGACTCGCTCTCTGTTGCCGTGATTGCCGCTTAAACCAAGCTCTCCGCGTGGCTTTCTTTTATTGCTGTGCCGGAACATGACTCCGCCTCGGAGAACAAAACCAAAAGACTTCATCTCGAATTCGGTGGACAAAGTTAGACTCGGCTTCTTTCTCACGCTTCCCTTGTCGCTACTTCGATATGCTGTCACTTGACCAAAGATAGAAAGGCAGAAAAGCTCTTGAACCGAAGGACCAATCAATATCTCTAGCTTACTTCTTACTCTCCTGACGCAAGAAAGAAACTCTCCGTCTTGTTTCTCTCTCTCCTATCTTGTTTCTATGTCCTGCGCTTGGCATTGAAAAAAAAGAAGCTTGTCTTTTATCCTAGATGCAAGAGATTCTTTTCCTCTCTCCTGTCAGGCTACCAAAACGAATGAGACATCTTGAGTCTCATCGGTTGTTTGTATTTATATAGATTTTCCTTTGTTTGTTGATCCGAGACATTTTTGTCTGATTTGTTCGTTTACGCCATCATCAAATATCCCGGGGCATGATCCATATGTTTACTCTAAGTGAAAGAGAAAATAATCTTATGTGTGCAAACTACAGCACTATCCAACTATATTTGATAAGTTTTTGATTAGTCGTCAATGAATATAACGTGTTCTTTTTGTCCTCTTGGCAGCTATCGAAAAGCTTTTCTTCAAAATTCTAACTCAGCATGGATCTGAAGTATATCTAACTTGTGGACCATGGATGGTTTCTTTTTTTACTGTAGCTGATAGCTTTTCGTCATTGAGCGAACGTTTGTGCGAACGAACCAAATGCTGATAAGCTGCTTCAAAAAAACTGTCTTAATAAACCACTTAGAAAAGACGATGAAAACCTCATCCTATTTATTTATTTGAAGAAGACATTAGTCATAAACTGAAATAAGGGGACATAAGTCTATAAGCCATTCTTAACTATTGGCCGTACCATTATTCGAAGAAAAATGGCGATTGGTTCATTTCAATGCTACATAATGCAGTAGGTCATATATAGTTCCTTCTGGGGAAAATCCCCACCTGAATCCAAAGCTATAGTACTATTTTTTTTAGAGATGTTGCTATTTTCTTTTGCTTATCCACAACAGTTCCATACAGAAAAATCAACAAAATGTTTTGGCCATCATATAGTTTTATATGCTTGTTTCAGGTTCTTTTCCGAAAGATATGATTGTTGTAGTGTGCCTGCTAAACTATTAATACCACTCACTCTGTTCTGCAATATAAGTACTTATTCTTATGTAAGTCTATTGTGGAGACTAAAAGTGTAGTTATCTCAATATATCCATCATATACCTATACTTTAATGTTAAAAAATGAATAAGTAACTATAGCATGTCATTTAATAGGGGTTTGTATGATTTGATGGTATTAACTTTTTCTTAAATTTAATACTTCTTTGATATATGTATATAGTGTGTTTTAGACTTATATTGTAAGAAGGAAGCTAGGAGTAGTATATAACATGAGTCTCTTTTGATGGTTTGAACATTTTTAGACCTTTTCTGGACGTGTTTGATGAGTACGTAGGCCCTGTTTTTTACGGTTTTTAAAAGTGGTTTTTGGTTTTTGCTATAATACCTAACTTTTAAACGGAATATTTTCTCAAGACGGGGTCTACAAGTTAATTGTAGTACACATGAAAAGCCCAACATCTGTATCAACCAAAACCACAAGCAAGTATCTCTCCGTAATCTCTATCGCAAACAGCTAAAATTTAAAAATTTCAGTCAAAAATCATAAGCCGCAGCCATATCAAACAGACCCTAAGGGTGGTCCAGAAGTACCGAGCAACTATATAGACAAACTATATATATACCTTAACAAATACCGAGTACCAAACAGGATGAGTAGATGAAGGCTAACTCGAAGCAGCACTGGTAGTTGTGGAGTAGTGCCTGGTTGGAAATAAGGATCTCAATGTGTTTTGATATTCGTGCCTTACATTTTTAAGTAGAGCATATTGTGCTCGTGCTCCAAAATAAAGAGACCAACCCATAACAAAGTTAGCGTCCAACTGAGCAACTCCAACATTCGACATTTGTGTTTGATACCTGCTCGGTCCCTCGTACCACCGTATGTATCATGGTTTGTCGCCAAGACATACTGCGATGAATGGCTCTGTTGTTGCACCCTTCTGTTAGGAGTCAATTACTCATAGGGCCTGTTCTTTTTAGCAGCGGTTTATAATTTTTGATTACGATTTACGGTTTTTAGGCTGTTTGTACGAGACATTACGGAGTAACAGAAACTCACGTGCGATTTTCGTCGATATAAATGAAGTCAGTAAAGTATGTACTACAATTAATTAGTAGATCCTATCTTAAAAAAATATTTCGTTTAAAAACTATTTACTGTAGAAAAGTCGAAAACAATTTTTAAAAGCTGAAAAGAATCTGGCCTATGTTTACGGATGACCCATAAGTTACATCACTGTCAGGTGTCAACAGGTAGCAATAGCATTCCAGCAGGAATTCGATTCTTTTTGGCATCATGATTTAATCTCTTTTACTATCGCTGGACTTTTAGCTCACCACGATTTAATCTCTTTTACTATCGCTGGACTTTTAGCTCAGCATTTACGAGGGTGACGCAAGTTAGTCAAAATGGTATTTAGATGTGTTCTTTTGGATTAATGGTTTATATCTTATGACTTGAATATTTGAATTCTGACTATTCACGAGAGACTGTATATATAAAAAAATAATCGCATACAATTTTAGTCGATATAGCTAAACTCAGTATACTTTTAACTATAATTTTTATATCAATCTTATCTTAAAAAACACATATTTAAAAGCTAGTTATTATACACAGTATAAATATGAGCTAACTTTAAATCAAAAGAACTTAGCCAAAAGCGATTGTTGGTGGGAAGTGGGGGCCGGCCTGCTGCGCCTAGCCGCCACCGGGTTTTGACGTCCACGTCGTCGCCATTCCCCCCTCCCCCCTGAATTGCGTGAGTTCCACGCACGAGCGCGCGGCGGTGGCCAACTGTTCGTTCGTGTACGTCGTCCCGGCTGATACATGCACCGGACTAGAAGAAGAGAACCGCATGCATCTATCCTCTGGATTTCTATTGGGTGGGCGCGCGCGCGTGCATGTTGTTGTCAGCCGTTGATCGGGAGGTGGGACCGTGGAAAGGGCATCGATTGAGATGCGTGGTGTTTGATCCACGCCGGTGACTAGGCCTAGATATGGACACCCGATCGACAAAACTCCCAAGGCGTGGCGCCATTCACCACTGTTGCCGTCGTAGAGCTGATCAGTGCGCACACCTTTCCCTTTTTCTTAGCTAGGGTTTTCAAAATCAGCCGAAAATCAACCGGAAATCGGAAATATTGGACTCTTTTAAATTTTCGTATCGACAAAAAAACCCCGTTCTCGCATGATTTTTTTGTCAAATATAAAAGAAGTTCATAACTGTTAAAGTATAAGTGAATTACCTATCTTTCCTCATTATCTTAAGCTTTTGGGTGAACTGGTTGGTATATAAAACTCAATATGGTATCAGAGCCAAGAGGTCTCGAGTTCAAGACCTGCCTAATGCAATTAAAAAAATTAATTGCAGTCCATTTTTATTCCACGTATTAGACCTAAGGGAGTCTACACGTGAGGGAGAGTGTTGAAGTATAAGTGAATTGTCCATCTTTCCTCATCAGCTTAAGCTTTTGGGTGAACTAGTTGGTGCATGAAACTCAATAATAACCATTTTAAATCACAGGTTTGTGAAGTTCCACATGTTTTTGCGTAGCCTGATGGTAAGGTCTCTAGTTTTGAAGTAGCACTAGCCACGTAGGCGTGGCGCCACGCCACGCCAGCCACCGTGTGGACCGAAGCAAAAGAGACGGCGATTCGCAAGGAGCTTCATAAAAAAAATCGAGGACACGTGCGTAATTTCGGAAAAACAAAAGGATTTTTTTGGAAAAAATCGAGGACCTGCAAGGACCTGTACGTAAGTAAATAAGGACCTATACGTAATTTTGGAAACCTGCGGGGCGCCATCCAAAATTTTTTTTGAAAAAAACTGGGCGCAGGGACCTTTTTGCGAGGAAAAAGGACTTTTACGTAATTTCCGAAAAAAACAGGTTATTACCTCCCCCGACCGTACCGTTTTTTGGCGGCCACGCGCCGGCCGCAGCGTGTGCGCGGGCGACGTGGCCGCCCTCGCTGCCCCGGAACCCCCCGGGTATTGAGGGGGTTCGATGTCTTGGGTTGAAACCCTTAAAATTGTATTTTTTTCATCTATTTCATATGAACTTAAAAAAATTCAAATTTTGATTTGAAAATTTTGGCCAAAAATTTCAAAAATCAGAAATATTGGACCCCGTAAAATTGCAACTCTGATTTTGAAAACCCTGTTGTTAGCTAAGATACGAATAGGAAATAGCGGCCAAAATCTTGCCCTAGTTGTTTAGGACCAGTGGACCTACTTTCTCTATCTTTTAAAGTAGGACGAGCTGTCCAGTGTCACGATAATACAAGACAACAGCTTAGTGAGGCACTAAGAATACACGCACGCGTTACATCCACCGAAATTTTTGTATTTTAGCCCTTTTTTTTGAAAAATATTCACATTTAGATCCCTGATAGTTTTAATTCCGTTTTTGGACCCAGAGCTCGGCGCCGTGACCCACGGCGCCGAGGTAACACGTCTCGGTGCCGTGGTCCATGGCTCCGAGGTCGCAGGCCCGCTTCAGCCTGCGTGGCGCTGACGTGGCAGCACCTCGGCGCCGTGGATCGTGGCTCCGAGCTCGGAGCCGTGGGTCGTGGCGCCAAGCTCGGAGCCGTAGATCGTGGCGCCGAGCTGCCAGCCACGTGGCACCGAGCTCCCTGCCACGTCTGCAGACACTCGGCGTCTAGGGTTTGCACCGATCAGGCTTTACGTTGTCGCAAAAAGAATTACTAGTTGTATTTTTATTTTGATTATTTAATTATAGTAATATTATGTAATATATTTATTTAATTTTAGTAATATTATGTAATATATTTATTTATTTAGAGAGAGAGAAAAAATACGACATATGTTTTGAAAATTCGTTATGTTGCAGATGATACGTGTAGGAAATTTTTTGTAGATTTTTTTAAAATATTATGGTACGATGGTAATGGTTTTTGAAACATAAAATTTTGATGTGGAGTACAATTTAATGAAAAAATTTTTGGGCACAAATGTGATATGAACAATTAGACGAAATGAACGAAAGTGATATTGAACACATGGGAATGAGTGCAGGAACTGTAATGATTATAAGTTTTGTTAATTTTTTAGTTGTGAATTACAAAACAATCTGAAAAAAATTGTAAAACAAGTTTATGTTGATTGACTCGTTGTAGATGCATAAAAAATATGGTAATTTTTTTAGGAACGATTGTGCGTAGAACGGTCGATATATAAAATGGTAAGTGACTTTTAAGGTTTGATATGTTTTAAGGGTTTGCAATTCCCGTGGTTTTTGCAAGGTTTAGTAATTTTGTAGTTGTAATATGGGAACGAATCTGATGAAGTCGTAATAAAAGTTTATGTTTATTGCAAGTTGGACATGCAAACCAAATTATGCTAAATTTTTTTGCCGAAGGATTGAGCGTAGAAATATCGATGCATATAGTGGTAAGTGATATTTCGAAGGTGAGTGATATTTTGACATGGCAGGCATGTGGCATGTGTGCAACTCTGTACTTCTAATGTTCAGAATTCCACCACTAGTCCTAACATGCATGCCTTAGGGAAAATAACTTGCTGGGTCTATTACATTTTGTCTACTGGGTGTAGCGTGGTTGTTTCCCCTTTTTGTCACGCCCTGAAGATGGCTCCGCTGCATCCTTCTTCCTGTTACTCTTGGTCTTGAGAGCTGCCTCCCGAGCTTGAAGCTCCTCCTCCTGACGCTTGATGGCAGCTTCACGCAGACTTAACTGCTCCCGCCTCCATTGCAGCTCATCCTCCTTGCCCTTCAGACGGATTTGGTCCACCCTCACGCGGCGCTCTTGCTCAAGCCGCATCTGTCGTTCCACCTCGCGAGCCTGAGTCATCTTGACAAAGTATTGTGCTTTGTTTTCCACCTCCACTGCCCGGTTATTTGGTCATGCCGGCGACACCCGATCCACCCATTCGATGAACCTGCAAGCCTATGTGTGGCGTGGTAGATGTCATCGATCAAGTTGAAAAAAGATAACGATAAACAAATGATTTAGTTGTGGTCGTTACCACGAAGTCGTCATCCAGGTCATGACATTTGAAGAACCTACGGCCGTATTTGGCTCGTTGTACTCGATCAGTCCAGACTCCCAACATCGTCCTAAAGCCGCAATGGCACTTCGGACGCTCATGCCACTCCGGCACTCCAAATGGGTCAGACCTCCAGGAAGACATTGTTGTGTAGTAGTATTGTGATGCCTTGAGGAGGAGATGTGGTATGGAATACATAGGAGGGAGGCCTTTATGTAGGCAGGTTATCTGGTGCAGTGGACATAGTCCATGGAGAGGATCTTTTCGCTTTTCCTGGATTCCAGTGTAGCAATAAATGGCCCTATGTAGGCTTTTCAGAGACTATAGTCTCGTAATAAATTCATAGTTCGTAGCCTTCTCAGAGATTGGACCATTCAAAGCCTAGAAGGCTAAAGACGTACGCCCCTATATGTGTACAGGCCTACTCCTGTAAAGGCTAAAGACCTACGCCCTATATGTGTACAGGCTAAAGGCCTACTCCGTCACTGTGCAAAGCTGGCATATGCTGCCCCGTTTTGTCATGTCACTGAGCAAAATCTGAACTCTTTTGTCATGTCACTGAGCAAAGCTGCCCTCTTTTGTCATCTCACTGAGCAAAAGCTGACCTCTTGTGTCATGTCCCTGAGCAAAGCTGGGCGTGTTGTCATGTCCCTGAGCAAAAGCCTCTTTTTTTGGTGGTCACTGCATTAAGCTGCCCCGTTTTGCTATATGTAGCAGGGTTGGGGTCGCATGACATTGTGAATTGAACAAAGTAGTACCCTCTCTTTCGTGGTGAAACATACCATGTCTGAAGCCGAGGGGTCAGTGGGATTTGGGTCACCGAAGGACGACATTCCCTTAGAAACGAGGGATATGTTCGGTCCGCAGTACCGATTGATACCAAGCCGGCGTGCTCAACCACCGTGGCCGAAATGCAGACACAATGAGTACGCGGTCGTCCAGATCTTGGATTCCCCGAACGATGGCGGGCGACGTTTCTTCCAATGCTCACGCTCCGGGGTACAAATTAGTAATGTTACATTTTTATTGCTTATGGACCCTCGAAGTTTACCGTCCTTTTTTGTGCAGATGGCCAAATACGACTTCTCCCGCTGGATCGACCCTCCTCATGAACGGTATGTTGATCGTTATGTGGATACATTATGGGCTCGAATATGGGACTTGGAGTACCCCTCAACTGTGATGCTCTCCTCGTTTGCATGACAATGTAGTTCCTCTCGGGCCCTAGCAACCAACCCACTGAACGACGGCCGTTCACTGAATATCAGAGGCACCCTTTGCATTTCAACAAATTGAACATTTCCATAATCATCACTTGTCACACTGCCTCCATGATATAGGGTAACTAAGTTGTCCATCTAGAACATACAGAAAACAAACTAATAAGTACCTTTAATCGAAATAGGCTACAGAATTGAGGCGCGCTGTAACAAGGTAATACTACAATACTCTCCAAATCCAAAACTACGAACAAGGTAATACTACCTCCCGCATTTATAGCCTAGAACATCACAGCAACACAACACATTTCGATAGCACTAGTCCTCTTGTCGCAAAAGAATCAACTTGTCTTATAGCGAGCCATATTGCCGACTCCAATACTCCATACAATCCTTCCATTCTTCGGCACCATTGCCCAAACTATAACCTAAGCATCACACATTCATAGCTAGCTAAAAAAATTCTAAGCCCGGCGCAAGATTACGAAACTACAACGAACATTTTGGAGAAGTCGTCACCTTGAGGCACTTGTAGCGGTCGCTCTGTGGCGGGGAGGACGGCCGGGCGGGGACGACGGCCGCGGCGGGGAGGACGGCCGGGCGGGGACGACGGCCTCGGCGGGGAGGACGTCCGCGCGGGGAGGACGGCCGGGCGGGGACGACGGCCTCGGCGGGGAGGACGGCCGGGCGGGGAGGACGGCCGCGGCGGGGACGACGGCCGGGCGGGGACGACGTCGGACGGGCGGCCGAGGAGGTCGAGGAGGGGAGGCGAGCGGCCGCGGCGGGGAGGAGGCGCGTGCGGGGAGGGGAGGCGCGCGGCGGTGAGGTCGTCCGACGCGCGCCGAGGCGGTCGAGGAGGGGAGTTGGGCGGCCGCGGCGGGGAGGAGGCGCGTGCGGGGAGGGGAGGCGGCGGGGAGGCGGGACGGATGCAAATGAACGGCCGCGTGCTCGGTGCCGTGTTCTGAAGCCGCATGCTCGGCGCCAAGATCCACGGCGCCGATAACCTCGGCGCCACGATCCACGGCGCCGAGCTCAGCGCCACGATTCACGGCTCCGAGCTCGGCGCCACGATACACGGCTCCGAGGTCCTGCCACGTCGGCGCCACGCAGGCCGCCACGCTGGTGCGGGCCTGGGACCTCGGAGCCGTGGACCACGGCGCCGAGACGTGTTACCTCGGCGCCGTGGGTCACGGCTCCGAGCTCTGGGTCCAAAAACGGAATTAAAACTATCAGGAGTCTAAATGTGAATATTTTTCAAAAAAAAGGCTAAAATACAAAAATTTCGGTTACATCCAATAAACACATGATTACATGAATACACTGATGATTTGATGTGTATACCCTCGAGAATTTCCCCACCAAAAAATGAAGTGGATGGAAGGAAGGAAAGGATCTCACAAGCATGACAAGATCTTGGGCCCATAGAAACAGAACCAGCTCCAGGGCTCCTGCAAGATATAGCTGTACCCTGCACTGGCATCTAGTACGATTGATTCTCCATTGGACCTAACCTTTAATTAGGCTTAAGCTAGCCTAGCTATGGCGAATTGGTGTCCTCACTCCTCACCTCACCAACCTTTTCTTTTGTCCAAAACCACCAGCTCTCAGCTGTGTCACTCACCGGTCACTGGAGTCGAACACTTATCCTAGCCAATTAGCCATCGATCAAGCAAGCAGGCTACATCTCGATCTGAAAGAGATGACTGCAAAGCAATCCACGAGACCAGTTGCTTAAGAGGGACGCCTGTAGATGAGATGGATTGCACATTCAGACTCCCGATTGGTGGTGCGCTTCTGCTCTGCCTGTTGGTCGCGTCGTTTTCCAACGGCAGGAACTGAACTACGCATAAGGCGAGTGCATGTGAGGAGGCAGACGGATTTGCGAGATGGGAACCTGACCAGAGTGACCGGAAATGAATGGCTCACTTGCAGAGATGGCGACGCTAGTGTTGGCCGGGGAAACGTCCTCTACAGCCTCAAAACACTTGTGGACCTGTTCTTTTTACTGAAGTTTATAGCTTTTAATTGTAGCTTGTGGGTTTTGGGTTATTTGTATGAGAGATTACTTAGTAACAGAAACTTATGTACGGTTTTTACCGATATAAATGAAATCGGTATGGTATGTGCTATAATTAACGAAAAGACTTTATCTTCAAAAGATACTCCGTTTAAAAGTTAGCTACTGTAGAAAAATTGAAAAATAGTTTTTAGAAGCTGAAAAGTAGAGACCCTATATCCCACATCGGACGGAGCAGAAGGTAGGATGGCCCATGAAATAGCCGAGCTTTTGGACTTTCACAAGACAATTGCGAACGGGTCCTCGGTTTGATGTACGCCCGATGGACCGAGCAGCGGTAGGTAGTAGTGGGTGCTCTGTTCGGGCTAAATTAATAGTTGGGCTGCAGTAGAACCCACTGTTAGCTACAAACTGACATAAGCCATGAAGGCATCACTGAGACTTTTGACTCCACTCCATTGCACCGACCGCCACTACTCTTGTTTCTGATCACCACAGGATGCATCTGAAACAGCAGCTCTCGGCTTTTACCAGGACAGAATGTCTGATCGAATTCCTGTGCTGGAGTCAAAAGGCAGACGACAGAAGAGGCCGGCCCAAGCACACTCGAATGAAGCATTTCTTCTTTTTCTTCTTCTTTGAAAGAACGGCAGGAGAACTGCCATTAATTCATTGCATTAAGATGGAAGAGTACAAACAAAGCACAAAGAGCAAGAGGAAAGCCGTGCACACTGCTAGAAGCAGCAGTCAACTAGAGGACTAAGGCGGAATTACAAGACGAAGATCCTTCGCGCCCGCTAGCGCCCAGACTCTGAGGACATCTTTGATCCCGTCTGTGATGTGGTCGATGGTGTGGATTGGTTGACTGAAAATTCTGCTGCGCTCCTTCCAAATCTCCCACAAACCCGCTATGATGACCGAGTTGAGCCCGTTCTTGACGGCCGACGAGCCACTTGAAAGCGCTTGCAGCCTTCCGGATGATTTCCTTGAATTGAGTCTGCTGCATGCCCACACATTGCAACTGGTAAGCCGACTTGGTGGAGTAGCGTCCGTCCGATGTGAAGCGCCATGAGAAGGTATCGCCTTCTGCGGGGTTAAGCTGGATCTGGGAGACGAGCCGACCAAAGGCGAATGTACTCCTCAAGCATGGAAAGAAGGATACCATCGCGTATATCCCTGGTCCAATTATCTTCCTGGAACGCGTCAGCTACTGTTCTGTTCTTTCTTTTGGAGATTTGGAGAAGGTTGGGTGCGAGAAGCTTGGGCGCTGTTTTTCCAAGCCACCGGTCGTGCCAGAATAGTGTGGAGAGGCCGTTTTGTAACGAGATGTCAGTGACCATGCTGAAAAGTTCTATTGTCTGAACTGCTTCATCCAGACCTGTCCATTTTTTTGGTGCCATGGCCATCTTAGCCGCAGCGCTCGGCTGAATTACGCCCAAACCGCCGTTTTCAGTGGGCTGTAGGCATTTAGCCATCAGGCCCCCACTGGCGGGCTGAAGGAGCTTGTCCGTGTCCAGGTTGGGCCGGGCCGGCTCTGATGAGAATCCACGGTTGGGGGCATGGCAGCTCTAGCTGCCGCTTAGGGGAGCTCGATAGCTCCTGCAGCCAAGCAGTTGTTGCTCCACAGGTGCAGAGCTCTTGTAGCACGGCAGGCGATACGTGTCGCATGCCGTGGCTACTGAGGTCAGGAGAGAGGGCTAGATTTGTAAAAATAGATATTTAGGATTAAATTTGAAAAAATAGCTATCATGCCACTTGTGTGAACAATTCCGTAGAAAACTATGGAAGAAAGGGGTGGAGTGCCTTGCCCATAATCCAGAGCAAGCAACTCACGCGTTGTGTGCTCGGAGCCGCCCCGCAATGCATCTGTGAGAGAAGGGAGGCATCAAGCAAAGCACTGTTGTCAGCTTCTGTGCCAAGTGGTAGGCCTACCTTTAGAGGTGGGGCCACCATCGCCAGAGGGAGGAGGAGCGGCAGTGAACACCACCTGGAACGGGGTGGCGAGAGCAAGCAGCAGTTGATTCGCCGCCCAGAGCAGAACGACGAGGTCGAGCAGTGGTTGAGTTCTGTGCGACAGCCCAAACCGTGCTCTTCAAGGTTGAGCGCCGCCGTCGAAAGAGCGGTTGCGGTCGCGATGCACGGATGGCTTGAGAGGGGCGTGGCCACAACCACAGCCACTGAGAAGTAGGTCCTTCAGTGGGTGACCGAGGGCTCGTGGCACTGGTCTTCGTCTTCGTGGCATGGGCACAAGCAATGAAAGAGGTCACGGCAGCGCATGCGCTAAGGATGCACTTGGGAGTTGGAGACCCCTGGGGCCCAAGGCAGGTGGTCGATGTCCAACTTTGCGCTGTGAATATGGGAGATGACCGAGGAGTGGTCCTCAATGGAGACGAGGTGGAGGATGACCCTGTAGTCAGAGGTCTTCAGTGGAGGTGTTCGCAAGGCAGAAGACAGGTGACAACAAAAGCCATAGTCCAGCTACATGGCCCCACCTTGGAGTGGCGGTGGATCCTCCCCTTGGGTGAGCTCCATCTTTAGAGGGATGTCATCGGGGTTGCACACCCAAGCCCAAAACCCTTGACATGGACTTGGCGGTGTGGAGGCGTGATGGGTCATCGACAAGGTCGAACCTCCCACAAAAGCCGATGAGCTTGTACACCACTTTTGGTCTCTAAGCATGGAGTGGGAGGCCCTCGATGAGGAACCACACATAGTAGTAGAGGATGTCAGGGTTGTGGCCGAAGTGGATGCCCTCCTGGTAGGGGTGTGATGGTGAAGACCGCATGGGCATAGCAGAGAGAGCCTTTGTCGACTGTAGCATTGCACTCATTGGTAGTGTGGAAGCAGGCAAGAATGTTCTCCGGATGGTGGTGGTCACCCACATGTCCTTGTAGGGGATACCCACCCTGCACTTGAGAGCCTTAGCCACAGTGTCGGCATGGAGGTGGCGAGAGACATCGATGAGGACACTGGTGGCTTGGAGGTTGAAAAGCTTAGTTTGGATTATTGAGTTACATGCACCGATCAATTCATCCAAAAGCTTAAGCTTATTAGAAAAGATGTACAATTCACTTATATTTCAATACTCCCCTCACATATAGGCTCCCTCAGACCTAAGAAGTGGAATAGAAGTGGTATATAATTTTTTAATTACGTCAACCAGGACTTAAATTCAGGTTTTTTTAATTACGTCAACTAGGACTTAAATTAAGGATCTCTTAGCTCTGATACAATATTGAGTTGTATGCACTAACTAGTTTACCCAAAAGCTTAAGCTTACGAGAAAAGACAGTCAATTCACTTATACTTCAACATGGATCTCCATGGAGATGACGACCAACGTCTTGGAGCACGGAGGCCGGTTGCAGGGGGTGGCCGAGTTGAGAGCCCATGGCATCAGTGGGGGCGAGATGGGCAGAGGCCAAGAAGGCCAGGGAGTGTGGAACTGGGCAACAGCGAGGGGCAGTGTGTTGGGGGCGAGGGGTGGCGAGCTAGGTGTGGACAACATTTTAGGCAAGCGGTGGATTGGTGGTTGAAGGCTAGACAGAGGAAGCACTTGACCGAATTGGCAACAAGCAGCATTATGGTTGTTTGCCAAGGAGTGGAAGCAGCAACCTTTGAAGTGGTTGGCAGTGGCAGGGGAAATGAATTTGGAGGGTGCACGGATGGCCGATAGAGGGGTAGGGAGATTCCTCTACTAGAATTTTGGGCGAACTTGCTGCCATTCTTATGAAAATGGAGACGTTGCAGGGGCCACAATAATGGATTTGAGGCGAGCTTTAGTGGCATGTGACAAGCGACAGAGAGAGGAAGCAGAAAGTGGCAAGGGGGACAGGAGCTGCAACAGGGGGCAGCTTTGTTGGACTCGCCTTGAAAGCAGTTAGCCAAGTTGGAGCACAGGGGGTAGTAATGGCAACCGAAGGAGATTGGATAAGCTTACTCAAGAAGGGTGTGATGGAGCGAGGGGTGTAATGGCGATAGGAGCTGCAGGAGCGCCAGGAGATGGGTTGGCAAGGGCAGCCCCATCCTCTTCACCAAAAACACCGAATTCGAGGAGTTTAGGGGAAGGGCTGAGATCCATGGCGGAAGGGTGAGGAGGGGGGTCTCCCCTGACCAACCCTAACCAGCACACATGGTCGCCCCGTGAGTCCTCCCAGAAGTTGCTTCAGGCAATATGGCCCGCATTGAAGTCTTGTTGAATCTCCACCCCTAGCCCCATCGTTGGTGGTCATGGACGCCTGAAAATAGTAGGAATTGGCAAAACTAACGTTGTCAATGCCCCGATACAGCCTATGGGGGCCGCGCGCAGCGCCCTTAGTGGTCTCATCTCAGATTCGTTATCTCACCATGTGCCGCTCGTCACCACCTTGCTGACCACCGTCTCTGAACACTGTGGCCAGAAAGTCTTCTTCCTCTACCACAGAGAAGCAGGGGATCGTGTGGGGACGAAGGAATAGGGTAGGGAGAGACCTAAGGGAAAAATTGTTTGGCTCTTTTCTTTTTGGGTCTTCAGTCGGTTTTCAGCTTTAGCTTCTATCAGTCGATACTATTCGTCAAACCTACCAGCCGCAGCCATCAGCCGTACCCTAAAAGAACAGGATCGTTGCCTTATGGCTTAGTTTTTGGCTTTGCTATATGGCAATCACCCAATGACTTCTCCCTCTTCTCTCTATAAGAGAAGTGTTTTGTTACACCAGCTGCTTGGTCTCTATCTTATGGAAGTAACCTAGCTCATTATGTCGAAGTGAAACCGATGCTTAAAACTTATCCAAATATACTACTCCCTCCGTTCTTTTTATTTGATGTTTTTCACTTTTTATAATCTTCAAGATCCAACTTTAATCGTTACTTTTTATAACTTTACACTAAAATATACTAATAAAATTATAATATTATATAAATATTTTTAACAACAAATCTAATGATATAATTTTTTATATAGTTAATTTAGATAATTTTAAATCTATTAATGAAAAGTTTGATGGTACAAATACTAGAAAGTTAAGTAAAAAAAGAGGGAAGGGAATACTACATTACCTGCTCACTTGAATCTCGATTAGGATGCAGGAGTAATGCGATGGCAAGTTTGGTAACCTTCTGTTGAGCACATGATGAGCGACAGACACGGCCACTTTGCCTAGCGTGACCGTAATGTATCAGCGGATACATGGGACAAGAAGCAAACAAATGCCAGCACAGTGTTTCTTCTAAGGCATCTCATCGATCTACTGAGGTGTCGCTCGAATGGCCTAAAAAATAGTGATTTATGGTTAAAATTATATTGTAGCTAGTTAAAATTATACTGTAATTGAAGGTGGCTTATTTGGTATAATTAAATTTAAAAAATAAAAATATAAAAAATATATTAGTTCATCACGAATAACGCAAATGAATAAAAAAAAGAATCAGCAAAAAAGCTCAAAAATATAAAAAATTCAAAAAAGACAAAATTTATAAATATTAAAAAAATAAATTAGAATTTCAAATCGAATTGAGCGGTGCGTTAAGCTGCTTCTGGTTGCAGTAGGCCCTCTGATCCTGAAAAGAAATTGATTAGACCCAAGCAAATCTCCTGTCACTTCGTTTTGACATTTCTTGGCTTTTCCATTGTCTCCTGTCTGTCTTTTACTCTGCTCTGTTCGCTGCAAGTCTGGGAAATGCTAGCGTTGCTGGTTCACTTGTCTAACGATTTTTTTAGCCATGTTTCTGACGTACCTTCGCTGCATTTTGCATCAACTTCGCTTGCAAATACAAACATATGGTATCTCATGACAGTCATTACTGGAAGAAAACGTAAGTGTATAACTCACAGAAATTTAGCAAGTCCCATCTGAAACAATTAAATCGGTAAATGCATCTCCTTTCGCCGGGCAACCGGCCACCGTGAGCTGATACAGTGTTTGTTTCATCATGGTTCGCGCCAATTATTACCGCTGGTAATCGACCAGAAACCGACTTTGACCACCTAACAACCACTAGTCTGATACTAATTTTCAGTTGATCAAATCAAATTACTCGGAATTGTGAACAAAATTAAGTAATACTCCTGGTGTACTGCATTTCACCCGGCTCTTCTTAAGCCCAGGCTTTAGTTTCTTCCCCTGGCTCTCCGCTAGCTAGCTAGTCCACGACAACAGCATTAGCACACTTACTCCCAACCCAAGGCATGAAAGCGACGACACGTCGCGGCGCGGCCGGGGCCCTACCGGTGAAGACGACGACAACGAAGAAGGCCGCGGGTGCAGCCACGCGTGGCTTCATGTGCGGCTGCGGCGGCTCCAAGTCGGTGTCCATCGTCGTCTCACGAACCGCCGCTGCCAATATCTCTGCTGTCACGACGCCGCTGACAGCGTCAAGTACCACGACAACGGCGACGTCGGCGTCAACAGCGAAGACGGCGGCCGCGCCGGCCTCCCACGACGCGGACGTCAGTGCGGAGGGCACGCCGAGGGTGGACGCGCTCCTGCGGCAGCTCCGGGAGCTGGAGCGCGGTGTCCGCGCGCTGGGCGTCCGGGTGGACGGCGGCGCCCGCGGCATCGTACTGCAGTCGTGCAGCAGCAGCAGGCCGCGGCACCGGAGGAGCGCGAGCGACTGGGGAGGTGGCCGCGGGCGGCTGGAGGAGGAGAGCGTGGCGGTGGTGACGGAGTCGGCCGACCCGCTGGGCGACTTCCGGATGTCGATGGCGCAGATGGTCGTGGAGAACGAGATCACGGGCGCCGCCGAGCTGCGGGAGCTGCTGCAGCGCTTCCTCTCGCTCAACTCGGCGCGCCACCACCACCTCATCCTCCGCGCCTTCGCCGACGTCTGGGAGGAGCTCTTCGCCGGCGTCCACCCCCTTCAATTCCCCGGCCACAGAAATCTCGTACAGCACTCGAACTAGCTAATTAATGTCCACACAGCTGCAGTACTGCACTGACACGTAAACTACAGTTCCAGTATAAACCCACCCTCGGGAATTGTTGCTGTCCGAAATATACGCCTGCTTGCATGCATGGTATTCTGTGCCGTGATCAGAATAAATTTACGGTGCCTCGCTCTACTGCTATTTCGCGATCATACATTTCCGTGAATGCTACATGCATGGTACTGGTAGCGCTCCATCGCTTGCTTGCGTGCATTGTTTCGATTCACCACACATGCATGACACGCCGGAGGAGGAGGAGATGGCCGGAGAAGCAGGCGAGCTGTAGGGAAATAGAAGTAAGGTAGAGTAAGCAAAGGGAAGGGAAGGCCGTGATCTGCGCAAGGCTGCTCGTTGGTAGCGAGCAAGCAAAGTGCGAAGGAAACGCCCGTGTCTAGCTACCACCATTTTTGTTTGGTCGATCGATCGTGAGATCGATTGACGCTGCATGCGTCGGTGCGGGCGGCGGAGCTGAGCAGCGTGACGACGTGCCGGTGCGTGCACGCGAAGCCTTTCAGGGTGCCGGTGAGATGTTCCTTGACGCGATCTCAAGGAACATCTCGTTGTTCATCTGACGCACGTACGTGCTTTATGTATTGTCGCCATGCCTTTGCGTCTGAACTGCAAGCATTGGATATTAGAATTTTTTGCCGGATTTCATGTCCCTGCCGCGATACGGGGTGTGACATGTGCTCACATGGACGCATTCGGTGTGGAATGTACGTTCTTCCCGGCCATAAGGGCATCTGTAGTGTATATAACCCAAAGGATCTTAAGGTGGGTCCCATCAAAACCTTAAGACCAACTCTATAGTGTATATAACCCAAGGGGCCTTAAGACGATCCCACTTGGCAGATAAAGAAAAATTGTATTTTAATGCTTATGGTCAGGTCTTTAGTTTGAGGACCAGCCTTAAGCTTTTTTTGCTTAGGGTCTGCTTAAGATCACCTATGTAATGTATAAGGTTGACCTTAAGGTGGCTTAAGACCTCCTCTTTTCATACACTACAGATGCCCTAAGTCAATTAGCATCTGGTGGTTGTGTCGAGAGACTCCAAATTATCAACTGCTTTTGAAGTTGGAAGCGGCTAAACTGTCAGTTGCAGATTCATGTATCTTGGTGGCTGGGTGAACGTATGCTTGTTGCGCATGACCATTGAAACCACAAACCATTGAAACAAGATCGCCGTCTGGTGCTACAGTTATTGTAACTAATAAACATCATGGTTGGTTGTCTTCTTGCACGGATTTCAAATGTTTTACTGCTTCCAAGCCCAATTATGGCGAATAGCGTTATTAGGCTGACTACATTTATTGGGCCGTTCTGAAAGTATCCCCTCAGATTGGCCTATTCGGCCTCGTCAGGCTTTCGATGGCCTCTGAACAAATTATTATTTACTGCTTTGCTTGAGTTGGACTATGGTTGACGACTGTATCATATAACGTATGGCTTTCGATGGCCTCTGAACAAATTATGATTTACTGCTTTGCTTGACTGTATCATATAACATATGTTCTGGTGTAAATATTTGTGCGAACGAATTAAATATTGATAAATCGCTTTGAAAAACTATTTTGATAAGCCATTTAGGTGCTCATTCTAGCTTTTCCCGTGAGTTTTTAGCTTTTTTTTGACACTGTTTTAAACTTTTTTGGCACCTTTTTCAATGTAATTAAATTCAAAAACATTAAAAATAAAAAAGAGTTATACCAAACAATAGAAAGAAATAAGAAAAACAAAAAACCCGAAAAAACTAAAAAAATAAAACTAAAAAAACTAAAAGCTAAATCTCGGGTAGGTCCCTTTTGGCTTAAAGCCAGCATATCATTGTAGTGCCTATAGTATTAGTTTTTAAACAGTACGTTTTTAAAACAGGATGAATAGAAAGATTTTAGTAAAAAATATATTGAGTTCAGCTGTACATGCAATTATTTTTTATATATATTATCTTTTATAAACAGTTAGAATATTAAATTCCATGATCCAAAAAAACACACCCGAGTATACGTGCACAGCGACGACGAAAAGAAAGCTTCTTTTGTCTGTTCAGCGGAAGCATAAGTCGTAACATCAACCACTAGGCGCCATGGGAAACCCGCCATCGGCCATCCCCATCGACGTCTACCAGCTTGGATTTTGGAACCCAATCCCGCGACCCCAATTCCATGGGAAACGAATCCTCTGCAGTCGCGTACGGGCGACTGCAGAGGGAAGTCACGATCTGAGCCGTCCGATCGAAAAAAGATCGAAAAAAGGACGGCTCAGATCTTTTGATTGGTGAGTTTCAGCTCAGTTTTTGGTTGCCTCGTGCGGGGAATGTTCACGGCATTCTCCCCAAGAACATCGTCTGGACCAACTCGTATTGGGTATGTACGTATGCCTAATCTGATTCTGAACGGAGTTGAAATGAGCCGCAACTTAGATTACTATATCAATTTGACCTGACTGTGTTCTCGAATTTTTTTTACATGTGTTCTCGATTTTGTTTTTTTTTTGACATGATTCGATACAAGAATAGTTTAGGTTTCTCAACACGTCTTTAATAATGGAACTTTTGAAAACAATAGCAATAAGCTGCTGATACAGTAGTTCAAGAAAAATACGCCACTTTACTGTGCTCATTGATGGTATCATCACTCATCACCATATACGGGTTTGATTTCTTATCGAAAGCATCCTATTATTGTTGCAACTCTTCCGTTTGCGTACCCTTTTTCTCCCTTGAAGCGGCTGTTGAATGTAAATGCGTATAACTTGGTTTGCTTTTGCTACCATTCAGGATGAGTTCGTGACCCTACCAGCTGTTGTTCCGCGCGGTCCTGTTGCACTTCTAGGTTTGGTAAATCACTTGGCGGACATTTGTTAGCTATGCTTCTGCTCTTTATACTTCATTTTTTTCTGCAAAGATACTGTGCATGATAAGTAAAAATCGTAGGATGCTTAGGGGGGAGGGGATGTTTTACTGGTAGTATCCCAAGAACAATTCAGCAAATTCAATCAGACTGTATAGACTGTAGTACATCACAATTCCCTGTAAGCACATTAGTTGATTTGCTTAGGCAAGCAACATGGCACTCCTTGTTTAGATAATTTTCTCTTCACATTCCTGCAAATAGTTGATGCCTATGACTGTCTTTTTTCCGTGCTTCTTCCAGGGTGCTGGGAGTACATCTGATGCTAAAATTTTGGCCTTGGTTACAACTTGTCGGCTGGGAGATTGACCCTACGGTGAAAGCTCTTCTCATTGGCACCTTTTTTGTTTATTGATCACATGAATTGAAGTTTGGACAATTTTACCAATTTCAATCATACAAATAGTCTATTGGCAACTTGTCACAAGAGCATTAGTTGTCTATTGTTGGTTATGCTACTTCAAGCACGCATCCATGGTTTTGGCTGCTCTTTGCGGTAGAACACCATTAGTCTATGCTTGATTGTCCAATTTCGACTATAAATGTTTTTTCAGCCTTATTTCTTGTGCTTTGTGCCATATCTTTTTTCATATAGCCATTTCTTCAGCCATTTCTTTATATTTGCATAACTGAAAACTGTATTGTTTCATGACAGATAATTGAATTGTCAAGGGATTGTTTTGGTTTATCTGATTTAGAAAAGGCTACAGAATCAGGTGGTTCACTTTCAGTGCACATTGGTGATGCACTTCCTCCATCAGCTACAATTGAAGGAGGATTTGCTGGTGAACATTTTATCTGATGCAAAATGAATACATGTTTTACTGTCTTATTAGAACTGAATTATTTTTAAGTACATAAGTTGATTTATCTGTAGTAAATTGTAAATTCTGTGTTGTTAGGTTAGTGTTAGAATATCATTACTTGGCTTTTCAATGCCTTTTTTATAATCGGCTTTTAAGGGTTTTAGCCCGACAATATCTAGCTCATGTTTGCAGGCATTGTTGTAGATTTGTTTTGTGATGGAAAGGTCATACCTCAGCTACAAGAAGTAAATATCCTTTGCCATCCCGTTTAGTTCATTTATTATTATTCTGTATTCTATGATGGTTAGAATTTAGAGTTTGTGCTTTTCTTTTTTTGTGTCTTGCTCCTTGAACAATAGATCAGAGTCCTCCTTAGTTCTATGGTGATATGATCTCGCATGCATGGAATCGCTATAGCTCTACAGCAAATATCTTGCTGTTGATTATAAATTTGAACTGTTATCATGTTGTATTCAATACTGCACATACTTAGTTGATTAGTTTGGTCTGCTATGTACATTTGCTGACATAAAAAACCCCAAAATAAATAGAGTGCATGGCAATGCATAAAGTAAAGGATAGCTACTTCCTGTAACCTTAGTGTCTTTGGCATCCAAGGGTATTTTTGTCCTTTTGTCTGCCTTCTTTTCAGGCCTAATTGGTCCAAATGGATGGCATGATGCATACACCAAAATTGAAATTATATAACGGTTTTGCAGAACTTTTGAAAAGTGCATCTGAGATTTGTAGCTTATTCCTAGATGTTACTTTTATGGAGTATTTACTTCATTTCAACAAACTATCATACTTTTGGCTTTAATTTCAACCTTGTTACAGGCTGAAACTTGGTTGCAAATTGCAAAAAAAAAAAAGGAGATGGCCGAATCATGGTCAATTGTGGTGGAGCAGATGCTGCTGTATCTCTTGCTGGTGATACGAGTCCTTCGTCCTTGCTTCAGAATCCTACATAATGCTCTATGTTCTGCAGTTCCTGGGCAGGTAAGATGAGACTAATGCAGCTGTATATTTTCAACCGCTGGTACTCTTAATGCTGTCCTACTTACATGACCCTGAATTGCAGCTAAACTGGAAAAGACTTTCAGAGAAAGAGAGTGTAAATTATGTTGCATTGACGGGCCCTCTCCCAGACTTGGATGAGTGGTCTGCCTCAGTTCCTAGCGAGTTAAGCGCAACATTGAAACAATGGCTACCTTGTGAGCTTGCGTGAGGACGAACATTTTCTTCTAGTTGCATCTTATTTGCTTCAACAACTTGTCTAGCACCTCTCTCAATGGTCCTTTTCCGGTGAGTAGGAGCGGCAGCAAGTAGGTACCATTAACCGCACTTAATTATTGAACTACTACTGTACTATGTGCCCATCTGACTCGTTGGAATTTATGCTAATCTGTCGACTTGTTTACCTTTTTCAAGGTGTGTTTTAGGGCATCTATAGTGTATGAAAACAGGGGGTCTTAAGCCACCTTAAGATCAACTTTATACATTACAGGGGTGACCTTAAGCAGGCCATAAACAAAAAAAACTTAAGGCTGATCCTCAAGCTAAAGACCTGGCCACAAGCATTAAAATACATTTTTTCTTTATCTGCCAAGTGGGACCGTCTTAAGACCCCTTGGGTTATATACATTATGAAGTCGACCTTAAGGTTTAGATAGGACCCACCTTAAGGCCCTTTGGGTTATATACACTACAGATGTCCTTAGGCATCAGCATGTGAAGTAGTACCGTATCAACACTCAGATGTTGAAGGAATAGCAGTGCAAAAGGTAATTCGTCTGTCCCCAAATTTTGTTCCTGAAGTTGAAAGAATAACATAACGAAGGGCAAAGCATCCGTTAAATGGAGTGGATGCGTCGGATCTTAAGCATGCCAAGACAACTGTGCAGCAGGAAGTTCGGAACGTACCGCGCAACATTTTTGTCATCCTTCGCAGACTTGCTGTTAGTATTCATGTCTTTGTGGTGTCGCAAAGTGACACGTTCATTTGTCTGAACAAGTTGTCCAGTAGCTTTCACTGACAATTACTTTTCGTTTGTAGCATTCGCAGATGGCTACATGTAACTTCCCTGCTGTTTGCGATTGTGCGGTCGAGCTGAATCAAAGCACCGGATTACATGCCTGTTGTGCGAATTTTTTGTACGGATAACCATTTTTTATTCAAAATTACAGAAATATACCCGCGAGAAAATTTTCTACAAGAATAGGCTCCAGTCGCCTAATGGTTGAGCGACTGGAGCCTTTCGCTTAACCATTGGGCGACTTCATGAAAGTCGCTCTACCCTCGAGCGACTACATCCAGTCGCCCAACCATTGGGCGACTTTCATGCAGTCGCCCAATAGTTGGGCGACTGCACTCAGGACCCCGTGAATGTTTTAAATTTTGTCAATTTTATAGTTTTAAACTGGTAAAAAATATGCTGAAGTTGTAATAAAAGTTTATGTTCATTGTATGTTGTAGGTGTGTAAAAAATTTTGGGAAACTTTTTTTAGAAACAAATGACCATAGAACAATTGGTACATACGATGGTAAGTGATATTTTGATGTTACTGAGAATTTGGAAAGTGCATCAAACCTTCGCCAAAAATAGTGAAAATTGGTGGAGCTGTTCTTCATACATCCAACAGCCTCTAGAAAAAATTTGAGCAATTGCGGCCACGGGATCAAAAGTTATAGCAGTTTCAGTCTGTTTCCGACACACCTTCAGTAAAACGGGCATAACTTTTGCATACGGTGTCCGTTTTCGATGTTCTTGTACTCGTTGGAAAGCTAACGACGAGCCCGATCCAATAAAAACGACCCGCTTGCGCCAGTCGCCCTCCAAGACCCCGAAAATCGGCCATCTTTGGACCTAAACCTGCGTAGTAAGTTTTTGGTTTTTGTTTTTGCCCTTTTTCTTGGTCTTCCTTTCGGAATTTGGATTTTGCTTCAACTTAAAAGTTGCAGATCTCGTCGAAACCTTTTAAATGAGTATATATAAGCCATATACAACTTTGCTATTTTATCTTTTCAGACAAGTTGTTTATATTGCATCGGTATATAAAACTTGTGATAGAGAGTATTATGGACGGTTTGTATGTAGAACCGTCTGTGATAATCTGACCGCTGAGCCTGTCGATCCTTCTCAACCCAATCCTAGCCCAGAGACGAATTCTCAATAACATCAAAATATCATTTACCATCGTATGTACCGATCGTTCTAATGTCAATCGTTTCTAAAAAAAAATTCAAAATTTTTTACACACCTACAACATACAATGAATATAAACTTTTATTACAACTCCAGCAGATTTTTTACCAGTTTAAAACTACAAAAATAAAAAAATTTAAAACATTCACGGGGGACTTGAGTGCAGTCGCCCAACCATTGGGCGACTGCATTAAAATCGCCCAATGGTTGAGCGACTGGATGCAGTCGCTCGAGGGTAGAGCGACTTTCATGAAGTCGCCCAATGGTTAAGCGAAAGGCTCCAGTCGCCCAACCATTAGGCGACTGGAGCCTATTCTTGTAAAAATTTTTCCCGCGGGTATATTTCTGTAATTTTGAATAAAAAATGAATTATCCGTACAAAAAATTCCCTGTTGTGCTTTGCACAGCATACCGTGCTTTATGTATCACTCATTACCAGCTTTGATTGTGGGAATGTGTGTGGCGCATGTTAAGGAGCTTCGGTAGTCGATTCCTCAGTTTAGATCCATGGGAACACATGCTATATATTAAAGCTTACGGTGCAATCATGATACATTTTAACAAAAAAAGTTGTAAAAAATTCTAAAAAGATTTCTATATGTAATGTATATTTGTCAGATATTTCTTTTGTTTGTTACTTTTAATATAGATTAAATTTGAATTTCAAATTTTATATATAGGCGGAGTAAACCATGAAGCATATGTAAGATTTTTCAGAATTTTTTTACGGTATTTTGTAGTTGAAGTATATAGTGATTGCACTGTAAGCATGAGTGCATATTGTATGTTCCTATGTTGCAGTTGTTGCTAATATATGTAAAGTTCAGGCTTAAGGTTCAAGTTGCAGTTGATGATCAGGTTTCAGGTTCTTCTCAGCTGTCAGGTTTGTTTGACACAAAAGTGACACACAAACAATCTTCGACCCGTTACCACTAAATGATGATGTATTGTAAGCTTCTTCTCACTTGGAGAAGAAAAAAAAGCAGATTGCTTTACTTGATTTCGAAAACGCCGGTTTAACGCAGAGAATAATCGCCGCGCAACAATTGCTCGCTACTGTACTCCATCTGATGCTACAGGGCAGGGCACACTGGCTACTGGAGACTCGCTGGAGACAGCGATGGAACGGCGGTGAGCGAGAGCTGCAGGCTCGAGCACAGCCGCGAGGCGATTCGAATCCGACGGTTGCAATGCGACGCTCACCTCGTGAACCGGTGGCCCCGCGCGGCCCACCGCTCCGACAAGCAAGCAGCGCAGTAGACTCTCCCCAAAGCAAAGCCCCAGGCTGGAGCCAGAGCCCTGAACCAAAACCCACGCCACAGCCAGCCTCGCCCCGCTCCCCATCCGAGCGCTCCACGGCTGGCCGAGACCGCAGGATGGCCCACTCGGCGGCGGCGGCCGCCGCCGGGCAGCCGCTGGTGGTGTCGCTCAATTGCCTTGACGACCCCTCGCTGGAGCAGGAGGGGCTGGCCAGCCTGGCGGAGGTGGAGCACGTGCCCCTCTCCGCCGTCGCCTCGGGCCGCGTCGAGGCCGCCGCCGCCGTGCTGCTCCCCTCCCTCGCCTTCCTCCCGCGCGCCGCGCAGCGCCGCCTCCGCCCCTGGCAGCTCCTGCTCTGCCTCGGCTCCCCCGACCGCGCTGCCGACGCAGCCGCGGCCGCTGACCTGGGGCTCCGCCTGGTCCACGTCGACGCCAACCGGGCCGAGGAGGTGGCCGACACCGTCATGGCGCTCTTCCTCGGACTGCTCCGCCGGACCCACCTGCTGTCGCGCCACGCCTCGTCCGCCCCAGCCGCCGTCGCCGCCGGCTGGCTCGGCTCCGTCCAGCCGCTGTGCCGCGGCATGCGGCGCTGCCGCGGGCTCGTGCTCGGCATCATTGGTCGATCCGCCGCCGCGCGCTGCCTCGCCACTCGCAGCCTCGCCTTCCGGATGAGCGTCCTCTACTTCGATCCGCGCTATGTGGTACTGGATCTGCGACCTACTCTTCTATATCTTCATCTGCTTACTAGTTTTCTACTGTTACTTGCACAATTGTAGAATTTCGGATCTTAATGCGCGCATTGCTGGTATCGGTAATTTTAACGGGCTTTCCCCATGATTCAAACACCTTAATTTGTTGTGAGCATCTGACATGTATAGGGTTTAATGCTAAAATGAGTTGCTCTCTGATCCTTGGGTGTTAGGGTTCTATACTTCTAGTCTCTACAAACCTTTTAAGGTGCGAAGTTGGGAAAGATGATGAGAGATCCAAACTTTGAAATGTTGTGAGTTGAATCATCTCATTCCTTTGCTTTAATCGAACTCTTCAATTTGTTTGGAGGGGACTACTGTTTAGGCTAAGTAAGCTGAAGCACTTAGGCTACTATCCAGTCTTTCTTTCTTTTAAGAAAGAGGTAAAAAACAGTAGTAACTCATGCTCCACCTAGGAATTATCTCGCTAGTTTTTAATTTTATGGGGCATGGAAGAGGGGATGGGAAATGTGAGAAGAACTCATTGATGTGTATATTTTATTACGGTAATTGACCCCAGTGGTTCTAATCAAACACACACTTTCTATCGGCATTCATGGGCTCTATACCTCATTGCCGATAATTGGTCCCAAAGTGTGGATCACAATGGGAAACTAGCTGAACCACAAAATTCTTCCTGTTTGGCACTGGACAGATCATAATGCTGATGATCAGGCTGCTAGCTTAGAAGAGTTATGAATCTGGATCATGAAGGAAATTGAACCAAACTAAACTAAAATGTTATTCTTCGCTTACGATATGATTGTGTTACACACTTACATTGAGATATTATACCAAATCCATAATAATATGCTCAGTTCCTATTCCTTTTGCTATAAACTTCTTGATATTTTTTGCTCACATTTGTATGACTTGTGTACTGATTTTGAAAAATACTTACATAAGTTGTGTAAGGTTCTAGTACTATTTTTGACCATTTTAACTCTATTATCACGTCTGTTGAAGGCCAATGGGAAAGCAAAAAGGCCATCCATTGTATTTCCTTCTGCTGCCAGAAGAATGGATACTCTCAATGATTTATTAGCAGCAAGCGATCTTGTTTCCCTGCATTGTACGTTAACAAATGACACCATGCATATACTTAACGCTGACTGCCTGCAGCACATAAAGCCTGGTAAGGTTTTTCTTGTTTCCATTGTTTCTTCTGCTTATTGCATTACAATGCTTTCTGCAGTCTGAACTAGTGCATCTCTTTTTCTTTGTTTAGTCATACAACACATTCTAATTGATTTTTTTAATCCCACAGGAGCATTCATTGTCAATACTGGTAGTTGCCAACTTATAGATGACTGTGCACTCAAACAGCTCTTGATTGATGGTACCATAGCTGGTTGTGCATTGGATGGTGCTGAAGGTCCACAATGGATGGAAGCATGGGTATGTGTTGATGTTCTAATATCGATCTTACGTATGATTTGTTTGGATTCGGGGAAACTCTAGAAGACTTGGTGTATGAACGTGCAGAGTAGAGATACATGAATTTTTATACAGGTTCGGGCCTTTTCCTGATAGAATAATAACCTTATGTCCTGTGCAGTTATTGCTCAGAAAGATGTTTACAACCGAGAGTAATGCGAAATATCTAGAACTATCTTTTGATCCAATGTCTTCCGATCTCTTTCCCTCCTGGTGTTAACCTTTGTATAGTTAGCAAAGCGACCGCCGTTGTTCTACACCAAAAGACGTCTTAACGTTTCATGAGATAACCGTCTGGTGGAAGTTATTGTCAGAGAGACGTGGTGGCCTGTTCGTCGTGCAGCGGTTGTTGTCAGAGAGAGAGAGATGTGTGCGGTTATTAGGGATAAGTATACGTTCTAACTGTCTCGTCAGATAGACCTACCATGCTGTTATGGACGCGGTGGCTAGGGAACACGGCGGAGTAGAACAGGGGACTCCGTAGGGAAGCCGGCAACTAAACGTTGCTCTGCTTAATTCCAATAGCATGCGGTAGCCCTCTTTATATAGACGGGCTCCCCCTAACAGATCGAATCTAATCTCAATCATATCTCTAACAATATCATATCTCTAAATATATCTCTAACATAAGGAAACTAATCTCTAACTCAAATAGAAACCAATCTCTAATTCCTAATAATAGACCGACTAGGCCTTGGGCCCACTGCTATAACATTACACCCCTCCTGGACATGCAGCTCGTCCTCGAGCTGCTAGACGGCCATTGGAAGACCTCCGATGCCTTTGTAGAAGACGACGATAGCGGGGTCCCGTAGCGGATGAAAATGACCGGCTAGATCCAAGCGGAACAAGGCTAGACGAAGTGTAACGCCTTCGGGAATATACTGCCTGCAAAATAAACTTTTTTTTGATTTTATATATATATATATATATATATATATATATATATATATATTCGTTTTTTTTGCCTTAAATAATCACTCGGTCGGTTTCAACCGACCGAGACTCACACACACACCGACGCGCAACACAGAGCGGCGGCGGCGGCGGTTCCTTGGGCGACCCACGGCGGCCGGCGACGGCGAAAAGCGGTGGCCGGCGGAGCGGCGGTGGCGCGGCGGAGGTGGCCCGGGCAGAGCGGTGGCCGTCGGGGGGCGCGGACGCTGGCGGCGTCGAGCCGACGGCGGCGACGGGGAAACCGAGCGGCTCGGCGGAGGCGGACCGGCCGGATTGGGCGGTGGCTCGGGCGGCGGTGGCCCGGGTGACGATGGATCTGTCCACGGCCGAGTCTGGCGGTGGCCCCGCGGAGACGGCCCAGGCGACAGCGGCGGCTCGGATGGAGATGGCCTGGGCGGAGCGGCTGCAGCGGCCGGAGGAGCGGCTTCGGGCGGCGGCGGCGGCAAGCTGCGGCGCCATGCGGGAGAAGCCACTTCGGGCGGCGGCGGCGCCTTGGGGGCGAGCGCTCGGGCGGAGCTGCCGATGCTGGCGGCGGCGACCCGCAGGGCTGCGGATCGGCAGCAGCGCGCGGCCAGAGGTGGCCCGAGCGGTGGCGGCGCGCTGGCAGAGGTGCCTCAGCGGCGTTGGCGGCCGGCGGCTGAGCGGCGGCCGGAGCGAACCGGCGGCAGCGGCGGTTCCGGACAGGGGGATTTGGCGAGCGACGGCGGCGGCACGGCCAGATCAGCCGACGGCTTGGTCGGAGACGGCCCGAGTCGCGGCGGATCCCGCAGCGTCCGAGTCTGGCGGCGGCTCGGATTCGGGGCTGCGTCCGACGGCGGATGAAGGTGGGGATGGCTCGACGACGACGGCGCAGAGATGGAGCCGACGCATGCGGAGACGGCCCGGGCGGATGGCGGCGGTGCAGGCGAAGAAGGCCCGGGCGACGGACGGCGAATCGCGACCGAGGACCGTAACGGTGAACAGCGGCGGCCGGCGGAGCAGCAGTCGGCAGCAGATCGGTGCTGGATGGCTGCTGCGGGAGGGCCGATTGACCGGCCGGCGCACGGGTGGAAAAGGAGGCGGGCACACCGGCGAGATGGCACGGTTGTTTATCCTCCTCATCTTTCGCAGCCAGCACGATGATGTCGACCGTTTCAATGTCAGCTTCGTCCTCCTCTGCTCTGCGAGCGACCTCTTGTTTCTCCTCCTCCCGCTCCTTCAAGATCTTCTCTAAGACGGCATGCAGGTTGAGGAAGGCTTCCCCCAACCCTTTTCCGAGGTTGCCGCTGGCCATCTTCTCAGCGCTAGCTTTCATTAAGGCCAATGACTCGGCAATAGGAGGAATCGCAGAACCCATGGTAGCAGAAGTCGTGGGAAGGGATCGATGGCTCTGATACCAAATTGTTATGGACGCGGTGGCTAGGGAACACGGCGGAGTAGAACAGGGGACTCCGTAGGGAAGCCGGCAACTAAACGTTGCTCTGCTTAATTCCAATAGCATGCGGTAGCCCTCTTTATATAGACGGGCTCCCCCTAACAGATCGAATCTAATCTCAATCATATCTCTAACAATATCATATCTCTAAATATATCTCTAACATAAGGAAACTAATCTCTAACTCAAATAGAAACCAATCTCTAATTCCTAATAATAGACCGACTAGGCCTTGGGCCCACTGCTATAACACATGCAGTAAGTAATTGTAGACAGACCAGTTGAAGATTGAGTAGTCGCAGGAAAGCTCACGACCACGAGGTAGTCGTAGGAGAACTTACAACTACATGATCGTAGAAGAACTTACGACTACGTAGTCGTAGAAAGACTTATAACTAAGTGATAGCCGTAAAAGGGTCTACGACTAAGTGGTCGTAGAAAGACTTACAACTACTCTGTAAAATTTATCCCTTAATGATGAGGGATATACTCAGAGAACATAATGATGTAATAATTAGAGGATTATTATATACTCGTTAGTATGGAACTTATGATATGAATTCTCTTCATAAATGGTCATTTAGGATGGAATAAATTCATCTGTGATCAAACTGCATCGTCATTTGGAATGCTCCATTCTTCCTGATGTGTCTCCAATGAAAAGGAATATATGAAAGAAAAGGAAATAGAAAAGATTTAATTTGTTTTAGCATTCCATTATTTCAAGTCTCCTGCACTTCGTCTGTTGAGCTTGACTATTTCACACATTACTTTTAACACTGTTAATATCTGCTGTCTAACATAGTTTAAAAGCTCAGTTGTGATAGGATGCAAAGTTATATCTTAATGGGGAACTTGCTTTATGTACTATAACTAGCTTAGTATTTCTCTTTACAAGAAGATTGGTCGGCTTCGTTAGAAGTTGAACTTTTTTAGATGCCATTAAGATGTGAGGCGCTGAAACTAGACAACTAGCTATAGGACCTTTCTTGTCCAAAAAGTTAAAAGACAAACAGTTAATGTCCTGGCAGATGAGGACAAACAATTGGTGCCCTCATTTGCATTGCTATAGTTGCATTACTTGTTTCTCAGGCTCTCAGCAAAAATGATGGCTAACTTTAATGCTTACAGGTAAGGGAGATGCCAAATGTTTTAATTCTTCCTCGAAGTGCAGACTATAGTGAAGAAGTGTGGATGGAAATAAGAGAGAAAGCAATCACGATATTACAGTCCTTTTTCTTTGATGGTGTTGTTCCAAGTAGTGCGATTTCTGATGAAGATGAAGATATTAGTGAGGCTGGAAATGAAGATGATCAACTAGAGAAAGGAGCAAAAGATAGTCATTCACAGGTTTTTGATGGTGAACAGCAGACAGATGAAAGCCAGTTAACTCTGGAGTATGAAAAGAAAAGAGCCATATCCCAGCATAAAAAGCCTCAAGCTTCAGGGCAATATCAAAATTTTGGCTCCCGAATGGAAGGAAGGCACAGCCGTTCTGGAAAGAAAGGGAAAAAAAGACCTGCTCTCCGCAGATCTCAACAGAAAACAGATGAGTTGTCTGCTGTAGAGAGTGACAGTAATTATTCCTCACGTAGAGATGATGACACTGCAATGAGTGGCAGAGACCAGGTATTAAGTTCCAGTTCACGATTTGCTTCTCCTGAGGACTCAAAATACAAGCAGAAATCTCCTGCTGAATCCCCAATGGAAATAACTTCTGAGAAGAAGTTGCCTGTAGTGCTCGGTAGAAAATATCCTGATAAACTGAAAGATGGTTTTGTTGTAGCCTTGAGAGCAAAAGATAATTCAGGGTTCCATGTTGCAAGACAGAGACTTGCTGGTGGTGGTGGTTGGATCCTTGATATTGTGTCAAATGCTACAAACAGGGACCCTGCGGCTCAGTTCCTAGTCACTTTCAAAAACAAGGTATTGTTTTAGTCTTTCCCCTTTCCTTTTGGTTTCGTGCTTGTTCAGTGTTATTCAAAATTTATTTTAATATGATGCATATGAGACACTAAAACCCATTTACTTTTCAGGATACCATGGGATTGCGATCCTTTGTTGCTGGAGGTAAACTATTGCAGGTATCATCTCATCTACGATCTCTCTCTCTCTCATTGGGTGTGTGTGTGTGGCTATACTTGGCTAATAGATATTGATTAACCTTTGAAGAAATTGCATGGTCCTGGTATTGTGATTTGTGAACGCTTTCGAAACTAATGACAATCTTGTACACAATCTGTTCTGTTATCTGTTGACTTAAAGTAGATTTATATTGAAACTTACCAAACTTTATCATTCATGTGGTGTGTGAAACATTCAATGATCACACAGGCCTTAATGGCCATCATCTATTTAATGGCCATAATTTTGGATTTGATACTTCTGTCACTACTACTTGTTTCACCCTCAAGTTTGTACACTGGAGCCCTCTACTTGTATTTGTTGCATAGGTACAGGGACATCACGCCATATAAAGTAGAGGGGCTTGATAGTTGATTGCTTTAATGAGCAATACAGGGGCTGCCAGTGCAATTATCCAAGTTTTTTGTTGAAAAAAATTACTTGTTTCAATCTTAATTCCATTGGAGCTAGTCAAAAGGGTTGAGAAATAGAAGTGTTCTTTTGATTCGTTTTTTATACCCTCGGTTGCTGATTGTTTGACATGTAATTTTCTTTCATATGTTAACAGATTAATAGGAGGATGGAGTTTGTGTTTGCAAGTCATACTTTTGGTATTTGGGAGAGCTGGATGCTGGAAGGTTCCTTGCTGGAGGGTTGCAGACTTATCAACTGCAGAAATTCTTCGGTACACACCTTTCCAATTGCCATTCTAAACAAGGAAAAATGAGTTGTAGCAATGTCGATTCCCATCATTCCATGCATATCATCTTCCCCCTCTTCTCTTTAATAACACGCTTTAAGTAGATTAAAACTCTTTTTCCTGTTTCATTGCTGTGCTTTCTCTTGCAAACACTTCTTTTTGGGTCTTAATACTCAGCTTCCTACGGGTTGGAATGTCTGTAGGCTGTATTGGACGTCTGTATCGAGATCCTTGCAGCTGCGAGTGAAGAAGATGGAGTCACTCGGTGGCTAGATTAGCCCAGCTGAGGACAAAGAAATGAACTGACTCGTTTTTTCGTTTGGTTTGGTGCCAACTTTTTCGTACTGCCGAAGTTCAATTTTGGTTGTCTAATATACGGACCTAGTAGGCACAGAATGTATGGCTGTATTTGTTATGTAACTAGATCTGACCCTCTTCATTGTAAGTTTTGTTCCCAGCACGTTTGTAATTTCCCATGGAAAGCGTAAGATGGCATTGTGAATTGCTGCGTTATTGTGTTGGACACTACTGTTACAGATTTGCTGGTGTGAATCACATGTTGAAGTTTTCTTCCACCTATGGGCTTTTCAATCTACCAGTATGTGTGTATCATGCGACTTATACCCCCCACCAAGAACACCACGTGCGCACATGTGATCGATGCAACTTATGCATATAATAAGCAAAGTACTAAACTATGGAAGTTACATGTGTTGTTTTAGCTCATAGCTAATGATTTCTCTTAAATAAATAAATAGAATGATTTTTCTGTCTTCAAAGCTCTATTTTGGAATAGCATTTTACAAATAGCTTATCGATTTTCCGTTCATTTATATAAGCGTCAGTAATATGACCAAAAGATATAAGTTATAGTCATAAGCTACCATTCAAAAAATAGATCATCAACTGCTGCTTTGTCTCGTTAGGATATCTTGTCACGCGACCGATACCGACTGATGATCTCCCTGACATTACATTGGTCGCCGGGCAATTTCCGGCAACCTGAAATTCTCCACCAACCGTACGAATTTTCTGCTACACACCCACCAACCTCTTCTCCGGAACCAGATGGAGAAGCATGTTACGTCTGCTACATGGAAGCGAGGTGTCGCCTTTCATGGTTTCATCTTCGCTGAAACGTACAGCGTCCAGGGAACGAAGTCCACAATTTGCAGTGCCGTGCAGCCGCGCTCTATCGCTCGCCCTGTCCGTGTCTCGTCGCGAGAGAGAGAGAGAGACAGCTAGTTTAGTGATCCAGTAGGCAAACGCTTCATTTTGACTTTGTACTGCTAGAAGCAAATCTCGCTGTTTGTCGCGGAAGTCTTGCAATGTTAATTTGCTGGTGCATACTACAGGAACAGGACTGCGCTTGGATGCCCTCAAGGCGGTGATTATTTTACTTGATGGCAGGCTGGAGATAAGAACAATGGTAGCTGTCGAGTCTAAAACGAAATCTGCAGCGTCGAAACCACGTGAGATGCGAGATAGAGAACCGAGCAAAGTCAGCAAGATGCCCTTTCCATTTGTCAGCGTCACAAAAGAGATGAGCAAGTTGGATTTGTGGTCCTTGTACAACAACTCAATAATCGTACAGATAGGGCAGTAAAACTTTAGAGCCAGATCTTCGGAACAAGTGTCCGCGGGACAAATAAAGAGTAAGTATTATTCTGGACCAACATGCCCACTCCACCTCCCCTCACTCTTCGCTTAGGATCTGACCAACCAGGATCAGATCCACCACCTCCCCTGAGTGCGCGCGGCAACAAGGCGCTTGGTGCCGCCACTCGGTCGGCACGGCCTTTGGTCATCACTCTCAGGGCTCGTGCCTGCACCACCGTCGTCATCATCGGCCCCACCCTAACTCGGCCCCTCCCTTGGGCTCACCAGCCATGGCATGCAGCTGACCGGAGCCCGATGCCTCCTTCACCAACGGCCGCTCCACCTCCGTTGTGACGTCACCACCTCAGCGCTGACCTCCCGCCATTATGCCTCCGTCCGCTGCCATCATGAACCCTAGGGGCGGCGTTGGTTCACTCTTTCCCCCTCTTTACTATTGCTTATGATCTATCTACTATTTTTGCCTTGCTTTAGTCGCACGGCTGGGAAGGCTCATGGTGGCCGCTGTGTCGGGACTTGGTGGAGTGCAGCGCCGGGGAGCATACACTGCCATCTAAGGGCGCATGACGGTACTACGGGCTCGCCGCCAATGTGTTGGGGGGAAGAGTGGAGGCTTACTTGGCGTTGGCTTGCTGCCGAGTTGAGGAAGGCAAGGTTTGGACGACGACGAGGATGGCCGTGTTGCGGTTCAGTTGGGCCTCCTCTCCTCCTTGATCCCCTCTTCCTCTTGGCTGGCTTGCTGTTGTAGTCTTGGTTCCTCTCCTTCGTCTTCTCCTCCTTCCCTAGCTCTTCTTCGGCTTAGTCTTCCTCAGTGTTTTTCTCTGTGGTGGCTTTGGTCATTGGGGCTTTGGGCTATGGTGGTGGTGTAGTCTTGTGCTCTCTTGGCTTTGCTCTTGCCGTGGGTGAGAGGGAAGGAAAGGAGAATGCTAGGAGTGTGGCTTCTGTGGAAGGGGTGGCTGTGTATGTTGGGTCAAATGGCCATGTCTCTCTCTGTGAGTGCATTGTCATTTATGCCCTTTCCATTTAACCTGGCTTAGTATGTGCCTTATGGACCTTTTGGTCCAAAGGCATCTCTACACTGTTTGGGCCTTTTTCTATTGCGACAGGTAAATCGGTAAAAGTGGGCGTTGGCTAAATTTTCTACCGAATGATGAAGCCCACAATAGTGAGAGGCGCCGATCGGCCTCGGACGGTCTGGGAACCTCTGTGAGCGCTACTTTTATTCGGCATTCTAAAAGCCGATGGGTCTAACGATAAAACTCTACTTAATTTCCTTTATTCTCCCTTGAATTGGTTTATTTCACGTATTTCTTCTCTTTTGCACTTTAGTGGTATTACACTCTGTAGCATGTACTACTGGGCACAAGGACATTTCAACGTAGAGATAGGTTTCAGCCATTGGATTCTAAATCGTACAGCGGGCATGTGGGGCAACTGTAGCCTGGTGCAGAGGTTTCTGTAACTACACTTGAACCTGTTTCGACGCTCCAAATATCTTCCGGCGTTAGCTTTTGTATTTTGGTTAAAATTATACTATAACGATTATTAATTGTTTTTAAAAAAAGAAAAGTGAGAAAACTTTTATATCATCATGGACAATGCAAAGAGAAATACGAGAGAAAACCAAAAAAAGCTAAAATAAACCAAAAAATTAGAAATTAATGCATTCCAAGTGGCTTCTAACTTAAATAAGCAGAAATTAAAACCATTTGAAGTGGATATCCATGATTATTTTTTAGCTACAGGTTATATCTTGTAACTTTTAGCTATTGATTATAAGGCTATAAATAGCAATCACGCATATCCATATGCTACACGCGAAGCATGCCGCATGCGCATGCATCAAGATAAAGAAATAAAACGAGAGCGGAAAGCCAAAAGAACGGAGTAGGTGGGGGATAAAACCTGCGACAAAAGTACAAAGTCGCCCACTCATCAGTCGCAGGCTCCATTTCCCACCTCCGCGTATAAAACTCCTCGCACCAGAGGGGTGTCATCGAACCCACGCCTAAATCCGAAAATCCCCTCAGCTTGCGCCCACGGACGCACCGCACCAATGGCGGCCGCGTCGTCGCTCAAGCTCTCCTCCCCCAAACCCCTCGCCTCTGCGCCATCTCCCCTCCTCCTCCGCGCTCGCCGCCCGTACGCGCGGCCCCTCCCCGCGGGGCGCCTCCCGCCGGCCCGCGTCACCTTGCAGCCCCCCGCCGCGCCGGCCTCCGAGGCCGCCTCCTCGCACACCGCCTCCTTCGACAAGGTGCGCCGCCGCAATGCCTCCCACGCAGGCTCGTTTCCACTCTCTGTGCTTCTGCGTGGCTGACCGTTCCTTGTGGTGGTGATGACGTCAGGTGCTGGAGGCGCTGATCGGCGGGGCCCACTTCTCCGAGGATGAGGCGGAGGCGACGCTGCGGCTGCTGCTGCGGGAGGAGAACGAGGCGCGCATCGCCGCCTTCCTCGTGCTCCTCAGGGCCAAGGGCGAGACCTACGAAGAGGTGTGTGCGATTTGTGATTCGTGAATTAACACGCTAATTTTGTTTGTTCCAGAACTGGAGTGAAAATTTTTGCGGCCACTAATTTAAATTTGTTGAGCTGTTCAGATCGTTGGGTTGGCGAAAGCGATGATGAGCTGCTGCGTGCGGGTCGAGGGGCTGGACGACGTCGTCGACATTGTCGGCACCGGCGGCGACGGCGCGGACACCGTCAACATCTCCACCGGCTCCACCATCCTGGCCGCCGCGGCCGGCGCCAAAGTTGCCAAGGTATTGGCTCTTCCCCCTTTCATTTTTTGGATTAAACATGCGCATAGTAGCAGGTCAAGTTCTGCACTTTGGGTTTAGGAGGTGGCGATGATGTACTGACGTGTTTTCCTTTGCGTTTCTGCAGCAAGGGAGCAGGGCGAGCTCGTCGGCCTGCGGTAGCGCCGATGTGCTGGAGGCGCTGGGTGTCAACATCGAGCTGGGACCCGAGGTATTAACTGATTTGTCCTATGCTTGCTTACTTTGTGTTGTCTTTGCTTTTCTTGTCCCTGTGTTCTGTAGCCTCTAGCATCTACAGTATTGATACAAGTACTAGCTAACACGTTTGTCTTGATCTTACCACGAGGGTACCTCGTGCGCCTGAAAGTTGGATGTGACTTTCCGGGAGCCTTCTGGTCTCAACCTTTTAGGTGATATATTTTCTTGAGCAGTAATTAGAGGGATTTTCTGGTGGCCTTGACTTTTCTTAGTACTACATATGAACCGCGAGCAGAGGTGGCATGGACCTTTTACCAACCACCGAGATGGAGAAAATAGAAGGCAATGAAAGGTAGAAGGCAAATCTAAATAGCCAAATGAAGGCACCCGGAGCTGCCCTTATCTAATTCTAAAGAACTAGCAAAGTCACCCGCGCACTTGTACGAGCATCATCCTTAAAGCATGTTAAATGACCTAGTAATACATTTGTGAAATTGCTTTTAGGAAAATAGATGGTTGCAAAACTTGATTTGTGATATTTTAATATTATATGATAAGATATTTCCTCCGTTTCCGAATACTTGGCAAATGTGACCAAAACTTTCTTCTCCAAATACGCGCTTTGTCATTATGAGGCATATTTTTTCCTCCTATTAACTCTACCTATCATCCCCATTTTTCCACCTCGTTACGTGTATTTGAGATATTATTGAAGGACATTATGATCATGTGGCAAAAATGTAATTACCTTGGTAACTGTGATATGGTCAAAAGTGACAAGCATTTAGAAATAGAAGGGGTAGATTATAACTTTGGGAGGAAATAGTTGTCTATCATTTATAGCTAAATGTTGTTTGCATTGACTTAAAAAAATGGTGTTTGTTAGCCATCCTTATTAGTATTAATTTGGCAAATATGTATAAATTAGTTCTTATAAATTTGTAGTCCATTAATTCGTATTATTTTCATATATTTTCTTCAAATAATGTGCATTTTTTAAGATGGTTGCCCGAAAGCCTGAAATATTCACATATTCCCTCTAGTTTTAACATTTTGGTCACTGACATGGTCACACTAAAATACAACTTTGAGTACAAAATTATATTTTAATATATTTATGAAACATAATAAAATTATGATATTATGAAGGCACTTTTCGAGATAAATATATACATATAATTTTTATGTGTCAATTCTATATATCTAGAAAGATATCTATAGCCAAAGTTTCTTTACAGTGTTGTTCTATTTTGGTTAAACCTTCTAATTAGCCATCTAAAATAACTTCTAATTGGTGGTCATAGCTATCCAGTTCAGTATAGCCTGAACGACATGTCTAGGACATCCCATCGTCTTGGTAATTACCATTTACTTGTCGAGCTATGGCTGGCATGGATCCGTATCCAGACGTTGCGGAGCAAAATCGAGCAAGGCGGAGTGAATCCGGCCCTGGTGGAGCATGCAGATGGTGCAGGCTGGTCGTGGCCTCACGAGCTTCATGGCCTTCAACGCTGCGTCTGCAGCGGATCCCATGAAAATTGCATGAATTTGTTCTTATCAAAATTTAACCCATTCAGGGACCATGTCTTGGTGGAGTTGTGGGTATACGACTCTAGGGTTTAAATCCTAATGCCCAACTTTACACACACGTGAGTGCGCCTCTGTAGGAACTTTGTGATGTCACGGATTTATCCTTGGCTTCCATATTTCTAAGCGTGCACATGTGGTGTGTGTGCATGGTAGTGTGTGTATTTCCTTGTAATTGTTGAAAAAATCGTACATGCATGCATGGTGGTTTGTGTATTTCCTTGTAATTGTTAAAAAAACCATTCATTCCTATCCATATGCAATCGTCTTCCAGCGTAATTCCATCCAGAGCAAAAGGAAAAGAATATCCCTATGCAATATCTTCCAGCGCAATTCTGTCCGAAGCAAAAAAGAAAGGAAAAGGTTTCCCAATTCAATTGAGTTCATGGACCATGCGTCATCCATCAAATTGTTCGATCATTCTACAGCACCTACGTTTGGCCAATGCATGTGTCCTTGTTGTGCACGTTAGCACATTAATTAGGAAGGTCTTGTTTTAATCTGTTCATATATCTATATCTCTAATGCAAACTTTAACTAAGGGAATAGTTTATTTAAAATTGCTCGTGGCGTCCAACATGAGTATTCATTGGTATGTTTTGAGAAAAATCATTGGTTATGCTTTGCTAATCACAATACAGGTCCACCAAATTAAGGGGCGGATGTTTCTATTTTTGTGAGAATTTCTAACAGATTTCTCATTTTTTAGCTAACATCCATCGGTTACGATTTGTTAAATATAATTAGGGTCCACCAAATTAAGGGTCGGATGTTTCTAATTTTTCTTAGATTTCCTTGAATTTTATCTTTTTTCTTAGAGTTGTTAACCACGTATCATGAACTTTTAATATATAATAGATATGTTGTGTAATGGTTGCGAGATGGATATGTAGATTGGGGCCTTTGATTTTCATCTCTATTTTGGTGTACTTATTGGTGTAAAAGGGGCACATTTGAATGTTGGTTTCCACTTATTGAATCATGTAGATCAGCATTCAAAGTTACAGTGTGCAGGTACACATGACTGGTCCCACTAGTCACAAACTGAGGCTGCATGGTGCTGCATACTTTGGATTCTTCCCCCACATCTCAACCTTTTAAGATCGCCTTGGGATTGCCCCCTCCCCTCTAATAACACTTCTGTTTTTCGACCTTCTCAACTACATTAGTTTTAATGATTCTTGTGTGGTCAGCTACAACTTAAAGGGCAGCAATGATTATGGCACTTCTATAATTGAGAAATAGTTCAGATTCGAGATGTGGTAGCTCTATATAGTGGCATAGTCGACCTTGTGGTGCTTGTGAGTGCGCGGTGTTTAGTTGTTTATAATATGGTTGTTTCTTTCGTACACAGAAAATCCAGCTGTCATTTGAATTTTCAATCCTCACATATTATATTTCACTACTATGTGCATCTTATAGTATAAGAAACCAGGTGTGATTGATTTTTGTTACTCTTTCCTGTTGTAAGGGTATTATACGGTGTGTCAATGAGGTGGGTGTTGGATTCATGATGTCTGCAAATTACCATCCAGCAATGAAAATTGTCAGACCTGTGAGGAAGAAGCTGAAAATAAAGACAGTTTTCAATATCCTTGGTCCTCTATTGAATCCAGCAAGGGTGCCTTATGCTGTTATTGGTGTTTACCACGAGAACATAGTAAGTACCTTGTATTCATCTTGTCTTTTCCTCTAGTAACTACAATACCAAAGGATAAAAGCAAACATAGTATTATCTATAAGTAAATCATTTTTTAAATTGGTGACTACTGTTCCACATGATCCCATGGTGATGATCTAGCGTTGTCTTACATTTTGTACTTAAAGTATGTATGCAGGCATTTATTTAGCTAATAAATGCTGCAATTATATATAAAAAAGCTTAAGTACAGGCAGCAGGAATATACTGTTGAGGCGTTAACCAAGTTGGCCTCCAGCTATACAATTGCTCATTCTTAGTTTTTAGTGAACTCCATTGTTAGCAAAGATTACTGATAATAAACAAGCAAACAGTAGGTATAAAAGTGTCTCTCTTGAGAAGGCATAGAAATGGTCCTATTACAAGCTCTATATGCAATTGTTGTTATTCCTTGTAATGCTCATCAGTCTAATGCATATCAATTTTTGGTTGATAGGTTACCAAGATGGCTAAGGCAGCTCAAAATTTTGGAATGAAGAGAGCATTGGTTGTCCATTCAAAGGGTTTGGACGAAATAAGCCCACTTGGTATGGATACCTACCGATGTGCCCATTTCACTCTATTATTGCCACTGTGTTGCTAAAAATTCCTGTGATTACTCAAGAAATTACCTTGAGATCTTTTTGGTCAACTCATATATTCCGTATTTAACCGAAGATTCTTTTTTTAATTGCTGTAGGGCCTGGATATATCCTTGATGTCACTCCAAGAAAGATTGAAAAAATGCTCTTCGATCCATGTAAGAGGTTTTCCTTACGTTTTTTCCCAGAATTTATAAAATGGAGAGAATTTGTTGTACATACTTTATGCAATTTGACATGGCTCATGTGAATTTAGTTGCATCAATTTGTGTGTATTGCTCATATCGTACCTTTTGCTATGTTATGCATGCTAACTTCTGAAATATATTGTGAATTTGTGATGATATGATCAAATTAAAGAAATTTTCTTTAGTCTCACATTCTTTTCATTAAATCACAATCCAGTGGATTTTGGCATTCCTCGCTGCACACTAGAAGATCTTAAAGGAGGTGATTCAGCATTTAACGCAAAAGTTCTCCAGGATGTTCTTGCTGGTCAAAGAGGTTCAATTGCAGATGCTCTTGTAAGTCCGTCCTTACTATCCTATTTTTAGTTACTCTATACCTTGCATACTTCCCGAAGAAAATGACTGCATCTTACTTGATGAATTCACAGAATTGCAGTAGCTGACTTATCTTTCGTATATAAATGTCCTAAAGAGATTTATTTAATTAAGGAGTTTACTCAGCATCTTGTAAAAAAGCAGTTTACCGAACACTAATTTGGTGTCATGATGAGCATTTTCTTTTTCTGCAAACTTATTCATAAAGCATACATGGAAATTATAAAATAAGTAAAGTAAAATTGGACTGCACATGTCGAGCTCTCCTGGTGTGCCAAACCTGAATCAATTTCTGTTTTGCTCCATAGGTTCTGAATGCTGCAGCCTCTCTTCTTGTTAGTGGTAAAGTCAAAAATTTGCATGAGGGTGTTGCGCTAGCACAAGAGACACAGCGCTCCGGAAAGGCCATTGATACACTTGAATCTTGGATAAAGGTTTCTAATGTAAGTACCTTTCTTATTTTTTTTACAATGGCACAATTGTGTTCGTCAGCAAAATATTGAGCATGACACGTTCCCACACCCTGTTGATACAGAGTTCCAGAGATTGAGGTTGATTGGCCAACGGCAGAATTCCGCAATGAGGAATGATGGCAAATAAGGATTGTTTTAATCCATCCATTGTCCATAATCATATGTATGTTTGTTCTTATTTTTCCTTGTTTATGGACTTTGTCACAAGCGTAGATGGCTTCTAGTCTGGTTTGTGCATTCAGAATGCCGTAGTGTAGAGTAAATCCCATCAGGATGAGGTTGTAAGGTTCTGATTGGAACAGGCGCATGCTTTTCTGGTTTGCTTGAGGCAGATAAGTGTCGTTTAGATCTGGGTAGTGTTACATTATGTTGTATTGCAAGGCCTGCAAGGAAAGCTGAGCTCCGCAGTCGATCTGTTCACTGTTGCACCTGAAATTTTTGCAAAAGGTTTCACAACGATATATGCGTGTCATGCCATTGTTATTCCAGTGAATAAATTGGGTGCAATCGGCTTTTGATTTTGGTTTCTATTGATCAATATTCATCAGATTTACCAACTATAGCTAAAGGCACTGCATAAAATAGTGATGACTTCTGGCTTTCAGAAGCCAAAAATCATTTAGAACGTGTTAGTTTTTTATACCTTTTTTTCTTTACATTATCTTCAGAGATATAACTATGTTTTTTATTTTTTTAATTAAATATATCATAAAAAAATTAATAATCGCTACAGAATTATTTTAACTAAAAATAAAAAACCACGCCACTTTAATTTAAAGTAAGGCCAAAAGCTATCGGTCCTAACTAAGAAACGAGCCTTATCATTTGTGTCGACGAGTGTCGTCTTAATTGAACTCGACTGAAAAGTTGCGGATAAGATGACAAGAATCTACCGTATATTAAAGTTGGGGGACTTCCCGGCCGGGGAGCTGTGCGAGAAAGCCCTTGCGTTTTGCAAAATCCCCTGTGTTTTGCAAAATCGCGTAGAGGTCCTCTGTTCTTGTAAATAGGTTCCTACTTCTCGCAAACAGGTCCCTACCAGGTTTTTTCCAGAAAGCACCCTCCACTTCACCGATATCAACCCGCGGTCTCCAAAATTATGTATAGGCCCTTGTTTAGTTACGTACAAGTCCTTGCAGGTCCTTAGTTTTTGTGAAAAAAGCCCTTTGGTTTTTTCGAAATTATGTATGTGTCCTCAAATTTTTTTTAAGAAACGTCTCACGAATTATCGTCTCTTTTATTTTGGTCCATACGGTGGCTAACGCGGCGTAACGCCGCACTTACGTAGCTAGTATTCATTATATGCGAAGCTTATCCAGCAAAACGTACCAACCATGGTACTGACTGATAAGGCTGCACACAGCAAAACGCACAATGACTGCAACTGCGTAGCTGTGTCTCCATGACTCCATTGCTTTTGTTGGGGGTACCTGGGCAAGGCTAACATTTTTGTTCTACACACACGATCAATTCACAAAGATCCAAGTGAATACCACTACACTAGTGCAACCTAAACAATCACATCGCACACGAAGTATAAGCACAGAACCGCGAATACACACACCAAGGCCTGTGGTTGCAGTCTTGCAGACGATCTCTGCCCAAAGCTCACTACGAGCAAACGATGGAACAGTAGAAAGTATCTATATCTTCGCAGGGGGATCAGAATGGTTCGCCGCTTTCAGGATTGCAGCCGACGCCGCGCGGATGGTCGACTCGTTGGGCGGCGCGTTGGGGTCTCGCCGGCTCGACCTCCGCCACCGCCGATCGCACAGCAGCGACCAGCACTTCACGGTGTCGCCGTCCCTCTCCCTGCACGTACCACCACCAACGCGAATGCATTTTACATCGCAGTATCAAGTCATGCTCACATGGCTGCACGTAACCAGACACTACCCTATATACGCTGGTACTGTACATGTGGTTGCGTGGTAACCATCTGTGCCTCTGCAGAGTCACTTTCGCATGCCTTCTCTATCGAAGCTGGAATGAACCATCGATATAGGAAAATTAATCTAAATGAGTGCTATTTTTAAGCCTATGCAGACAAATCATCGTGCTGCGGCAGCTCAACCACGACCATTTCTATTTAGACGTGCCTCCCATTTACCTTGGAATTGTCGTGCCGGCTTTGATTGCCCAGTTTTGAGTCAACTTGTCAACGCATGTGTTTGATTGGACCAGTTTTGATTGGTCCTTGGAATTTAGATCTATGTTTTCATGTTGTATGAAACATGTTTGAGCTAACGTAGATAAAGTTGTGAAGAAGTTGTACTTGGAAATGAATTCTTTGTTTTTAGATGTTCAGTGAAGTTTGAAGTCAACTATAGTCAACGGTGAGAAGTAGGACTATGCTTATGGAGGAGTCAAAGTTCAGAATGGGCAAGAATGCTAGATGAGATGGTTGAATTCAAACGTAGCACAAAGAAGGCAAGGAATGTTTAAGAGAAAGTTTGAGTAATGGGTTGCACAAAATGACTTGGTCAGTCCAAGTAAGACTTGATCAACTAGAATCGGAGCAAAAGAGACTTGCCGATGTATATTAAGCCATTGGTGCAACTGCATGCGGCAAATATGGCAATTGCTTACAAAGGAAAGGAAAGTGAAGACTGGATGACGGCGATGGTATTTTGGTAGTTGGTCAAATACCAAAAACTTTATTGGATCAAAATCGTGATGCTTGAGCGGCATTTGGGAAAGCAGTTGAGGTTAAGAAGATGCTAAGAAGATCAAGTAGATTGAAAGCTAAAGACTTAGCGGGTTCGGACTCATGTGTTTTAAAAAGTGTGCATGAGTTAAGTGTGAGTGTAAAACCGTGTTGTGTTGGATTAATGGATTCCCCAATTGTGCTAGTGGATAGTATCTATTAGAATTAAATATGAGCTAGTTGCTCCATCTATTTAGTGGGTTAAGGATAGAGACTTGTGACTAACCATTCTAGCCATTCTTGAGTTAGGATTAGGGGTTGAGAGAGAAAAGTAAGTGTTGTATTATGCTCTCTTGTTCTCCTTGTGGAATAGCTATAAAATCTCCATATACAAGTAGCAATATAATCAACTTCGTCATCTCCCATGAGGTCTTCTTGTCTTGGTTGATTTGCTCTTATTCTTATTGATTTTTTTGCATCTTCTCTCCTCTTCTTGATCTTATTGCGTGTCAGGGATGTGTACGTGAGTGATAGAGATGACTCATATAGATAAGATCTCATCTATCTAGACACTATGATTTGCAAGATTTCGAAGTTGACTGGTTATTACATGATTTGAAGTTCTTTTTGAGGATTCTTGATATGAGGGTTTTGACTTTGATTCATTGAGTGGTTCCGATTTTGCTTGCTGTGATATGTGTGAACATATCTAGAATTATTTTTGCTATTATTAACCTATGAACAAGTTGTATCTCAAATTTTTGATATTTGCTCAATTTTAATGCAACCTTGCATGTTTTTAGGAGAGGTTGGGACTTTGGCGAAGACCCTCTAGATCCTTAGTTGAAATAGTTTCTTGAAATCCTCAGCAAAATGTGTGCGAAGTTTAATCTTATCTGATCATAGATTTTGAAATCTGGACTAAAAGTGGTTCAGACTCGGACTGACTTTCTATTCTGAAAACAAGAGAATGATTAGATTGCTCATGGGCTGGTCAGACCGGCCTCCAGTTAAACCGTTGGCTAGTAGCGGGTTAGACCGTCGATTTGCCGCCGGTCAAACATCTGGTCTGCCGTCGATTAGACCGGTCAAGTTCAGAATTCATGCATCATTTGCTATTTCAGATTATTGTTTGGTTGTAGACTGTGAAATATGATTTTTTTTAGCTCTATTTCTCTAGAAAGAAAGATTTATGATATTCGAAGGAAAATTTGAGAGGACACTTTCGCCATCGCGGTGCTACACAGACCGATCAAGAATTCGAATATTGATATAGTGTTTGGAGAGTACTCCACTTACCGCTTGTTGCAGTCGGAGGAGACGCTAGCGGTCCGGCCGCCGGAGACCGACGGCGAGCGGCCAGGGCGCGGTGCGGTGAAGCTGCGGGTGAGGGAGCGGGGCATGTAGAAGTTGAGCAGGACGCCGTCGCTGCTGCTGCGGAAGCTGCTCCCGCTGTCCCACCGCCTCGCGGACCCCCTCCTCTCCGGCGGCCTCCCCGTCGCCGCCGCCGGCTGCTGCTCCGCCTGCCTGCCGGACGCCGACCGCCCCGTTCCCACCGGGCTCGGGCTCGCCTCCTTCCCCTCGGACGGAGGCGGCGCCACGCTGCCGTTGCCGTTATCCCCGGAGCCGGCCTTCTCGACGAGGTCGGTGAGCGAGAGCTCGTACACGGACTCGGGGAGGTCCTGCAGCATCCCGAGCAGCTCCTCCCGCCTCCGCGCGATCTCCTGCGCCCTCGCCGAACCTCCATCAGCAGCCTGCGGGCTCATCCCGGGGACCCACAGGGTCGCCGGCGCGCCCGCGGCCGGCCGCTCCGAGCTGGCCTGGAGCATGGCTACTAGCCGCGCGAGAGCAGCAGAGGGAGGAGGAGAAGTACAATTGTGTAGGCGCGCGAGTCGTTATTGCCGCGATCAAAGGCGGAGGAGGAGGACGTGGCGGTGGTGAGCGCGACAACTCGGTGACTTGGAGCGTAGGGGAGGCGATGGTGAGGGAGACGACGCGCGCACGTACGTACACAACGCGCGCCCGTCCAGATTTGACCAAGTGATCGTGGGATAGCAACGCTGGAACCTAGAAGCGCGTGGCAAAAAAAAAAAAACTTTGCTTGGCCGAGCGCATCGGCGCAATGCATGCCTTCGATCGCAAGCATGGAAGTCTTAACTCTAGAAGAGGGCCGAGGTAGTAACACAAGCGAAAATTTTGCAATATGCCACCGTAAAATTCTAATTTTTGAGAAATACCACTCTAAAGTGGAGCCTTTGAAATGTGCCATTGCAAACACATGATATTCAGAAAAATAATATTGCCATTAGTATTTAGCACATATAGGACCAGACTATCCCTACCTTCTTCCTCGTTAGTCCTCGCTGTTCATCTCCTCATGTGTGCCCCCTTTTCTAAGATGCAACAGAGGGGAAGAGAAATGGGAGGAAAGAAGAAATTGCTCGGGCATGGCCATTGTGGTGGGTGAGAGCAGCGCCTACTCATGCGTATGGGACAAAGGTGCTGCCACGGCTTGGGACCATGGTGAGGAGCAGCGGCACCATCGCAAAGCTGGACCTCAGCGCGCGGCGGCAGCAGCAACATGGACGAGCTGTTGTTCCAATCTCTTCCTGTTCCAATCTCTTCCTATTAGTTCTGTTGGATGCTTGCTCCCACGGTGGATTGGTACCAAATCAATGTGATTTTTGGGGATTTTAGGAGAACTCAATCTGATTTTGCGGGATTTCATGAAGACTTTCTTTTGCAGGTTCTTGAAAGAAAAGAACAAGGCGAAATGGTGAGGAAGTGTGGAGAAGTCGCTAAGACACTAAGAAGGTGACGGATCAGCGGTAGGGCTACCACTGGGTGTCTATTATCTTTGTTCAAACCTAAACCTATATTGTTGGGTAAGGTATAGGTAAGAAATAAAATACTCATTTAGATTTAGGTATAAGAAGGGTGATATTCACTTACTCATTTTTACTCATACCCATTCAAACATAAGATTGAGAATGTACTTAGACTATCTATACCTAGTTATAGCTTCGTATAAAAGCATGTAATAGCCATCTGTGCACCTGTGCCTACTAATTTGCATAGAGTAGCCCCCTACACACATAACCATTTCCAACAATTTTCAATTGATTTCGTAAAATTTTTGTGGTGTGAACGCGGGGTTGAAATTTTAAATACCGAAGTTTTATGAAAACTTCCTATAAAAGCATGTGGGGTTTATGTGTGCGCCTAATCCTGCCAATTTGTATAGAGTAGCTCCCCTATACGCAGAATTATCTTCAACAAATTTTAGTCAATTTCGGAAAACTTTTATGGTGTGAACGTGAGGCTGAAATTCTAAGTACCGAAGTTTTACAAAAACTTCCTTCATAAGTCTCTTTGACTTATCCCATCATTTTTCTTCTCCTTTATCCACTGGGTTACCCAAACCCATTGGATATACAATTTTTATGTGGGTATGGGTAATATCACTTCAAATGGGTATGGATAAAATTAGTTATAGGTTTGGTTACCCATACTCTACCCAGTGGCACCCCTATGCGACAGTGGTGCGAGGGTGAGGCATGCGACAAGGGAGTGGCCAAGAGCACACCGGGGAGAGAGGCATTGTGGTGGCTAGTGGTGGTGGACGGGATTGGCGGCTGTCAGTGTTTTAATACCAATTTTACGTATAATTTGTTCAAATTTAGGGGAAACTCTTATCACTAAGATCTGGTAATGCAGAAGGAAAATACAGGAATTTTTATACAGGTTTTGGCCTTCTCCTGGGAGAATAATAACCCTACGTCCTATGTTGCTATTGCACAAAGAAAAAAATTATAAAGTGTGTAATGAGAAATGCCTTGCACTATCTCTTATTTGGATCCGGCCCCTTACCTCTCTCTGACATCAACTTTAATATAGTCGATGAAGTAGTGGTTGTTGTCTTGTGCCAAAAGACGTCCCAACGATTCAGATGGCAACAATTCATTGGAAGTTATTGTTAGAGAGATATGAAGGCGGTTCGCCATACAACGGTTGTTATCAGAGAGAAATCGTGTATAGTTATTAAAGATAAACGCACGTTCTAACCGTCTTGTCAGGCCACTCTACGAGGCACTAGATAGGCTATTCATAGGAGTCTACGATCAGGTCATAGGACATCTTACATATACATAGTCATAAAAAGACTTACAACAAAGGAGTAGTCGCAGTAGAACTTACGATTATGTGGTCGTAGAGAGACTTACGACTAAGGAGTAGTCACAGTAAAACTTACGACTATGTGGTTGTAGAGAGACTTACGACCAAGAAGTAGTCACAGTAAGACTTACGACTATGTGGTCGTAGAGAGATTTACGACCAAGAAGTAGTCGCAGTAAGACTTACGACTATGTGGTTGTAGAGACACTTACAACCAAGGATTAGTCGCAGTAAGACTTACGACTATAAAGTCGTAGAGACACATACGACCAAGGAGTAGTCGCAATACGACTTACGACTATGTGGTTGTATAAAGACTTATGACTAACGACTGTGTGGTCGTAGAGAGACTTACGATTAAGGAGTAGTCACAGTAAGACTTATGACTATATGATCGCAGAGAAACTTACGACCAAAGAGTAGTCGCAGTAAGACTTACGACTATATGGTCGTAGAGAGACATACGATCAAGAAGTAGTCGTAGTAAGACTTACGACTATATGGTCATAGAGAGACTTACGACCAAGGAGGTCATAGTAAAACTTTACAACTAATAATTAGAGGATTATTATATCCTTGTCAGCGGCCATTGATGGGCTTAGAGGTGGAGGTGGGAAGAAGGCAATACTTTATAATGCATGTGTAGTATGTAGGTAGTGGCATTTCTATAAATATGGTTAGTTTGCAATGGCATATTTCTAGTGAAATTTATCATAAATAATAACTTTGCAATGGAGTATATTTAAATAACTCATAATACAATTTGTGATAATATGCTAGTGATATGTTTGAAAACGTTCGAATTACACGGGGATTTTACAAGAAATAACTTATTTCATGCAGGATTTTTGTGAAAATTTCTTGTGTTACAGATTGGCCCTAAAGTTCAGTGCTGGATCCACGGAATGCACGAATCCAAGGTCGTCGAATCAAGAATCTACATCTTGGTGGTCCACTGGATCTCTCCAAGGCACCCAACGGACGGCCTAGATCTGCTACAATTACTTTACTACGAGTCATTTCAGGAAAATTGCTAATTAATGCATTATATCATCATCTCATGTGCTGTCACTCGATGCCAGCAGTGTCAAGTTAGTACTACAGGTGTCTGGTATACTCTTTCCAACGGCACCTGCCTTCAGCCCTTGTTCTTTGACGGATCGCTGCACTAGTGGTTGTCTTGACGGTCCAATCGGTTACAGCCCTACGCACAATTTCACACCGTGAGCTTACTTTGCAACGAAAACCATTCTTTCGCATTGATGTTGTGTGTGGCAATAATTTCTAAAACATGAACTTCATTTCTTCCAAAAAAAAAAGGGTTACTGTGGCAAATACTTGTCTGCTTTTTCAAGCACTGACGGCAAACAAATGACGCAACAATCAAACCACAAGCATATCTCTTTTGATTTAATGTCGATACAAGGCAGGACTGGACGCTTCCTGGCTTCCATGAGTTGTAAAAGCCGGATCACAGACAGAAAGATATGAAACAATAAAAATAAGGAAAGAATGATGATCTCTTGTGACAAAGTGAAACAACCCGAATTTTATTATCAAAGTCAGAAGACTGATGTTCTACCTTTGCAGTTGAAAGAAGATAATACACCAACGTATCTGATCAATGCCAAGAAACCTGGAAAGCACATTGATGGTAATTTAAAATTTAGCATCCTTTCATATATAATTCAGTTTTTTTTTCTGGAATGAAGGACATTTAGCTTTGGAACATTGTCAAATACAGGCAAGGACTTCATGAATCTAATAGACCTGAAGGCATAAGAGGTAAATAGTTCATGACACTAACACATAGTCAACATCAACTAAATAGCGTAGTACGTTTTTTGACGGAAAAATACATGTCTTTTGATTGCAGTGGGGGAACTTAAGGGGAAGTACAAGAGCTTTTTATCCAGCAAGTTCGACAAATATTTACCTGAGGAATTCTCCTTCTAAGGGATATAGGCTAATATTGTAGTGCACATTTGTCTTGCACCGAGATAGGTTTACATTTTAACTTGACATGAGATATGCTTCCCCTTCTCTCCACCACAAAATACATTATTAGCTCTTGGTGTTGGGTTGGTAAGTTGGTAACTATATTGTACCTTCTTAAACGAATTCACATGTAGTGCACGAGCACATCAGTTACAAATTTTGTAAGCAGAAGAAGCTTTCAATATATTTCTGAGCTCCAAATTGTCTCTTTGTTCACCTTTCTGTGAAGCCGCTTCGCGTCCAACAATCCATGATCCCAGTAGGCAGAGATTTACTATACCACATGGCTACATGCTAACAAATTACGAGGACAAATTATGGCATTCATATGATGCAAAACATAGATTTCTGTTGCATTAATGCACAGGTATTCAATTAGTCACCAAACCAAGGATAAGTTCTTTTCATCTATGGCTGGTACCTTTCTTTTTAGTTTATAGCTTATAGCTTTTTAAATAAACAAAATAGCTTCTCTGTCGTCTTTTCAAAATGGTTTATCATAATAACTTTTACAAACGGATTATCGGCTCGTTCGCATAATATCCGTTGGGAGCCTTGGGAGATCCCGTGGATGAGAAAAAAAGGTCGTTGTGCAATTAAAAAAAAGACCACCTAGATGTAGAATCTTGATTCGACGACCATGGATTCGTGCATTCCGTGGATCCAGCACTGTGTTGTTACTGGAGATGAACCTGTTTGATGCATAATGACAGTGAAATGCATTAGAAACATATGATTGCAACTTTGCATGCACACTCATCACCAATACTCACCATTCTCACACGACCAAACACAAAGGACTTGCACAATGCTTAAATAATGGGGACAACCATCATCAATCGCACTAACAGATGCTTGTTGCTTAAATAATGGGGGCAGCCTCACGAGGTAAATGCACAATACATATGAAGTGCATTTCTTTTACATTTTCTCTTCAGGCTTTCTTCAGCAATGGTAACTACAAGTTGACAAAAATACACCTACAATAGGTAGTGAGAGTTCGTCCATACCGAGGTTCAGATGCCAAGGCATACATGTACAAGCAACTAATCAATAAATAAGGACAAGCAATACAAGTGAGCTGCAGATCTTCGTAGTTTAAACATACACTCGCAATGCCTTAATCCGTTTATGTGATCTTGAGTTGTGAGTCTTGTGACCGTATCTGGGAATTGTTGCCCTTTGAGCTCTTAGCTCTCACCACCCTTTTTATTTTTTTCATAGGAATTCCTTGAGACCTAAAAAGGAAGCAGCAGAAAAATGAGCATGGCAAGTAGGATGCAGTGAAACAATTGTTTCGCTTTCAAGGGAATAAATAAAATTCAAACCTTTAAAATCAATTCATATATAACCACCACCAGATTGCAAAATTACTACTCACCCCATTTGAATTTGGTGAACTGCGCACAGGTGTTTGAGAAGCAGGTGATCTTCCAGGAGAAATTATTGTCGGTAAAGTCCCAGGAGATTGAGCATGGTTTGAAACAGGGGAACGTAAGATGGAACCACCATGATGGTATGGTGACAATGGAGAAGCCATAGGGGTCCTCCGTAGTCCTTGAGATAGGGGTCCACCACCAGGAGATATAACAGGCGATAATGATTTGCCTGGAGGTAACATGTTTATTTTGATCCTGTTAAACAAAACAAAATGTTAGTCCTCATAAATTTAGAGAACCTGTTCAGAATACAAAGTACCGGCACTGAAGCCACTTACTTGTTATGTACATCAACATACTCATCGGTTTCATCCCAGATATCTTCCTGCGGAGAGAAATTTATGTCAGTTCGCAATATAAGAGAAAATGCCACACAAATTACCATGGTACAGCTACGAACAATTTTAGTTTTCCTACTAATTGAACATAACCTTAGTGCAATCTTATTTATGTCAACTGGTATTGAGGATGGCTAAAATGTTGCCAAGAAAAATGCAATTAAGTGCAAAATTAGACAGCATTAGGAAGCTGTTCCCACAGGATATGGAGAACAGTTACTACTTTATTGATGAAATAATTGCTTTAAAATATTATTGATGAAATAAGGCCATAAATCCAAAAGACACCACATAGTTTTAAAAAATCATGATGTGAACACTGTACTTTGTCAACTAAGGAGAAACTCTATAAAGACTATGTCCAACCTGCAGCAATTGTTCCATGACATCTTCCATCGTAATTATTCCCACTGCTTCCTCATCCAATGAATAGCTTGGAAGTGGATCGGTGTTAAAATCAAGAATATTATCCCGCTTTCTTTCCGATTTCTTAACATATGTGCGCCCATCTCCATATTTTTCAATGTTATTTCGACGACTTCCAGTAATGTTAACGTGCGACGGTGACAGACCTGGGAGTACATTCAACTGATCAACCAAAACCAAATAATATCCATTTCCAGGAAAGACAAGTGATCATTAAAGGTGATGGAATATTGGTGCATATACACAAAATGAGTGAGTGAAACTTAATACCAAATTACCAACAGATAAATCACAAGGAAAAACAATATAACAAAGCATGTACCATCAGCATAAGCATCTTTGTGGTTAGTTTTGTAGTCTAGTGTAGCATTGTTATTCTTTTCACTGGATGCTCGTACTTCTTTCGTGCATTTAACAACCACAGCCATATGACTGTGGCCTTTCTGAAACTCATTTAGAATGTCATAGAGAGGAAGATCATCAGCCACCCTGATATACAGAAACAGCAGTAACATTACATTAGAATTAGAAGGCAATGAATGCACATTATTCAGGAAAAATATATGCACAAATTTAACCTAAACAAATTGTATGGGGAAAAAACCAACCAAAGGAGTGATCTTATGCTCCTGGAAAAGAATATCACATAATCTTAAAGAATGTATGGTTATCCCAACTCCACAAGAGGCTGGTGCAGATCAGCCCACTCAAACCCTTTGAAATCTGTGGTTCTCTCTTTTTTTTGTAGAGTACAGAAGCATCAACTATTCAACAGTTAAATAATATAATCAATTTTAAATCCGGTTTGGAACTTAATTTATGACAAGAAAACAATATTAACTTGTCTGCATGAAGATAACTATACATGCTAGTATTGAACCATGCTTCAGTGTACGTGCACGCCAATTTTCAAATACTGACTCAGAGAACCACACAGATTTCTATTGATGCTCTCAACACAACCAAGTCTAGAAGGTATACTTATGCCAAGAATCGTATTTCTAAACCAGCCAATTTTGATAAGGTGATTAAAGATGATACCTTGGGATTTTTCTGATAGTAACATTTCGAATGGGCACTTCGTCCTCGGGTCGGCAAGTAATCAAGTTTTTTACCTGAAATGAGAAAGTTTTTGGCTATTGGTCAAATAATAAATAAAAAAAAATACTGAACACAAAGTGACAAAATTGGTCACTTGATCACTCCATTGATGTTCAGGATGCCCAGGAAATCACAATGAAAAAAGCAAGGAAGCTATTGATATTATTCAAAAGTAAAGTAATTATTAAATAATCAAGTGAAAGGTTCGATCTTCTAACTTCATTATGTCATCTATTGATGCTCTCAACATAAGGTTTCGTGTGGAAGGGCTTAAATTTGTGCATAAGCCATAGTTTGGCAGACATGAAGCTCCTGGTAGCCTAAGCCCATGAGCCTAGGCCTTCCCAAATAGGCAAATAGCTCACATCTATACTTCATTACAGTACTCCGTACCTTGATCATGAAGGTTCCGCAGTCCTTACAAAACAAATCTTTCTATGACAATGGCACAATGCGCTACCAATGCAACATGATCGACCAACAACTGCAAAGAAGTCAAGTCTTTAACCAGACAACTAGAATGGCATTTATGAATTTCTAATAGTGAATTTTGTTATGAATGGACCCTTGCTATTCCAATGGACCGAAGGCCAACATATAGAGGATATAAGGTATGGAAAATAAGCAAATAACACCCTATACAAAGGACTAATACTTCACAGCCTATACATGTGTAACAAATTTCACCGGAACAAACAAAATCCTTTCTTTCATCCAAGGATCTATCGATTAAAACGAAAAAAGTCTAGCAGGTTCAGTATGGTTGGATATCTGCATGCACATTCTGCTTAACAGTAGAAGTGTGGTTAACACACCACTTGGAAACTGCAACTCAACTTTTTTTTAATTATTATTATTGGCAAGATGCTTCTAAGAATATATGACATGAAACCCATAAGAACATTTCTAGCAAGCAGAAGCTGATTAGCTCAATAGGATTTCAGGCAACCAAACAATGCGATTAATGCATGATAAACTTAGCTTACTCACCAATATAAGGCCGATAATATTGCTTGGACTCCCAGAGTATATAGGAACACGACTATGCCCTTTGGTCATTATCATACCCATTGTGTGCCTATCAATAGGAAATAGTAGCATCAGTAACATACATAATTCAAAACACACACAAATAAATAATAAATTGAAAGATTCTTACAGGTCCAGCTTAGCATTTATCTCAAGTGAGAAGGTTTTAGATATGGGAGTCATGGCATCATTTGCAGTCTTTTGAGTCATCTCCAAAGCTCCTGTAATGATAGTAGTTTCATCATGAGTCAGCTCTCCACCTTTGCCAGCCTAAGAACAAAGTGAGAAAAACAGGAGTTCAATGCTAGTCCAATATCTTTGTATAAAGAAAGCATCAATGGTTATTGAAGGCATTGGTAGTTCAGAATGATCATTAAATATGACAGCCACAAGAAGATTGAGGGCATATAGGAATGCACAATCGCAATAGATTGGACATTTGTCCATACAATGAAAAAGGCTATAACTTGACTCATATTAGGTGATACAATATGACATAAAAAGCTATGTAGAATCTTAAAAACCAAACTATGGCCTGCTTCAAGTAATAAAGGCACACACGCACAAAAAAAACTAATATTTGTAAGTCTAATAAAGAAATTGACCCACCATGAATGCAACATGTGAATATCTACAGCTTACAATGGTTAAATTGAAGATGGCATCTATTTATCAGAAATGCATAACAGCAGATAAAAACAACACCAACCTCATTGCCATGCATATCAACTAATGTCTTTAGCTCAGCTCTCCTCATAAGTGCAACATGGCCCTTTCCTAATAGCCAATCCAACAACTGAAAAAAAATCCATGAAGCAAACAAGACACTGCATTAGTGAAAAAAGGGGTACATTTATGCATCTTCCAACCCTGGCTAAATTTGTACTAGCAACTAGGAAATGCCTGGGCTATAAAGATCAGAGTACATGATTAGTGCAGAGATCATGACTCCATAGTCCTAAAACATGCATATTACTCAATAAACAGTTTGTTGTCCTTTAGCGAAAGTGGCTGCCTTTTCTTTCTGTCAAAAATCAAAATAGGATTTTGCAGAATGGCCGATTCAGATAACAATGACTTGTCACTTCAAGTTAATGGAGTTGCTTAGTCCTAAATGAGTCAGCAACACTAGCTACGCGTATGTAGGCATTTCCATTGTTTAGTTTGACAACACCAAAATATGGCTCTTGCTTCACGGCTCTGATTACTTTGTCCTGGCTTATTGGGCAGAGATTGTGTCACTGGCTGCAAAGCAATTTATAAACAGCCTATCTTGACTGACATAATTTGGAATCTTGGATGACCAGATGAGCATGGGACAAGCCACCCTGTTTCGCAAATTAATTAATGAACCAGTTGGTGACTGATCTGTATCCTACTTGCGGACGCCCACACTTGTGATGTCCCATCCCAATTTTGAGCACACCTCTACTAACCACAAGGTTCCAATTCCTCTCACATTCTTGCAAAAAAAGAGAAACAAATTAAGCCACGGCCGACGCAGGCACACCTTACTGATCGGGTAGGCCACAGGGAAGAAGACGATGAGGAGTATCCGGACTATGGGCGCCGCCTTGGCCCCCACGCTGAGCCCGTATCTCGTGCAGATGGCTTGCGGCATGATCTGCAACCACAGGAACAGCACAACCAAATCAGCTAGCTCAAGTCAGGAACACCCCTTTATTGAATTGAACCCGAATGGAAGCAAAGCGAAGGGGATCAATGGATCACCTCACCGAACGCAAGGATGAGCGTGACGGAGATGAGTATGGCGCCAAAGGACGGCACGAGCGAGTCCAGAAATATCGGCAGCGCCTGCCCACGGCAGCAATCCAACAGCTTTCATCAACTGGAATTAACAAGCAGCAGAAACGCTGCAACACAAGAGTGGCAGACTAATTGTGACGCGCACCTCCATGGCGAGCGAGTTGCCGATGAGGAGCGTGCAGAGTAGCAGGTGCTGGTTCTTCACGACCGGCAGGATCCTTTCTGCGCGCGCGGAGCAACACCACAAAAGATGGACTAATTAAGCAATTACTCGCTCCACTACTACCTAGGCTGCGAGCGAATGGGGGGCAAGGGAGAGGGAGATGAAGAGTGGCGTACCGGCGTTGAGCTTATCCTGCGGCGTTCCGGCCTTGGCGAGGACCTCAAGGTCGACGAGGCTGAGCGACATGAGGCCGAGGGTGAGGCCCGACATGAGGCCGGCGAACATGACGAGCCCCAAGCACGACATGAGGTACACCCAGAACATGGTGCCGCAGCACGTGTCATGGCGCGACATCTACCCGATCCCCCCACCGGCACGGCACCACCCGCGAATCCGCTCGGAATCAGCCGCCCCTCAGCTCTGGTATTATCCTCCACCACCACCACCGGGAGGACTCGGAGGAGTCTAGGAGGTTGTTTCGCCTGCGCTCAATTGGAGAAATTTGATGATTTGCCCCATCTTTCGTTGCAAACAGCGGTTTTGTATTGTTTTTCCCCTGCTGCTGGAAAGGGCCTCACGCTCGGACGCGGCAGCGCCAACGCCAGCACGACATTGCCCGCCCGGACGGACGGACGGGGGTGCAACCGGGAAGCCACCGCGCGTCTGATCTGGGGCTGCGCCACACTCCCCTCCCCACCCCACCGCCACTGGCGCTGCCCATTATCCCGTGGATTATTCTCCGCGTGGAGGGACCATAAAAGATCTCATAAATTTACGTTACTTACAACTTGCATTTCTTAGCGGCTGATGTACTACATGCGTTCTGTGGTGCGTAATTTGCAGAGGACGCGTTGTAAATCATCGAAAGTCGGCAAGACATTGGGCAGGTCGGTCGGTGAAGCATCCGGCCCGGTCAAAAACCGCTAGCACATCCCAGAGCCCAACTGCTATAGCCTATATTTTTGTTTGAAGCTAATAGCTTATAAATACCACTGTTTTAAGTCTGATTAATAGATAAGTAATATGGACCGATAGAAATTAAAATCAAAATCCGACTAAAAAGTAAAAAAAGACAAGCCATTGTGTGGAGGCAATAAAGGATTTAAGGTGATGCTGCTGGCCATCTGCTGCTGATGTGGCGTGAGCAGCAGTTCGCCTACTTTTTGTTTCTGTTTTCAACGCCTGCGTTTCCAGCCAGAAAAAACGGAGGACAAAACGTGCATCGCTGCAAAATCATCTGAGGGATGAGAACTAAGCGTCGATCAGTTGGCTTGGGCTTTCCTCGTGCGCCTGCCCACCAGCGTTCCAATGACGGAATGAGGCGCTCGTAAAAAAATGGTAATCATGGTCATCCGTAAACATATGTAAGTAGATGTAGGGTATGTTCTTTTTGATTAGAATTTGTAGTTTTTGAACTATTTATGTAAGAGATTATAGAATAACTGAAACTCACGTATGATTTCTGCCGATATAAATGAAATCGGTATAATATGTACTACAATTAACTAGTAGATCCTATCTTAAAAAGACATTTCATTTAAAAGTTAATTACTATAGAAAAATCAAAAGTTGAAGTCAAAAGCTGAAAAGGAATAGGGCCGTACACGCGTTGAGTGTTCTGTGTTTTACCCTTAAAACAATCGGCTTACAGATGTGCTGACGTGGGGTCCACCACTGGCACGGGGCCACCTGGCTGTGACAGTAACGTATCACTCGCAAATCGTTATCCTGACGATGTTGACAGACACGGTAAAAATTAATCCGATAACCTTGATTATAGATGGTGAATTGGTGACTAGCTCTTATCAAAAAAATAAAAGAATTGGTGACTAGCTCTTATCAAAAAAATAAAAGAATTGGTGACTAGCTGGATGCGTTTGTCAATCACTTGAGCTTAAACTTTTCACCCGTGTTCGGCTCTCTTGTTGTCGTGAAAGCAATACTAGGCGATCATCACTGGGATTAAGGAGCCATGCAGAAATCGACAGTCTTGTTTTAAACGGGGTTTACCGTTTACCACCAAGTTACAAGTCCAGTAAATCAGCAAGGAGAGATATAGGCACTAGTTAATTTTAGTTGCATTTCTGTTTCGAACAAAACTACCTTATCATTACTTACTTCGATCGAGTCGTCAAATCTATCTAGGAGTAATACTGCTTTAATTACCATCAGTCCAAGTGCCCTAAAATCACAGCAAACGAAAATATCAGAAGAGCTTATCAAGAAAGATTTCAAAGATAAGAATGTCCCGGGTAGTTTTCGAGGATCGATAACCAAGCGTCTGCTTATTGTTTGTTTTTCACTCTGAAGATTCTGAAAGCTAGTAGCCTGAGTTGGACAGGGAACAAAGCACAGCTACTATGCCGAGGCAGCCAATCTTAGGCTGTGAAAGTTTTGGTTTTAGTTTTTAGCTTTCAGTTTATTTTTTACTATTTATAAATTTTATCTTTTTTTTTGAATTTTTGGGTTTTTGTTGAGCTTTTTTGCCGGTTCTTTTTTTCCGTATTTGTTTGTATTATACGTAATGGGCTAACATATTTTTTAAATTTTTTTAAATTTAATTATGCTAAACAAGTCTCTGTCAGCTACAGTGTTTTTTCAGTCAGCTACATTGTTTTTACCATAAAGCCACCTAAAAAATCCAAATGATCACCACCTTAATGCCGTGTTTTAAAAGGAACACACGTGTGAACGTTTAGGCACATCTTAATTACTATTTTTTCGCATGCATGACTGAGCTGGGTCAGGCATGATCACCAGTACAGGCCTCACTTGGGAGTTAGGAGGAGGGTTAGCACACGTGAACATGCATAGAATACTAGCCTGTCGATCCGAGTGATTCTTTTGTTCTTTCTCGGCGTGAGTGATATCTGGCGTTAAGAATGGGTTTAGGACGATGCAACCGGAGGCGGCATATTCTCGAGGGTGCATGGATTTGGGGGCGGAGCATCCGGTGGTTGGTGATGCACGAGATGCATGGTTGGAAGGAATATTGGGCGGTAGGGGTGGACAAAAAAGTTAGTGGCTAGATGCATGGTTGGAAGGAATATTGGGCGGTAGGGGTGGACAAAAAAGTTAGTGGCTCGGCTCTATACAGGCTCGGCTTGGTATTTACAAGTCGGGACGAGCTAAGGGTTAAGCTCGGTTTCTTAATGAGCCGAGCCCAAACTGGCTCGCGAGCCGCTCAGCTAGCTCGGTCTATCCATTTGCCTCTCTGGCCTAGTTGGACTCTCCGGCCCATTTCAAAGCAGCTCAGCAACGCCTATCTACCCTCCAACCGACACTCTCTGTCTCCGAGCTCATCTAATTCCAATTCTCCTTCTCGTCTTATGTCTCAACCTTAGAAAATCCGACACTGATCGACAGCACCGCCGCCATGGTGCCGTATCGCATCATTGTCGTCCGCCTCCGCCGGCCCCTCCCCTCCTCCTCGCCTTCAGCCTCCACCCCCTTCTCATCGCCTTCCCTCAAGTCTCAACCGTAGAAAAAGCTGGCATCGACCGCACAGCCGCCGCACCTCCCCTCACCGTTAGCCTCTTGTCAGCATTTGGCGCATGGAGCGCATGTACAGGCTAGCATGGATTCGAAGAACCACGGAGAGAGGAGGTCCTCCACCTCCACCTCCGCATCCACCCTAGTGGTGAACTGCTCTGTCAACCCGTGTCCACGGCCACCTTGCAGTGGCAAAGCAGCTTTGACTCCGGTAGGCTCGGTAAAGTACTTCCCTTGCTAATTGTTTTATGGCATATGCTAGATGATGAGTGCTCACTTAATTGTTTTATGAGATATTAGTATTGTAATTCAAATAGGACTATGCAGTGGACTACCGAATGGAACTATTCAGTTGCTAAAGCCCATTATATTTCTTTTGAAAGGGAACGCTCTTGCTCTACCGAATGGAGCTTTGAAAGATAATGCTCTTGCTCTTTGCATAGTGGACCCTGGAATAAAAAACCATCATTAACAAGTAGCAGAGCACCGGAGCATTGTCATCTTTTGTTGTGAATAAACTACCTTTTTATGTAGATATGAATAATCTTGCTGCCTTATGAAACAAATGGATTCTTAGCTGACATGAGTACTAAACAATATAAACACCTGAAAAAACACTTGGTACATGAAGAAGCGCTGGAAAGATCAATAAACTGTTACTGAATTTGTACACTCGGTTCAGTATGTCATGATATGTTTTCTGAATGGATTCTCTATTATTTTTTAAATGAAGTAAGAGCCTACAGATGGTGGATCCACTTTTGTTTGCTACCAGCTTCCAAATCAAAGAGACTCAAGAAATGGAGAATATGCTTTCTGTGAATCTGTGATGCCGCATGTAATGTCATTTCCATTTTCTGGGCGTCACCTTTTGCTTCTTGTGGATATGTGATGTATACACTCTCTCAAGGACAGGATACTTCCTGTGCTTTCTGTTTTCTGGGCATGAGTCGTGTAGGTGATTGGTTCAGGGCTTCTGGTCCTGTGTTGCCGCATTACTCATTACCTTTTGCCTCCTGTGTGCAATGTGCTCCACCTCCACTCACTGCCTGTATACACGAACTGGGTTGTGTTTTTACTGTATGCAATGTGATGCTGAATTAGTCATTAGTCATTACCTTTTGCTTGTTAGTACTACCACATGGGAAAAAAGAGATAGTGTTCGAGGGTCAATAGAGCACAGCATCTTGGTTGTCATCTCGGTTGTATCATTTCGTATTCTTTTTTTCTGTTGGTTAATTGGGAGGTACCGTTAAGGATAGAATAGGAAATAGATTAGGTCTATTATTTGTTTCCTAATATGCCTTGTATTCTTTATGTATATCCCCCTTGTACCTCTATATATATTGCCCTTTGGGCCTTATGAATACATGCACAATATTCATAATATGGTATCAGAGCTAGGGTTAAAACCCTAACCTGATATATCCTTCCGCTACTTCGACGTCATCCGTGCTGCTGCCGCCGCCGCCGCCCGGGCCGTCCCTACCCGCTGCCGCCGCTCGGATCATCTCCAGTCGCCGCTGCCGTTCGGATCATCTTGAGCCGCCGCTGCCGCTCGAGCCCGAGCCGCCGCCGCCGCCAGATCCGACGCTGCCGCTACTGCCGCCGCCGTCGGTCCGCATCCGGGCCGCCGCCGCCGCTGTTGGTCTGCATCCGGGCCGCCGCCGCCGCTGGCTCTGCCGGCTGTGTCGGATCGCCGTCGCCGTCACCCGCTCCTCCGGCCGTGCCAAACCGCCGCCGCCGGGATCCCTCTGCTCGAGCCGCCGCCGTCTGGACCGCGGACGCCCGAGCCGCCGCAGTCGCCGCCGCCGGGATCCCTCTGCCCGAGCCGCCGTCGCCGCCGCCTGGACCGCGGACGTCCATCGTCGCTCACCCCGCCGCCGTCGCGCGCTCCTCCGGCCGAGCCCGGTCGCCGCCGCCGTCGCGCGCTCGTCCGGCCGCGCCCGGTCACCTCGCCCGCTCCTCCGGCCGAGCCGGGTCGCCGGCGCCGTCGCCCGCTCCTCTGTCTGGCTCGGTCGCCCACTCCTCTTGTCTGGCTCGGTCAAGTTCCTCACTGGCTCTTAACAGCCAATAGTGAAGAGTTATAGTAAGAAAAAAAAGAAAAAAAAAGAAAAAACGTTGTTCTAACCGCCGCACCGTCCAGCGCCGCCTGTTAGACTTCGTTGCCTTGGTCGCCGCGCCGTCCAGCACCGCCTACCGATGGCTTCAGTTCCATCTGCTGCGATCCCATTCTCGGGAACAAAGCTCCATGGAACGAACTACAGGTTATGGTCTTCTCTCATGGAGATTACGCTTGATGGTCTCCGCCTTTGGGGACATGTTACCGGTGCTCGTCCTTCTCCGCCACCGCCGGTTCAGCCTCCTCCTAGGCAGTCTATCTCTGCACCTCCTGGAGCAGATGAGGCTGCTCAGAAGAAGGCAGAGGCTGATGCTGCTGCTGCTGACGCTGCTGATAAGGCTTTTCAGTATGCCATTGATGCTTTCGAGCGCTGGTGTGCTGATGAGGCCCTTGTTCGTGCTATCCTGGTGGTCAGTGTTGACGACTCCATTCAGCCAGATATTGTTGGTCTGCGGTCTACTCAACAGATCTGGGAGTACTTGCGTGAGCAATACCAGCAAAGCAGTGATGCTTAGTTCTTTTCGCTTCAGCGTGAGTTGGAGACGCTTCGCCAGGGAGATTCTTCTGTCGACGACTTCTTCCGAGCTCTCGCTAGTCTCTGGCGACAGATAGATGAGCTGGTTTCTCCACTGTGCCAGGAGTGCCACAAAGTTCAGAAAGCGGATCATGATCGTCTTCGTCTTTATGATTTCGTCTGCCGTCTACGCCCAGAGTTTGAGCCTGTCAGAGCTCAGCTGCTGAGCCGCTCGCCACGACCGACTGTCACCGAGGCTCTTTCGACACTTCGGGCTGAGGAGCTTCGTCTCGGGCTAGCAGCATAGTCCGTTCCGACTGTGCTTATTGCTCCTTCTTCGACTACATCGACGGTTCCTGCTACGACTACAGTTCCTTCCCAGATGCCTGTTGCCGCTCATGCCTTTGCACCAACTGGAGTTCAATGCAACTACTGCAAGAACTTCGGGCATGACTACTAGAATTGTGCGGTGCGAAAAAAGCGGAATAAGGCGCGTGGAGCTGGACGATCCAAGGGGGGCAGGGAGGCCCTTCCTTCACAGGAGGACAGACCAGCTCATCAGGATCTCAGCGAGGTGACTCTGTTCAGCAGCTTTGCCAGGCTCTTCTTCAGCAGCTCTCTCACAGCTCAGCGGGTTCTGCTAGTCTAGCTCAGACGTCTCCCCCATGTACCTCTTGGGTTCTAGATTCTGGTGCCTCTTTCCACATGACACCAGATTCCACATCTCTCACTTCAGTAGGACCTCATGTCCTCCCTATCTCTGTACAAACTGCTGATGGTACCTCTTGGGCACTCTTTTGTCCACTGATTTTTCTGTTCCAGCTGTTTCTCATGTTCCTCAACTAACCATGCAGCTTCTTTCAGTGGGACAGCTCACTGACCTTGGTTGTAGGGTTGGTTTTGACTCTCACACCTGTTTCGTTCAGGATCGACAGACAGGGACGATACTTGGGACTGGCCGGCGCCGTAGGGATCGTCAGGGTCTCTACATTCTCGATCATCTTCATCTTCCGTCCGCTTCAGCTGCTCCTACCACGTCTCCTGCCACGTCTACCTCCACTGCCACTACTACCACCACCTCTGGAGTTTTTGCGCAGTGGCATCACCGTTTAGGTCACCTGTGTGGGTCTCGTCTTTCGTCATTAGTTCGTCAGGGTGTCCTTGGACGTGTTACTGTTGACACGTCTATGTTTTGTCGAGGTTGTAAGCTGGGCAAGCAGCTACAACTTCCTTATCATTCTAGTGAGTCATTGTCTTCTCGTCCTTTTGATTTAGTTCATTCAGATGTATGGGGACCTGCGCCTATTATCTCTAAAGATGGGCATAAATTCTATATTATTTTCATTGATGACTATTCCCGTTTTACTTGGTTTTTCCCTATGTCTAATCGTGGTCAGTTTCTTGCAATCTATCGTAGCTTTGCCATGATGGTTCGTACTCAGTTTGAGTCCTCTATTCGTACTTTTCGTTGTGATTCTGCTGGCGAGTATTGTTCTAGCGCGTTCAGACAATTTCTTTCTGAGTAGGGCACTCTTTACCAGTCTTCTTGCCCTGGTGCCCATGCTCAGAATGGGGTTGCTGAACGCAAGCATCGTCATCTGATTGAGACTGCTCGCACCCTTCTTCTTGCTTCTCACGTTCCCCCACAGTTCTGGGCTGAGGCTGTTTCTACAGCTGCCTATCTCATTAATATGCAGCCTTCCACTGCTCTTAAGGATGTCAGTCCTATAGAGCGTCTCTACTCTAGAGCCCCCCAGTACGATCACCTTCATGTTTTTGGCTGCACCTGTTTTGTCCTGCTGCTGCCTCGTGAGCGCACTAAACTGACAGCCCAGTCAGTCGAGTGTGTGTTTCTTGGGTACAGTTCTGAGCATAAGGGTTATCGTTGCTATGATCCTTCTACTCGACGGATTCGGATCTCACGAGATGTTGTCTTTGATGAATCTCGACCTTTCTTCTATCGAGATTCGGCTCCTCACACTGCTTCCACCATTGAGACGATCTCCTGGTTGTCTCTCCCTGACTCCTCACCCATTTCCCCCCTTTCTCCGCCTTTGGTACCTTCCCCTCCTGTGTTGCCTCCTGCAGCACCGCCTCCTGCTCCTATGGCACCACCATCTCGTTTCTCTGGGGTGCACTACTCCAAACGTCCTCGTCCTTCACCAGATCCCTCTCCTGGTCTCTTGCCGACACCGACGTCTGATTCATCTGATGATGCTCCTCGTTACGCCCTTCGTGACCGGGCAACCATTCGGCCTCCTGCTCGTCTTGGTTTTGCTTCGCCAGCTCATGCTCTCTCTGTCATTGAGCCTAGTTCTTATCGTGAGGCTGCTTCTCATTCTGAGTGGCAGCTCGCTATGGCAGAGGAGCTTGATGCGCTTCGTCGTACGGAGACTTGGGATATTGTCCCGACACCTGTGCACGCTCGTCCTATAACGTGCAAGTGGGTGTACAAGATTAAGACCAGGTCTGATGGTACCATTGAGCGCTACAAGGCCCGTCTTGTGGCTCGTGGTTTTCAGCAAGAGTATGGTCGAGATTATGATGAGACATTTGCTCCTGTTGCTCATATGACCACTGTTCGCACTCTTGTTGCTGTTGCTTCTGTTCGCCGGTGGTCTATCTCTCAGCTGGATGTTAAGAATGCCTTTCTTAATGGCGTCTTGCATGAGGAGGTTTACATGCAGCCACCACCCGGGTATTCTGTTCCAGCTGGTCATGTCTGTCGTCTTCGTCGTGCTCTTTTTGGTCTCAAACAGGCTCCTCGTGCCTGGTTTGCGCGTTTTACCTCAGTGATCACCGCTGTCGGTTTCACTGTCAGTGCCCATGATCCTACTCTATTTATCCATATCTCACCTCGAGGTAGGACACTGCTTCTTCTATATGTGGATGATATGCTCATTACTGGTGACGATCCCTCGTTCATTGCATATGTGAAGAAGCATCTCAGTGAGCAGTTTCTGATGACTGATCTTGGCTTGCTTACATACTTTCTTGGGATTGAGGTTTCTGTCACGCCTGAGGGTTACTACCTCTCCCAACAGAAGTATGTTCACGATCTTCTTGATCGGTCTGGTCTGACTGATACTCGCACTGCTGAGACTCCTATGGAGCTCTCTCTTCAGCTCCGTGCTACTGATGGTGATCCTCTTGAGGATCCTACTCGGTATCGCCATCTTGTTGGCAGTTTGGTATATCTTGTGAGCACTCGTCGTGATATTGCTCATGCTGTCCGTATCTTGAGTCAGTTCATGGCTTGTCCTACTCATCTTCACTACAGTCATCTTCTTCGTGTTCTTCGCTACTTGCGTGGGACCATCTCTCGTCGCTTGTTTTTCCCTAGCTCCACCTCACTCCAGCTTCAGGCGTACTCTGATGCGACCTGGGCTAGTGATCCTTCTGATCGTCGTTCTCTTTCTGCTTACTATGTTTTTCTTGGCTCCTCCCTGATTGCCTGGAAGACAAAGAAGCAGACTGCAGTTTCCCGTTCGAGTGCAGAGGCTGAGTTGAGAGCTATGGCAGCTGTGACAACAGAGATTACTTGGTTGAGATGGTTACTTGCAGACTTTGGTGTACCTGTGAGAGGACCTACTACTCTTATGACTGACAGTACAGGAGCTATCAGCATTGCTCGTGATCCAGTGAAGCATGAGCTCACCAAGCACATTGGTGTAGATGCTTCATACACTCGCTCCCAGGTGCAGGAGGGTGTCCTTGCACTTCAGTTTGTGTCCTCAGAGTTACAGATTGCTGATTTCTTCACGAAGCCACAGACTAGGGCACAACATTTGTATTTTCTCTCCAAACTCAGTGTGTGTGATCCACCATGAGTTTGAGGGGGGTGTTAAAGATAGAATAGGAAATAGATTAGGTATGTTATTTATTTCCTAATATGTCTTGTATTCCTTATGTATATCCCCCTTGTACCTCTATATATATTGCCCTTTGGGCCTTATGAATACATGCACAATATTCATAACAGTACCAACACTTGCAAACTACTTCTGGTAATCAATATTTCTAACGAGCCTAACGAGCTGAGCTTGAGCTTTCTACCGAGCCGAGCCGAGCTGCCTTTCCAAGTCGTTAGCTTAACGAGCCAAGCCGAACTGAGCCTCTACGCTAACGAGCTCTACCAAGCCGAGCCAAGCCGAGTTGGCTTGATATCCACTCCTATTGGCCGGTAGATGCTGCCCGGCCATTGCCTGTTGTATTCTCAGGGCAGTTTGGAAATTTTCCAATTTTGCTTTCTCTTTAACATAAAAGAAAAGGACACTGCCTACATCGGGAAAAAGACACCCTTTGCTCATCTCAGTGAGTGCGAAAGTGTTGGTGTATATGCTCATGTGACCTCTGATTTCTTGTTCAGACAACATATGTAGTAGTATATCTTTAATTCGGGAGTGCACAGAAAAGGACTGTCTTTTTGTTGACCGCATATATGTGCAGAAAGCCAGAAGGGACAAGTTTTGATTGACATTGTTACGTTGCTAACAGCAATGAACGGTAATATGTGGCTTAAACCATTGAGGAAAAGAACTATTTTTTGTTTGTTTATTACCTGATACGCTCGCTTTACCTAACTTGGTCAAGATCACAGATTCACACTTAAGCTAGCTCACCGGCCGATCGAGTGCCCAGTAGCTAGCATACGAGGAAAGATTAGGTCAAGAAAACAACGTGCATGCCCAACTTCACGTTGAAACAAGAAAGAAAGAAAGAAAGAAAGAGGTCATCCTAGGCTATCACGCGATGTAATGGAGAATGTCATGATCCACTATATATGCACCTTTTTTGCGGGTGTGTGATCGGCTAGCTCACAACACCCCTATATATCTAGCTAGATAGAATGTGTCTAGATTCTTGAGTTGGCCAAACGAACTTGGAAAAAAGATAGACACTTCAAAATGATATGGATTTGGAGTCAAAAGTCGGTGAAGTTTTTCGTATGGGATGCATGATGCATCCGTGCAATATTATCCTTTCAACGCGGAGCACGTATGCATGTCGGAAAAAGGCGTCCCTTTTCAATGTCAATCCATTTCTCATTGCTATCTAACCTGATCTGCTTCCATACAAATAAAGTTCATCCACGTTAATCAGAAAGCAAAAGATTGTGAATTCACCCTCCCAAGTTTGAGTCTCATTTCTACCTTAAATACGAATTGTGGTGAATAATTAAGCCTTATAGTATTAATAAAAAAACAACAGAAAGAAAGAACGAAAGAAAATTCCAGGATATGTGGATTAAGACAGATATGGTGTACATACTACAGTGTACTATTTGCAAGTGAATGTTCCTGCGGAAATATATATATGCCTCCATCTCCATGTATGTTGGCAACCCCATGATATTATTTGACGAACTTTTGCACGCATAATTTAACTTGATCGATTCACATCTTATCTTAGCTGTAAGCTAGTTGCTCTGCCAACTACAATTATGCCATTTCGCCATGTTACAGGTTGAATAACTTGTGATAAAAGCCACCTAGGCCCTTGCTTATGCAGATGAGGCAATTTGTTCCAAGCTTCGGGCAGTGGTGGATGTCGCCACGATATCACAAATTCAGAACCGAGAGGTCACCATCTGCATCTGCATCTCTGCAACTGTTTGCCTGGCAGCGCGTGAGTGCACGATAGAACGGGCAAAGGAATTGAAAGAGACCCTCTCCTTCGTTTCTTTGCGCGATTCTGGGGTACCTAGAAATCAAAGGAAAGAAAGTGTCGAACGTTTCTGAGCATTTCTTGCTCGAGTCTCTCGTCAACTATGCATACATCTAGCATGATGCTCCATCTGGACAAATTGTGGAGAATACGAACTCCTAATCTCCCCCAACGACTGGTTATAGATGGAGAGCTCAGCATGGAATAAGCTTTAGCTCACTATCAACTTACCAACGTCTCCTCAATAATGGAGATTCTTAATCTGATTTAGTATCTGTATAGGAATACAGGTCGTCCACGAATCTTATCTTCTGGTTAACACGCAACAACCCCTTGCTCACTGATCTATCACATCTTGTTTCTCAGGGACAACTGAGATTGGTAGCATCTGTTTCTGTTTGCAACACGCATCCTCACACAACTCGTGCAACGTGCACCTCGCATACACGGACACACCAACACAAGACCATCCACAGTCACACGCACGAAATTTGTGCAAATCAGCGAGGGCGGAGCCACCTCCTGGCGAGCGCGGAAGACTGTCCGGACTCGCCGGCGACAAGCCGTGGAGGTTCGTCGCCGCCGGACGCGGAGGAATCCCTAACTTTGCTGCGTCCGTCACTGCAAGTCAGGAACCAGACTTGCAACGTACTTTTGCCATGGCGCATGCTCTAACTGGACAAGCTATCACGTCCCAAAGTAGAACTGCAGGGGAAGGTAGGGTGGTCGGAGGCGGCCCACGACGTCCAGAGGCCAGAAGAAGAATGGGCCGAAGCGGTGAAACAAATCAAGATTACAGCCTTAGTAACATCATGTAGGTTCCTCAGGGCCTTTGCACTGATATATAGTCTCAGTCTCCAAGTGAATTATCTCTCAGCATGAGGAAGAGCAAGAAAAATTTAAAAGTGCCTCAAGGGCCAGGACATAGCAGGGATGTTGGCATTCAAAATTGAACTGAAAAGGCCAGCTGAACACAATCATTATACGTTGAAAGTAGAGCCGTCAAGGTTTTCTCAGGAACCCTTCAGGATGAACAACTGGAGCCTTCCAGATGAAAATGCCATCGACATAGGAGTGCTTAGACTGAGAGGTCCTGAGGAGATGCTTGGGTCAAGTGAAAGGGCAGTAAGTTGCCTGACGATGAATTAACAGCATTGGCTGGGTTTTCGGCTGAAAGACTTAAATCGTGCTCATTGTATTGGACTTGTTCTTTAAGTCAAAAGCTGGCGGCTTTTAGCTTTTGCTACAGTACCTAACTTTCAAACGGTGTATTATCTTAAGATGGAGTCTACAAGTTAAACGATTTCCACGTTAAAAGTCCAACATCTGTACCAGCCAAAATCGTAAGTGAGTATATGTCTCTCCATAATCTGTACCGTAAACAGTCAAAATTTAAAAATTTCAGCTACAAATCATAAGCCGCAAGCTAAAAAAACAGGCCCATTACCTTCCGTAACATGTTGTGGGCTGTTGGTCGGGGTCTTTTCTCTGGGCCCAATCATTTATCAGATCCTGGCTCTTTTCAGGTTTCAGGCCTATTGGCCCAACCATATCTTCTACAGGTAGTCGGCGAAAACAAGATTGTGTGCTGCTTACTGATCCTACAAAAAAAATGTAATTTCAATGAAGAAAACTAGGCTATTTTTTAAGGAGCAAAAGGTACCGGCCAACCAAGCGCACTGTCATATTAGGCGCCTTTTTCTGGTGGCACCAATATATTTTTGGAGAAGTTATTTGTTAACAATTTAGGAATACTAAAGAACTAAAATCATTTGAATGGATACTTAACCCTGAACTATAGTCCGGACTTCTGCCACAAACCTTGGGTGGTTAAAATTTATTGAATATCCTGATTGGATGTTCTATGTTGACGTTGTACTTCATTAATGAGTTGCAGGCATGGAGCTGATTCCGTAGTTGCCAGTTTCTATCAGTATTTCATTGTCTATTTCCTCGTGAAATTCTTGTGTGAAATTTTTTGCTTCTGGTAGATACATTGACTAAACAAATTGCTAATGAAACTAACTGCACCCTTTTTTTGCATATCTTGTTGGGTGCATTAGTTTATAGATATCCGTAGTAGATCAGGCTCAATTAGACAGTCCATAGTAGATCAGGCTCAATTAGACAGTTACTGCTCCCTTTTTTTTCCTGTTTAATTAATGTAATTCCTTTGGGGCACTTATCCAATCCCACTAAAATTGACGCAAATTTCCAAGTCTTCTATTATTATTCTGTATGGAAATCACCTTTGTGCTATTTTGACCGTTCACTGACAGTCTGTGCCCTGGAATTGCTGTGATAACAACAGACTCCAGGAACATCCTGTTGAGGCATTTTTTTTATCAAAAATGCGAGGAGAAGGTGAGCTACCAAGGTTTCCATCAAGAATAGATAAATTACTATTGATGGATCATGTGAGAAAGTTCAGGATTATATTGTGATGAACTATTGTAAGTTTTGTGAAGTGGTTATTCGATTGTGCAAAGATTACACTTTATCTGAATCGTTTTCTGAATTTTTCAGGGAAATCGGTATGACCACGACGGTTGTACCGCTGATCGGTAGTACCACGACAGTTATACCACTGACCGGTAGTACCGTGGTTTACTTGGCAATAGCTATTTTTTAAAGAGTCCCGATTGTAAGGTGCGAGGATGCGGTAATACCGGTTTGCGATTGCAAGGGCCCTGTTGCCGATGGTGGAAGCCAGTCAGGTAGTATAAGGTAAATCACATCCAGTGTTCTCCTCTCCTGCACCTTGTATGGTCGTTGCGGCTGCTGCTGATGCATGTCATGCTACCAGTGTGCTTGTTCAAGCATGCGTAATTGCGTAGCGCACTCATTTCTCATGTATGATCGAAAGAGCCTGCTTGCATGTACATACCATCTCAGACTCTCAGTGCGGTACATTTCACATTGCACTATTGCAGTCTTTTCTGCATATAATGTGCCCATACTAGCCCAACCTGTACTTTTGATTGAAATAAAATCATGGCCCCATAATTGCGATGCTTCAGCTTTTTCAAAAGTTGACAGTGATCATTGCCTCTAATCTATCTCTTATTCGCAGATTATATTACACATCAATCTTGCATGCTAATGCGCATCGCCTTTTGCTTCCTTCCTATCCATCCCTCCCGGTGGCCGAAGAGGAGGACGCGTCCTCGAACGACGTCGTTGTCTCGTGAGACGATCGAACTCCACTGGAAGGGATCGGCATCCTTTTCAACGTCACTGTTCTCCCCGACTTTAGAAGATTATCAACCGTCGGATGCGAAAAGGATGGATCAGACCAGCTGTTACGGGACTCGAGCTACAGCGTCCGAATCGATCTCAGCCTTTATTTTTTGATCCGATGACTGAGAAGCAAAGTTAGAGGGATCCGGTTCCCACTCGAAGGAACGGTGTGTTTTTCTGTTTGACTAGTCAGCGACTCCTGCGTTGCAATAGAGTCATAAAAATGGTAGATGGAATTTACTGCTCGGTCAACTTCATATAGAGATGGGGAAAGTGAAGGGGTGGGCATTTGGATCCTGAGAAAGAGATGAGGAGAGAATCGAATGGTCTAGATCAAATCAGATGGCTATAGAGAAAGAAAAGGAGAACGCATCAACGATTATTAACTCCTCTTTATATAATAGGAGAGATGAGCCCGGCCGGCGTGTTTTTGTTGTGCCGCGCGAGCGAGTCGCTGTCGGCACAGCCGAGCGCCTGGGCGTGCACGGCGTTTGCTCTCCAGCTAGGAAGCTGTGCGCGCGAGAGCGGCTCGCGTGGACGAATTCGCTCGTCGCTGGACGTATCAAACCACCCAAAAACCAACCAACGCCAGATGCGTTCATGAAGTGAGTGTGCACTGGCGTCGCTTCCCAAATGCCGGTCCAGATGCTGAGATCTCCTAACTATTTGATGAGTGAACTAACGAAGAGACGGATCTGGTTTGAGTTGTGACTCGATGACTGAGGGAAAGATCTCAGCTATTGATTTCTGGTCTGATGACCACGTGATAGTCACGGCAACATAGCACTGCCTGGCCCTTGTTCGTAATGCCAGGCAGGGGAGATTTAATCATTTAACTGAACTGGATCCCGGCAGATGGGCAGTGTTAGCCCACCATCCTATTTTCTCTGTGACTATTAGTCTACCATCTCTTACCATCCTATTCTCACTGTGATTATTAGCCTATCATCTCGTTTCCACTGTGACGCCTCCGTTCAAGATGACGCGTGTATTCACATTAACAGTTGTTGTATGTATTCACATTAGCGTCACCCTCATATATATATATATATATATATATATATATATATCCCTGTATTTAAATGAATCAAATAAGTGTTCCATTTCTATAAGCCTTCATGGTATCAAGGCCTAGATTCGTACCTAGATCTGCTCGTCTTCCGCTACGCTGCCCCCGGAAGGAGTGTCTCCACTTCTAGAGGCAGCCATCTCCTCGTCGATCTGACGTGGACAGCGCCACCGCACCAGATCTGGCTGCCTCCGGCCTCCCCGCTGTTGGATCCGGCGGCGTCGCCGCCAAGCCCCGAGGAGCCACCTCAAATCCAGGCTCCCCCGCCATCTTCGTGTCATCTTTCAACCGCCTCCCTCTCGGATCCGACGACTCTACGCCTGATCCGGCTTCCTCCAAGCCGCCGCGCCGCACTAGGCCGCCTGCTCCTCCGGCCGTCGTCGCCCGCCACCGTGCGCCCACGCCAGCGCCCACCCGAGCCGGCGCCTCCGCGTCGTTGCCTGCGCCCGACTGCCGTCGCCTGCTTCGGTGGATCTTGGGCAACTGGATCCCGCCGCCCCTGCTCTGGCCAGCCATTCTCTGCCCAGATTGCCTTCAGATCTGTCGACGCTGGTGGCCATCCCGCCGTTGACACCCTCATCCACCTTCCTCAACCATCGTCGCCTTCCCCATTCTTCTCACTCTCTCACACTCGTTCTCTCTCTTAGTCTCGACCTGCTATCACTCTAGATCCACTACCCCCGGTGGTTTCCTCGCCGCTGGCGTCCCTACCTCAAGTTGTCCCTCCTCTTTTTCTTCTGCCTCGAAGCCACTGCTCTTCTCCTCTATCATGCTCTCCCCCCTTTCCTTCTCTAGGCACCACCAGCTCTATCCTCCTCTTTTTCTTCCACCTCAAAGCCACCGCTCTTCTCCTCTATCACGCCCTCCCCCTTTCCTTCTCTAGGCACCACTAGCTCTATCCACTGCCTTCAGCTGCTAGTCTCAGCGTTAGCCGCCACCTCACCTACTCTACTCACTCCTCCCCCTACCTCTCTACCCTTTACCACTACTTGCGTTGTTGGCATGATCTATCGATGTCAGGGACTACCGCCGTCGACCTTTCTTCTTCACCCCTGTCTTCACCAGCATCAGCAAGCACGGGCTTGCTGACCCCCTTTCCCGATGGTGACCTTCAAGGAATTCTACTCCAGTTTGAATATCCGACCCACTCTCGTTCCAACTGCGGGGGGCGTTAGCCTATCATCTCGTTTTCACTGTGACTGTTAGCCTACCATCCTGTTCCCACTGTGACGCATCGGTTCAAGATGACGCATGTATTCACATTAGAAGTTGCTACATGTATTCATATTAGCGTCATTATTATGTATATATCACTATACACCAATGAATCAAATAAGTACTTCATTTCTGTAAGCCACGGTTGATATGAGCAGAATCTATCCGCGAACTGAACACAAATTAAGGCTGGACCAGGCGAGACCACCCACAGACTGGCTGCCACCCTTACCTTCTCTAGTCAGGTTCCATGTGGCGCTGCCGCCGCGGGTGGCCGGCCGGTAGGGCTGCGCGGCCCACCGGAAAATCCAATTGCGCCAATCCGACACCCTGGTCCGGTCGAGAGTACACGTACTACCTCTATGGACTATAGCCTATAGGTGTACCATTTGGATAGCGCAGACTGAGGCTGCAACACCGTTCGCGTCCATTTCCAGACAGCTCAGATGCTCACGAGGACGCCTCTCTGGTCGCTACTAGACGCAGATCGCATGAAGCCATGGACGTAGACTCGTGAACTCTGGTGTCTCCCTATGGTTCATAACTTGCAGTATACTAGCTCACAACGGCAGTGGCAGCCACATAACCGTAGCTGCAGTTTCAGGGACCTCGTTTGTTAAGCTTAAGCATTCTCGAAGATAGGTGATTTTTTAGTCTCTCGATTAAAGGGGGGAAAAGGCAAACACGTCGGAACCCATGCCGTCTTGTCCAACGAGAATTATCTGAGGCAGCCGTGCGAATTCGCTGGGGCCAATCGAGCAATTCCACAGCCTTTTTTTTTTTGCTATGTTTCGCCCTCTTGTTTTTTCTGTTCTCGATCCAGTCATCCTCCAAGCCGTTTTTTTGGACACTTCCATCTCTCTCTGCTTCAAACTCATAACTATTCCAGCTTTTTTTAATGGAGCAAACAGTCTCTGAACATTTCTCTTTCTCAAGCACAGCAACTCCAAGCTAGCCGTTGAAAAACGAAAGAGACTTCCTCCTACCGGTTTATGGTAGCAATTAAATCGACAAGGTCAAACCAATTTATACCTGCACGACATGTTACTTCACAAGTCGCTGTATACAAGGAAATTGTGCAGTAGCTGATCGGTCACGTGACCATAGGATCATCACATGCTAACTAATCACTTCTGTTAGTGATCAAGTTGAATATGCACAAGATCCAGAGCTGGTAAACTGTAGGAAAAAACTACTCAGAGTCGAAAAGTCTCAGCAACTGGACAAAGTAAAGAATAGCAGGGCAAGACAAGGCGAAGCGACAAAAACTGACGCAAATGCTGTGCAGCTGATCACCAGATGCGGTATAGCCGACAAAAGCATTTGCCAGCAGAGTATAGTAATCCCAAGCACTGCAGCCAACTAATGGTGATCATAAACAAAGGCTTAGATGCAGGGTGAAAGTGTGATGCAGTGGCATGTGATCTCATGTGCAGCTAGCAGCAGTAAGCTACAAGAACTTCTGCATCAGTTCTTCCAGTAGTACAGCAGGATGTGGTAGTGTAGGCAGAACAAAACCGTACTTGAATTAGGTGGAATCCCATTAAAATGGTAACTATTAGCTGGGGCATGTTAGTCAGAACACCACCCTACACTTGTGTTTGTGTAGTTTAAGTATCAAGTGTCATAGAATGATGCTCGCATATAATACAATCAAAGAGCAAGGAGAGTTGGTTATGAGATCCAATGAGGGGAAAAAGAATGTAACGACAACACGGTTAATATCGGCAATCTCTAATGGCAATCCACACAAAATCATATTCCGGTGTAGTATATCGTTGTTCATCATCTATACCGTTGGTTCTCGCGCTTGCTGAAGCTCCCATCCTCCTTTGAGCTGTATCTGTCTGATGTCTGAGGAGGTACATCCCTTCCGGCCTTCTTATCCTGTATGTATCATTGCAACTGACAATGTGATTACTACTGTTAAGTGAATGGAAGACGGCAAAAAGGTTATGTGAGTAGGACATACATCCCGGAATAGTAGGTCATCCATTTCGAGCATGTGAATTACATGCCCCATTTTAGGCCTCTTATGGCCATCAGGATCTACGCAGCGAAGGGCGACGAGGAGCGCCCGTTTCAGTGCTTTGGGGGAAGGCTTCTCAGCCAGCTTGGGGTCTACTACCTGCTCTGCTTTCCTCTCGGCAACCATAGTCTTGAGCCATTCAACCAAGTTCACCTGAAAAAAAAAAGAGAAAAGATGAATTGCCATGGAAGAATTTAGCTTCACCAGAACTCCACAGTTCTGAAAAGGAAATTATTAAATATTACAAAAATGCTAACCTCTCCAGGTGCCCTAGTGTAATCTACAGGAGATCTACCAGTTATAATCTCCATTATAAGTACACCAAAGCTATAAACATCACTCCCCTCGTTTAACATTCCAGTGCTGGCGTATTCAGGTGCCACATAGCTGCAACATAACCAATGGTTCAGTCATGACTCATGACAAGATCTAACTTTATGTACAGTACATTGAGCAGCATTGTGTACGAAAGGACGGTCAACACTAACCCGAAGGTTCCCATAACACGGGTAGTAACATAACTTCTCTCTGAGCACAATAGCTTTGCAAGCCCAAAATCTGATACTTTAGCATTCCATTGCTGGTCAAGAAGAATATTGCTAGATTTGATGTCACGGTGGACAACCTTCGGTTCCAGCCCCTCATGAAGATAGGCCAGCCTGGGAGGCAGAGGTTAGGTGTCAGTGTTCAGATAATTCACTATCATATCCATCTTTTAAAAGAACAGTTGATCTTGTTTAAGCAAACCACTAACAATGTTGCTTCCAGGCAAAGAATATAATAGCTAGAGTGCTTGCTAATGCACATGATGCTTGAGTTTAGATTTTGACTGGTAAACAGAATCGCAATGTTCTAATCTAAAAGCATATTCAAGGTAAGTATTTACAAACAGTATCTTACATTGCTAGGAAGCAAACCGGATGCTTTAATTAAAATAAAGCAAGATGGCCACAGGAAAGCAAAGAGAAAGAAGTATGCAAGATAAGCACATGCAATGTCTTGTTTTTCAGAAGCTGGTTCAAACTTTTTTGTCTTGCTCAAAATGACTTTTTTTAAGTGGCTTATGGCTGAAATTGCACTGTAGTTAATGGTGACTTATTTGACGTAATTAAATTTAAAAAATTTAAAAATAGGAAAAACAAGTTAGCCTATCATGGACAGTACAAACGGATACAGAAAAACCTGGCAAAAAAGCTTAAAAAACCAAAAACAAAAAAAAGACGAAATTGTTGAATATTAAAAAATAAGCCAAAAGCCCAAGCCGTTTTGAGTGGAGCATGGATAGGAAATTCGAATTGTTTTTCAGAAGCTGGTTAGAATGATGTCTCATGATGTACATAATGAAAAAAATGTTTTTTTTACATATCTGCTAAACATAGGTTACCATCTACTGTCTCTTTCTCTAACTTCTTGGAAGGGAATATGTGCATGCCAAGGAATAGGCCCTATCAAACTTGTGAATGAAGCACCTGAATTCCTTCGACAGCCAATCTCACCAGAATTAGGCCCCATTATCATAACCAAGACGCGTGTCTCGTAACAAAACAACCCTAATCATGCCAGCTAGCGCCTATGTCTTCTAAAATCAGAATGGTTATGGCCTATATTTGCCCATGGTCTTCTTAACTTCATCAAACACAGTAACCAGTGTACAGATGCTAAACTATTGACTCATGATCAAAATCATATAGTCCAAATAAATAGCACTACGCAAACCACTCAGTATGTAACAGTGAAGAAGCATTACCCTTTAGCAGTTCCAAGAATTATGTTCGTCCTGATATCCCAGGTCAGTGGGCTCACTTCACCAACGTCACCATGAAGCCATTGATCAAGATTACCGTTGTCTACATACTCATACACAAGCATCCTGTGCAACCATTAATTAGAACAAACTTGAGAAGAGAACTTTGGAAACTAATGGACCAACTGATGAAGAGATTGCATTTACCTATAAGCACCCTCCACGCAGTAGCCGAGCAACCTAACGAGATTCTTGTGCCGAACACGACCGATGGCTTCGACCTCCACCTTGAACTCCTTCTCTGCCTGGCCCCTGGTAAAGCAGGAAAGAAAGAACAGACTTTTACTATCAGCAAGCAGAATAAAATGGGATGAGAAATGAGGCAGAGCAAGCCAGTCCTAGAAAGATGTGCATGATTTAAATTGCGTCGCAGATTACGAGACTCGAGAAGAATCGAATCGCGATGAGCGCACAGAAAGAGAGTAATGATGACAGCAATTTGAAACTTCTTGAGCCCCACAAACCAACCGTTCATCAGAAAAAGCACTTATTCATGAATAAACTGAAACAAATTGCACCTCTAAGCCCAAAATCTGAACAAAAAATACCGTAAAGGAAGAATCTTTCTTCAATTGAAAATCCACAATCGAAGTCGATTCACTCCCTCATCCAACAAACTTGCACAATTTTTATCACTAGACCTTATCATACACTATCTCATCCAACCAAGCATTACGACCAAAGAAGAAGAAAAAACTCTTTTTTTTCTTAAATCCAATCAAGCAACAGGAGAAACCAAATCTCAGAAACTCGAACCCATCATAAATTTGGAAGAGAAGAACTCAAAAATGGATCCTTTTCTCGTGTTAAATTCACCTCAACCACTCACCTAAGGAAACAATCCAACTTACAAGAATGAAAAGGTTGGAGATTTCCTAGGCAATCCTTCAAATCGAGCAGGCAACAGCTCAAACGAGCAACAAAAAAAAGGCAGGAACTTTCCACAAATGGAGACACAAGATTACCTATTATTGAGCAGGTTCTTGACGGCAATCATGGTGGAATCCTGCAACGTGCCCCTGTAAACAATCCCGTAGCCGCCCTCCCCGATCACATTCTCCTCGGCGAGTCCGTCCGTTGCCTCCTCGAGCTCCCGGAGCGTGAACCAGTGGCCCCACGCGAGGTGTGACACCTCCGGCCCTGCCGCGGTGCTCCCGGTGCTCCTCGGCGTGGCCCCGTTCCGCTCGCTCCCGCCGCTCGTCGTGGCCGACATGCCGCTGGCCGCCGTCGAACGCGTGGATCCCGCCGCCGGGGGCTGCGCCAGAGGTGGCGGCTCTGTTTTGGCCAGCTGCACCTCGGGTTGAGCCGCCGGAGGCCGTGCCATCTGCTGCTGCTGCTGTTGCCGGCGAACGATTTCTTGGATGTCCTTGGGCGGCGTGGGCTGCTGCAGGTGCTGCTTGAGAAGCTTCCCGTCGGCGGGGTAGAGGTTGGCCGCTAGGTCGTCGCGCCGGCGGCGGCGGCGGCGGGAGAGGCAGAGGAAGAGAAGGGTTAGCACGAGCACGATGGCGGCGCCGACGGCGATGCCGATGAGCACCCAGAGGCGGAGCCCGAACACCGCCGTGCGCTGCGACAGCCATGCGTTGAGGTACCCCGCGCTCCACACCGACGGCGGCGAGCCCTGCTGGTGCCGCGACGAGCGCTGCTGCCGCGGCGGCGCCTGGGCCAGCAGCCTCCTCTGTGCCGCCATCGCCACGGAAGCTGATGAAACAGAGCGCTTTCTTTCGCTCGCTTTGGATTCTTTGGCCGACTTCAAGTCTTTTTTTTTTTTTTTTGAAAAGCGACTTCAAGTCTTGATGTCGAATAGAGAGAGACCGATGAGAGGGAGGTGGAGTCGGCGAAGCGTTTTGGGCGAGGTTTCCACGGATGCGCGTAGTGTTTTTGTAGGACATGGGATGAGTGTGGTTACTAAGGCCAATCTCAGTGAGGGTTTTATGGAGTTTCATGGGCATTAAATACGCTGACATGGTACTGTATTGATGAAGAGAGAGATGATAAAAGTTTTATGGGAGTAGAGAGAGTTTCATGGAGATGAAACTCTTCTGCACTGTTTCCAAAATATAGGTGTGTTGGAAACTGGGATATGAAACCTCCACTGAGACTGACCTAATTAGAGCAAGTTTAATAAGACTGACTGTGCTAGCTACAAGGGAATCCATGTCAGCATAGTCTTATGTGGAGGGGAGAGAAAAGGAGAGAGAGAGCCAAGCCGACTCCCATGCAAGAGTCAGACTATAGCACAGGAAAAGAGGCATTATCCATGCATGTACCAATAGAACTAATTGCTATACCCATGCATGTATTAAATTATCAATACCCATGTATGTATTAAATGATTGAGAGCTCTTGTGGAGATAACTTATAGCCAGCTTATTGTATGAGTTGACTGCATCATTATCTTTTGATGACATGGAAATGTATTGGAGGTAGCAGCTATCTGTACTATTAAACTTGCTCTTAGCTTTGGTTGCGTTGGACTAGATACGACAATCGGAGATAGCGTAAATAATACTTTCAAATATAATTTTTAAAAATATTCTAAAACTTTCACTCCAATAACTATTGCAAACGAGGAATATTAGTTTAGACCACTAACAAAGAACTCACACAACTGAAAAAACAAAGAGTTCAACTCTTCAAGAGAGCGATTGGATCAGGCCAAGCAGTCTGATAGCTGCAGGAGGCTGATCTGACCGAAGTCCGGTTGAACTGCTGGGTGGGCCAGTCTGATCGGAGTTCGGCTGGACTGTAGGCCTAGGGCGGTCTTACTGCATCCCTGATTCCAAAACTGGAAATCAGCCCGAGCCAAAACCCAAAAATATGCAATCTCCAAAATACACCTCCAAATAATGAGACTTTGCAAACATCTTGCTGAGAAATCTCAGGAACCTAATCCATCCAAATATCATATAGATATTGGCCAAAGTTTTAATTTTTTTCTCAAGACAAATAAGGTTGCACCAAAACCGATCAAAACTCAAGAACTTAAGATATGACTTACACGTGGGGTTAAGGATGGTCAAGATGGCTCTATATGAATTCTTACATATCACAACAAACACAAGCAACCAAAGATTCAAGGCCAAAACCGTATAATCAAGATATCATTAGAAGAACTCCAAATCGTATCAAAACTGAGCAATCCTGAAGATCTTTCTATAACTCGTCTCTAGATGGATTGCATATGATCCTCATAAGATATCTCTATCACTTGCACATTCTTGAAACCAACAAGATCAAGAGGAAATGAGAGAGGGCAAAAACAACCAAAACAAGTACAAAATTAGCAAGAGACAGAACACATCATGAGGATGAATAAGATTGATATATTATAATTGTAGATGAAGATTTTATATCCACTCTATCATGAAGGATAGAGCTCTCTCTTTCAAGGGCATTGACCTAAAACTTTTCCCTCTGAGAAGCCTCTCTCTGAAACTCTAAAGAAGGAGTGGTCGATTAGTCTTTCATCACTTTTCAAATGCCTCCAACCCCCTCCATTTATATAGATGTAGCAACCAGCCAATATATAACCCTAATGGATGCTATCCATCAGTACAATTGAAAAACCCATTAACCTTACACACATCAGATTTTACTCTAAACACATGACTTATGCACGCTTCTCAAAGCACATAAACCCAAACCAGCTAAGAAACAAGACTCCATCCACTTAGCCTCCTTAGCACCTTCTTGATCTAAACCACTCTCTAAGCGCCGCAGTTTTGGTCCCATTGTCGTTTTTGGTATTTAAACTTCCCTGCTAAAACACCCTCGCTTTAGCCGTGGATCTCACCTTTTCTCTGAGTCTAGTCCATGGTAATCTTCTCCTTTGCAAGCAATTCCCATGCTTGCAATGTGTAGATTCACTAATGGCTCAAGCATCGATAAATCTCTCCATGTCGGTTCCCTCGAGCATGCCTCATTTGCACCGGTCATACCATTTGAAGAACCGTTACTTGAATCTGCCCTTCAACATCTCTTGTCTTCCATGTACCTTACTTGAGCCTAATCATCTTGCCCGAACCTAACCGCAATCCACACCGTCAACCACAGTTGCCTTCAAGCTTCCCTGCATATTAGATACAAAGAAATCATTTTTAGCTACAAATTCTTCATAACTTGATCCACATTAGTCCAAGCATGCTCCATGCACCACGAATGCAGTGACCTAGGACCCTAAAACTCAACCTATGGCTATTTTCCACAAAAATAAAAAATCTCTTGGATATTTTCAGATACAGTCGGTATGACCGCCCTTGAGCGGCCGGTTGGACCATACCAGTCAAACTGGTCAAACCCCGGTAACAGCAGAGCTGATCAGACCACAGCACTCATACCGATTTGACCGCTCGACCAACTCTAGTCGGACCACTCCCAACCCTTTCACGCACACAAATAAGTACCTCTTTGGAATAAAACTAACGCACACAAATAAGTACCTCTTTGGAATAAAACTACTACCAACTAAAAATCGGTTGCGCCGCATTTTTGGTCGAACCACTCCCAAAATCTGGTCACATTGGACACCGGTCAAACCGTCTCTCCACAATGGTCATAGCGTTGCCTATTTGACAACAAATCTAAAAATTTGCAAACTTTCGTAAATTTAAATCTCAATTCAATACAATTTCCAATTCTTCAATACAAATAAACTGTTGATATTCTCAATATGTTTTTTTAGGTTGCTTTTTTGATATATAATGATAGGTAGGGGTCGGATGTCTTGTGGATGCAGTGATTGAGGGATAAGAGGCAAGTGGGGATGGAGGTAACCGGATATGTGTGTGCGCCACTGAAGTTTAATCTATTGAAAGGAATATGTGAAAGCTCTCCTTCCATTTTTTTTATGGATTTACTCGTTTATATGTTTCAACTTGTGTTAAGGGTATCTCTCGTACAATACTTTTGTAATATTTTCGTAGTTGTCAAAGTTTTTTCTTCTGCAAAACAAGTCTGCTTTTTAGTTGTTGATCTATGAAAATGTTTCAACTTGTGTTAAGGGTATCTCTCGTACAATACTTCTGTAATATTTTCGTAGTTGTCAAAGTTTTCCCTTCTGCAAACTAAGTCTGCTTTTTAGTTGTTGATCTATGAAAATAGAGGGTGTGTTTGTTAGTGGTTTGATGCCCAAAATTGCTCTGCCAAAATGTGGCAAATTGTTTGCGCAGAATACGCTTTAAAACTTGTTATGACTAATTTTTTTGTAGGCAGACATTAATTTCATTGATAAGATGCACAAGACGAGTAAGGAGCAATGCAACAGCTACTGTAATAAGATCATGAGTAAATTATCCATGTTATACCTAGCGTACATAATCATGATAATGATAGATGACAATAATTCCGAATCTTGAGCTAGAAATAAACTCCACCAAGTAGATTGTGCTATTTCCACTAAAAAATTAAAACAATTTAAAGAGGCGACCCTGAAATATCTCAAAATGACAAAATATGTACAGAAACAATCATGCGTGAGAAGGTAATGGCTCTGTTTTTTTAAAAGGCTTTTGGTTTCTCTCATCAATTACTATTTATTAAACTAATAAATTATAATCATAAATCATGAATCAGAGAAAAAGAATAGGCTATTATAGATCGCCCGGCTTAGGCCCTGCTCATTTCAACTTAAGCTTCTGGCTTATTTTTTTACTATTTATAAATTTAGTCTTTTTTTGACTTTTTGGTTTTTTTTCCGGTTCTTTTTCCCGTATTCGTTTGCATTGTCCGTAATGGGCTAATCTATTTTTTTCTATTTTTAAAGTTTTTAAAATTTAGTTAGGTCAAATAAGACACCATCAGTTACAATATAATTTTAATTAGTTACAGTAAAATTTCAATCATAAACTATTTTTTTAACCCAACCAAACGGTAGCTTAATTGTTCTTGTACCAGGGCTACCAGGACCACCGACACTTCTCCCTAGTTGCTTGCCGGGTCCCTTGTGATTTGGATTCTGGGGAGGGGTTAGGTGACGTGTGCTTCCAAGATTTGCATGGGCTGTCAGATAGCTCCATGACAGCTCGGCGGCACGGCGACCGCCCGCCGGGGTGGTGAAGCGACCGCGTACGCCGAGCAGCCAAACGCCCGCGTTCATCACCAACTGCACCAGAGCACTAACGGAATGTGGGGTGGACTGGACACTTGGACAGGACCAATTACTCCTTTTCCATTTGACAGCAACAGGTTTTTTGTTTTTATTATAGTATCTAATTTTTAAACACAGTATTTTCTTAAGACAAGGTCTATAACTTAAACGATCTATAGGTTAAAAATTCAACATCTATACCAGCTAACATCACAAGTGGGTATTTATCTCTCTGTAATCTATATCGTAAACAGTCAAAATTTCAGCCAAATACTATAAGCCTCAGCCGTTGTCAAACAGATCGAGTTGTATTCTTGCTCCTGTGTTTGGATGAAGAAATTCTCTCTCCTCTTTCTCACTTTGGGGTTTGGCAATTGGCACCGTCTCGGAGAACGCTACCGCTCTGCCAGCTTAAGGATTACAGGCTTGTTAGAGCATCTGCAATGGGTCTATAGCAGCTCTCTACAAGAGAGTCCATGTCATCAGCTGTCCTATGTGGAAGATATTAAATGAAGAGAGAGAACACAGCTCTCTACAGCCGTAGCGATAGTCGATAGAAAAAACGAGGTGCATATCAACGCGCAATCGACGCAACCTGGATCTGGTGTTCCCTCCCGCGTCGCTCCCCAACTTTTCCCCATCCGGCGCGCCAAATCCCTGCTACCGCAACGCCCGCGCGCCAAATCTCCTCCCCCTCGTCGACCTCCTCTCCCCCGCCGCCGCCCCTCCTCCCCCGTCCCCTTCCTCTCCACCGTCGCCCCCCCCCCCCGCCCCGTCCCCCTCCTTGCCCCCCGCCGGCGCCCCTCCTCCCCCCGCTGGCGCCCCTCCTCTCCCCCCTGTTCCCCTCCTCGCCTCCCCCTCGCCGCCGCCCCCTCTCCCGCCCCCGTCCCCCTCCTCGCCCCGCCGGCGCCCCTCCTCTCCCCCCGTTCCCCTCCTCGCCCCCTCCCCCACCGCCGCCCCCCCCTCTCCCACCCCCTGTCCCCCTCCTCGCCCCCCTCCCCCCCCCCCCCCCCCCCGCCGCCCCTCCTCTCCGCCGCTGCCACCGCCTCTCCTCTCCCCGCCGGCGCCCCTCCTCTCCCCCCCCCCCCGTTCCCCTCCTCGACTCCCCCCCGCTGCCGCCCCCCTCTCCCGCCCCCCGTCCCCTTCCTCTCCCCGCCGCCCCCCCCCCACCCCCCCCCCGGTCCCCCTCCTCGTCCCCAAGGATCCTCAAGGAATTGAAGGACCTGCAGAAGGACCCTCCCACCTCCTGCAGCGCAGGTGATTTGCTCTCTACTTCTATGGATTCCATCTGGATCTTGCCGGATTCTACTACGATGAACAAGTTGGTTGTACAAGCTGTAGGTGCCATGGTTTGCGGAATTGATTGGTAGAGATTAGATAATACCTGTGAACTATATGTAGCCCATGATGATGGTGTGTATGATGTTATGTAGAATGGTTTCAAAATACTTGCATGATTGTGATGATCACATGAGTACGATATGCGCACCATGGATGAGGAGATGAAAGCTGCACCATGGATGAGGAGATGAAAGCTGAGCATAAGTCAGGCTTGAAGATTCTGAGGGATAAGATGATTGTCAATGCTAACTAAAGATAACAGGTACTTTTCTTTAATTTTCTCTAATTCCAGTCTAATAACAAAGAGTAGCAAAGTTTCTTGGAATGAAGGAAAAGAATGATTACTCACAGCTTCCATTAGTTATCTTTGTGGTACTGTTGCCATACTTATCTTCGATTGTTAAACATAAATGTCTGACAATCTAACACATGGGGGAAACAAAAAGTTTCATACATATAACATATGTTCAATTGAAACAGTGTTTGATGTTATGTCCAATGTTTGCTGTGACACTAGCTAGAGAACTTGTACAGTTGTACTAGATGTCTGGAATGTAGTCGTAGAAAATGATTCAATTAGATATTTATGTAGTTGTGTGTTTACTTTGACTACTATAGTACCATACCATGTAGTTGTCAACCTGTCATGCTTACTTGCTCACTTACCATAGGGAATGAGTTAAATCCATTTGTAGAACAAGCGCTCCATGTGGCATCGAGAAAGCCGATCTTGCTTAGCGTTGTAATTCTAGATCAATTTCAGATCTTGCTTAGCGTTGTAATTCTGACATGCCATATACAGAAGTCTATTGTTTAATCACATACATATTGTTTTCTGCTAATTCCCTTGACAACTCATGTTCATGCTAACCCCCCTGCAGTTCACTTCGTGATTAATTCAATGCTAACAGAAGTTCTTATGGACTGATATCACTTAGCATATTGTCAATACTAAATAAATAGAGAAGTAAAACCAATGAAGGAAAAAAGGATATTCAGTACAATGTCTTCCAGATTGTTCTAAGCAAAACTAATTTTTATTCAAACATCAATAACACAGTGGATAAATTAGCTGAATGCTCCTAGCATATTCTAGAAACAAATTCCAATTTGTGTTGGATTTATGTAACTTCTGTTGTACATCTTACTGGTTCCTGCTTCTAATTGTTTGAATATCTAGTGAGAAACATACATGTTTAATTCTTGCTGTCATCTATGATAGCTTTAAGGAGCAGGTAGATTCCTTACTTTTGCCCTAACTCTCTTGGTCATTTCTATATTCTCCTCTTCTGAATTCTGATTATGCCTAATAGTAAGTAGAACGCTAACATGCATGATTTTTGTGATCCAGCTAGCAAAGCAACTTGTTCAGGTGGACTCTATAAGGAAAAGTATACTAGGGAAGGCATTTGATCTCATTGATACCAATGTGAGTATTTTGTTTTTATGTTTTCTTGGACACTGATGTGAGCATACGATTTCACGAGCGAGCTCTTGTAGGAACGAAGAGCCGGGAATTGTGCTTCAGGAAGCTATAGTTTGGGAAGACACAGGAGACGTTTCGGAGCATTTGTGTTGAGTTTACAATCTTATGCCAATATTTAGTACAGATGTTAGCTGACAATTCTTGCTTTGCTAATTTTGGATGCTAGATCATCTCAATAATTTTGGGAAAAGTATACTAGGGAAAGCATTTGATCTCATTTGATCTATTTCTAAGTTTATTATTTTGAAGTGGTGAAGTCTTGTTACATGTGTTTATTTTCCTACAGCCATATATAGGGTTACAGTGATGATGTTCATGATAGATCATTGACATTCAGATGTACATTCAAGCATTAAAAGTAGCTATAGACAGCTGTGTAGACACACCATTAAAATGGTTTACTATAGTTACAATCTATAGATGACATGAAGCTTGCTATAGAGAGTGATTGACTATTACCATTGTGGATGCCCAGAGCATCTCCAACAGTATGAGCTAGTTACTAGCTCTAAGACAACTTCTCCAATAGTACTAACTTTTAGCACATAGCTCATAACATAAATAGCCTCACATGACACTCTCACATAATCTTGGAATGTGTGTATGAGACTAGCTCTTGATCAAGAGATAGCTTTTCTCTCTCTTCTATTAAAATATAAAATAATATGCTTATACCTAGCTCATAAGTCACTATTGGAGATGCTCTTAGAGCAAGTTTAATAAGGCTGACTGTGCTAGCTATAAGAGAATCCATGTCAGCATAGTTCTATGTGGAGGGGAGAGAAAAGGAGAGAGAGTCAAGCCAGCTCTCATGCAAGAGTTAGGCTATAGCACAGGAAAAGATGCGTTATCCATGCATGTACCAATAGAAATAACTGCTATACCCATGCATGTATTAAATGACCAATACCCATGTATGTATTAAATGATTGAGAGCTCTTGTAGAGACAACTTATAGCCAGCTTATTGTATGAGTTGGCTGCATCTTACCTTTTGATGACATGGAAATATATTAGAGGTAGCAGCTATCTATACTATTAAACTTGCTCTTATAGTGTTATCTAGTTCATTGATAGCAATTGATAATGGATTGCTTAAGCCATACGCAAGTTAAGGTTCGATTTGCCATTCACACAATAATCATGGCATTCAAGCTAAGAGCAAAAAAAAGGGCACGAAAATCTAAAACTCTGTACCAACAGTATATATGCAGAATCTAAAACTCTGTACCAACAGTGTATATGCAGATAGAGGTAGCACTAAATACTCCAGTACTACTTACGTTCTAATTACACGTCCGATCAGCCTTACCGCTGCTCGGGGTTTCTTTCTATGATTTATTAGTCTAATAAATAATAATTATTAATAAAAATCACTATAAAAATAAAAAAAAGACCCAGTTAATCTGATACCTTTCTTACAACTCCAACCGTGTGCATGGCTGTACTGTAGCAACAGAGCCTTTTTGTCATCGGCATTGAGCGTTTCAAGCTATTCATTCACGAGCTAGCATAATTGCTCTTGAGGAATCATGTGAGAAAGTTTTAGATTATGTTGTGATAAATCATTGTAATTTGAAAAGGTTAAAATTTTGATTCGCAAGTTTGTCAAATTTCTGAAACTGTTTGCAGTCTCAATGGTCAAACCGTCCCCTCAAAGCCGGTTTGATCAGATTTCATCACCGGTCTGATCGTAGTGCATTTCCGATGCAAACCGGAGTTTGCCAGTGGTCTAACCACTACAATGGTGCGATCAGACCGGCTAGTCAATAGAGTTTTGGCCATTCTTTGTGATTTGGGGTTTTGGAGTTTCGCGATGATTTCTGTGACGTAGGTCAATGGTTTTATATTGCATAAGCCATGTTATTGCTAACATGGATCAAATTATGAAGAACTTGTACCCGAAAATGATTTCTTTATTTTCGGATGTGCAAAGTCGCTTGGAGTCAACCATGGTCAACGACAAGGATTAGAGCTACGCTCATGGAAAAGCCAAGACCTAGAACGATCAATGATGCCAGATGAGGTGGTGAGCTCAAGCATGGTATGAGAAAGGTGAAACATATTGAAGTAAAGTTCAAACGGTGAGTTGTACCATGTGGCTTGGTTGGATCAAATGAGACGTGGTTCGGTGGAACCAAAACGGGAGAAACTTGCCAATATGTGGCAAGCCAATAGTACACCTATACGTGACAAGCATGACGATTACTTGGAATGAAAGGAGATAACCGGGTCAGGAAAAGGTATTTTTGTAGTTTGACAAAAAAATATTGGAAACTACCTTAAAACAAAGCCGTTGCATTTAGGAGAGCAATTTAGGTCAAAGCGAAACTAAGAAGATTAAGTTGGATCAAGACTAAAGACTTAACGGATTAGGATTTATGTGTTTCGAAAGCGTGTATAAGTATAGTGTGCAAGTTAAAAACCATGTGTAGGGGTTATCAGATTCTCTTATTGTACTAAGTGAATAGTATCCGCTAAAAGTTAGATATGACTGACTAGCCCATCTATCCAACAGGTTAAGATGAAAACTTGTAGTTAACCATCTAACCATTCTCTCCAGAGATTAAGTATTCTAGGGTTAGGATTTGAGAGGAGTTAGTGTTGTAGTGTACTCTCTTGTCCTTCAAGTGGAGTGGCTATAAAATCTTTATCCTCAAGTAGTAATATATCAATATTTGTTAATCTCTATAAATCTTTCTTGTATTTATTGATTTGATTTTATCTTAATTGATTTTTCTTTTTCTTTTCTCTCTTCTTGATCTTGTCGTGCCAATGACGTATAAGAAATGAAAATATCCTCTGATAATCAATCTTTATCCATCTAGATACTTTGATCGCAAGTTCATAGAGAAACCTGGTTTTGCATGTTGTTAGCCTCATGAAGTGATTTCATGATATGATGATTTTTGACTTAATTTATTTGATGTTCTTACTTTCTGTGATATGTGGGAATACATTTATAGCCATTTTGGTCATCCTCTGCCCATAAGCAAGTCATATTCGTTGTTTCTCTATTTTATCCGATTTTGATGCAATTTTGCTTCAATATAAAAAAAAGTCTGAAACTTGTTATGGATTTCTTCAATTTATAGATTTATGAGACCTTAAACAAGATATATGCAAAGTTTCATAGTATCTGGACTTATAATTTTGGAGTTACACCAAAAGTGGTCATCGTCAGCCTGCTCTGGAACAGAGGCCGGTTCAACCGCCTCTGTCGGTCAGATCGGCTCCAGTGCTAGCGGTCTGACAGCCAGTAGTGAGCGGGTTCATCCTCCAGGGTTTGGTAATTTTCCAAGTTTGTTTCCTTGAGCTATTTATTTTGGAATTTGCCTAAGGATTTTATTTTCTATAACTCTACAGTTATTTAAGAACAGGATAAAAAAATATTTAGAATTTTTTTTTTGAACGTAACCATTCATCCTTCCTCTTTTGCTATTCTGCCCTACAGCTCTGCATCCCATGGCACGCAGCGACGGAACAGTCACCTCGCCGTTAGCACGCAGCGAAACAAGGTCGCTCGGCTGGCGGCGGGCTACGCGTTACGCCCGCGCTCGGCACGGTGCGTTCGGTTGATTTGGCGGTGCGGCAGCCACGAAATGCACGCACCGCATCGGTCGTCGAATAATGGCTTGGTTGCAGGTCCACGCTTCCTCACTTCGATACAGACTATTTCAATTTTCAACGGCCAAAACATGTTCCTCACGCTAGTGTTCTACGTTTTTCTGTTGGCACATTAACAAAGGTGTTCATTCCTCATATCCTCCATTGGAACATTGAGTCGGACCAAAGACTTGTTTGGGCGGGAAAAGAGGAGAAATATACAAGAGGAGAAACCAAAGCAGATATGGAGAGAACAACTTTACTTGCTGCCGCACCACATGAAGGACGAGAAGAAAAAAAATACAGTGCCTGTTACATTCTGCTGTTCTAGGCAAAGACAGGATTATGCTTATGAACAAATTTTCCCAGTTTCTGCCATCGTTTCCCCTCGGCAGGCAGCGGCAAGAACACACTATCTCTCTATTCAAAACCAAAGCTGCTGTACTTTCTCCGAGTTACCAGAAGGCCAGACGTGCTTATGGTCAAGCGTTTGGAGAGCATATGAGATAATAAGAATAAAATCAAGTCATAGCCAAGGTTAAAGGAGCTTAAAGTTTGCTGCCATGGCATCAGGGGACAGGGAACCTTTTGATCAATGGGTATTTCAATTTTCAAGCAACAGCCATTATTCCTTACGTATGAAAGGAACAAACAGCAAAGATTCTGCTTGAGAATCACTCCACAACAAACAAGAGTTCCACCCAGGTTCAGAGACGAAGAAGATAAACCTTTAGGTTTTTTGAAACAGAAAATTAAACCTTTAGATAAGTGCTTTGGAATCAAAATCACAAGTTCAGCACTCATAATGGAGTAGACTGCTTGGATAGTACATTAGTAAACAAAAGGCAGAAAGTCACAGGATATACCTGCTATACCGACTTACCAAGGAAGCAGAACAAAAGATATGTGATATATGTGACACTGCTCCGTGCAATGTGTTTAAGTTGGTAACACGATATTATGCTTTTGAAGTTGGGAATGCATTAACTTGATACTGATTGATACTACAGGTAATCATGTCCTTCCTGTTGTTGAACAACAGGCAACAGTATTATTACACGTGGTACAAGCCAAAAAAGTCATTGTGGAATTTGTTGTAAACAGTACGGTTTTAGCATTAATTTATCCATAATTTCATAATGATAATTATACGAAATATATGCTTCCGAATAAAGAATAATGAAAAGATCATAAATAAAATTATCTTATGATAGTAAACTAAAGTCATATATAATTGAAATCATATCAACCAGAGCAAGTGAATGGCAATACTCAATTAATAGATTGCTCAAATTGAGATTTAAGTTTTATTGCTTTCAGATGGTGGCTGCACTTGTATTAAAACAAGGTCATCTTGACACAATGCTTTAATTTACTAATAGCGTGACAGTAAAACCACAAATGAACTAGATATGGAACTGTTATGATTACCAGACAATTAATTGATAAGATATCTAAAAGATACTTGATAAACAACCAACAAGAAATAACAAGTGCTGAAAATTAACAACGGAAATTAAGAGACAGCAAGATAATTATCAAAATTCAATTAATTGTTCTACAACAGTGGTAATGAATCAAAGACTGTCAGTCGAGCCAAGAGAGATCACTAACAATAACAGTTCAATGCCTAGAACAACTCAATTATTGTCATACTATTCGAACATAGCCTAATCCTCATCGAGCAATCACAAGTTCACCATTAATTATGTCAATTCTCCCAATACTAGTGATTAATCAACTGAAAAGAACATATATGAATCTACACTAGTATGTCACAACATGGCAGATTACTCAATATGCAACCAAAGGCACCAGATAACTCATAGCCAAGATAGCACTCAAAGCTATCTAGAAGAAACTCGGCTAGACATGTCGAGGATGACGCCGACCAAGAAAACCTATCGCCGTCGTTTGAACCACAGTTACTGGTGTGGTTCTCGGAGATACAAAGCTCTCTTCCCATAGTAAATGAGAAGTTGAGATACTGAAAAATGCCGCACAATATGAAGCACAAAAACAAGCATCTACAAACACTTGGGAAAACACACTCATAACAAGGTCTCGGCCAAGACAAGGTTAAACCCAACCACACACCACCTGCCCTACAGCCCTTCCACGGGAGTCAGAGCGCACAAGTCCGATGAGGACCAACGCCGATGTCGATCATGCCCCGGCTCCTTCTCAGCTCCGTCCTCGTTGAGGCTGGTAGGGGCCTCAGGTTGCTGGAGATGAGTTCAAGACTATCGCTGCAACTCCCCGAAAAGACATTGCAGACTAGTTCCGATCGGATCAAGCGAGCAAATCTAAAGGGTGATAGTAGATGAGAAAAAAGAAGGAAATGTTCAGATCGTAACTGAGAAACAAACCCAGGTATAAGAGGAGGGAGATGGCCGCGCCAGCAACGGCCGCTGCGGATTTCACAGGGGCAACGTAGGGTGGGGATCGAACCGATCCCCATCTCTCGCGCATGCCCATATGGGAGGAGCCGGCCACGCCTTAAGGATAAGGCTCCTCCCTCCTCTTATATCTCTCCTTCTCTATGACAAGTGGGCCCCACCTCTCCTTAGTTTTTTTTTCTGAAAAATGAATTGGAAAATACCCAAATTGGCATCAACTCCAACAAAATTTACATTGATGCCGGTTCGGTCCAGGAAGACGTCTGCACAAGGCAGTATAATTCCAACAGTTTGGTACACCCGTACACATGCCTCCACCAAAATTTACGGCTAGTCTATGAACAGCAATGACTTCACCACTGTATGCTGCATATTAAGTAGAGTAATTACATGTTCGGTGCTACAGCCCAGAGGAACCAGTCTCATTTACTGCCAGAAGATGAATGGAGCAACTTGGTTACCTTATCGTTTCAAAATAGAATAACCAATTTAAACCTTTATGAGCTATTCCAGGTACACAGAGTGCATTGACCACGAATCATGCATCTTCTGTCAGCACAACAAAGAAAGAGCATAGTGATCTAGCAGAAGAAATCAACTGCACCAGGAAGAACTGAAAATTTGGTTGGAAGAAAACCGAAATGCTCCCCATCAGATTGCACAAAGATGTCATCATTAGCCACCACCTCTACTACTTCGATTGATTGAACTCTGCAATAGCAACATGGTTGCTTAGATGAAGATAGCTACCAATGAATTACAAATTAAACCGCCCAATTATACTGGTTGTTGTTTTGGAAAGGCTTCAGAACCATGAAGACAGTGTTTTGAAAACTAATCAAATGTAGTTCATAAGGAAAACAATGGAGCTTTCATAAACAATTTGGATCTCCATCAGATATCATAGCAAGTACCAGTAATCAAGAATGATAATTAATAGATAGTAGTTTCATCAACATAAACAAAGATATGTCGAGATATTTGACCTTACGTTACAGCATGTAGCAAATAAATTTAGGTGCAATAAGTTCAGTCCACTGAAAAGTGTATTAGTTGGATGATGCCAATCAGCATTATAACCCTTGACTCGTTAGCATTTCTAGAACAAGTAGAAGTGTAGAACATTCCACCTTAAGGTTCACTAGTAAGAGGCCTGTTGTAGGGGTGGCCTAACCCCCGTGACTGAGCCTTGTAGCTAGCCTAATATGTAATAGGTCCAATAGTATAGAGGAATGTACTAATATACTCTCACCTTTTGTAATTATCAAAAGGTATGATAAAAATTTTCCATCCTACTCCATTCATATATATAAACACCTAAGATGGGTATGAGAAAGTGGGATCCACTCATTTTACACACGGACTCTCTCTCTCCTGTCTCTAGCCCTCTCTAGCTTACCTCCTCCCATAGAAGAAAGGGTCCGCTGTACTCCCTGTTGTAGCCTGGCCAGTTCAAGAATACGGTTCCACTACCTTCCTTGGGAGCCCAAAAAGCATTATGCTTTCTGCAGTATCTCTTTGTGTCTTCCACGCAGGCAAAACTTTTACAAAAGTCACGTCATTCAAGTCCACAGAATCAATTTATGCAACTTTCTATTTATGCTTCCATCCTCGAATGAAAGAGCCTTAACAATAAGACTGAAGGTTGTTTTTACCTTATTGATGACACGCCATTCACTGATAGAATTGTGCCTCCATACAGCCTATGTAGCTTAAGAAGAAAGTCGTACCATTTGAAATCTTGTAGAATAACAACCTGTAAAACGTCATACAAATTACCAAAAGCTACAGTGCCTTGAAATTTACTCAAAATTAAAAAAACAAATTTGACTGTCCTAGGCACCTCAAGATCACCACTGAAAGGATGAACTGTTGGAGTTATCTTCATACCACCGCCGAAGTACTTAGCATTTCCTATGCACAGGGCAGTGACTTTATGAATGGTTCTCCATTCTCCCCCATTTACCTATTATATGCATTATCAAATTGCAGAGGTGCATAAATAGAATGAACAAAACAACCTGAAAGGAACTAAGGATACAACTCCCTTCTAAACAAAACCTATGTTAAAGCTCACCTTTATTCGCAGGTCTCGATTATTATGTCCCCAAAAGGCTCTTAGAGCTCCAAAAACATAACATAAGTTGCTGAATCTCTTATACATAGAAGCAAAATAGCCTGCCTTAGCACTTCTGCAGATGTAGAAGAAAATTTTTGTCAAATCATCCATTGAAATTCACGTCTCAAATGGTTATATTCCACTTACAAATGGATATCAGCAACATTAACAAAGAAATGTGGATCTCCATTTGGACCTTCCATCATGCCTACGTCTAGTTTTGATTTAATTCCTGCAAAAGGGAATCACTGAGTCTCAGATGTTGATCTTACAAATCCATTGAGTACACAAGTATCAAAATATGGGGCCCTTGGTTTCATGAATGTCACAAATATCGGGAAAGTTGTCGTAGCAATACCGTTTTTAGAGTGGTTCTCTCTCTTAGACTACAGCTATCAACAATGACCGGCCATCATACATGTTAAACAGCATCACATTCCAATAGTTAAACCTTTTTTTGTTACAAAGCGAAGACAAAAGCAGTAAGCTGGTAATAAAAACAGCTAGTGTGAGTACATCATTCCAAACTACAATGGAAGGACCAATGGAATTGAGAAAATCTGGTTTGTCTTTCCTGATCTGAACCAGGTGGGCAACAACATAATGCAATGGTTCCTTCCAGGGGGCTAAATAAAATAACCACAGTAGTGTTAATCCCTGCTATATCAGGGTAGCTCTCCGTGGTACTTCGTAGCAGACGAGCAGTTAATAAATCAAATCTTCCTACAGGATTCTCCATGCTTGAGATTTGATGGCCATCTTGATGATTATTAGACTAATACCAATGTAAGCAATGAATGGCTAAGGTTGTAACTCAGAATTCAAATCCCCATTGACAGCATCGCCTGCGACTCCCAGTATTCTTTGGCTTGCTTCACCATCTCAGTCCGCTCTTCGCGCAGTCTCTGCCTCCAGTAATATTTGCTTCTGATCAACCAACAGATGCAAATTAGAGCTAGAAAAAGGCAGTTTTGTTTTTCAAAATTCTTGTTGCAAAAGAGAGGTAGGTGAAATTCCAGTACCTTGTTTTGATGAGCAAGTCAAGTTCAGTCATATGCACGGCATGAGCAAAGACACCAACCTGAAGGTCATCAAATCCAAACCATTACCATGGAAGTTGAAGCAATGTAGCGATACTTCATTCTTAGTTACAGTCTTCCAGGGTAGTTTCGTTACTTAGCAGCAAGTTCACGTATAAAACGAATTAGTCAGGTTGAAAGGTAAGAAATTTTATGGCTGCTGTTGGCAAAGGTGATATGGAAGAAAATGGATGCGCAGATGGAAAAAAAGAAAAAAAAAACAGATACCGCTCACAATGATGTATGAATTGCTCACGTACCGCTCGGCATACAGGACACCTGGCCTCTGGAGGTGCAGACCTAACACCCTGGAAGATGTACACAGATGCAGCACCACATGCACAGCCTTTGCAGAAAAGATGCCCACAGCTAAGAGCATAAGGGTTGAACAAAGTGCCCTGTGCAAATGGTCAAATCATAAGTGGAAAAATAGTTAACATAAATACTTAGGTATAACCTGCTTTCAAAAAATACTTAGGTATAACCAGGATCACCATTTTAATTACAAGATATTTAAAAGAAGAAAAACGAATTTGAGAAGAACAGCATCTCACCAAGCAAATTGGACAAGTTAGGCTGTACTCATACTTCATAGATTCAGAAATGGCCATAGTCATCAGTGGCTGTGCTCCTGTCAATTCACAGGAAAAATTCTTGAGGAATCCATTTTTAAAGAACCCTACAGGTTCATCAATGTCCGAACTATCGCAGTTTAGATGGAAAGCACCCAGCTCTATCAGCCAAGGTGACTGCAACAGTTCAATATGCTCAGTTTGCATCTTGCTCTTGAAATCTCTACCACTCACAGAACCATGTATCTGCGAAATCAACAACATATTAGCACAAAGATCTCGAACATGTGTAATGACAATCAGGAGATGAACAGTTACTTTGTCATATTTCTTGAGAATTTTGCGGATAGCAATAGCATTCATGGTCACATAATTGAGTAGCATTCTGCTTTCTTGAACCATGATTTGTTGATCATCTATGAAACATTGCCGTACACGCCATATATAGCGTAGTAATCCTGAAGGAACATGAAGGTGTAGGAGACGCTGTACTCTAGAGCTGAAACAGCCAGCTATTTCTGAAGCCTCCTTGGTGAGTTCTGTAAAGAACATTTGATCACACACTGAACAAGAAAATATTACAAGTCAGAATCTTAATAGCACAAGCTGTAAAATAGCGAGGTGCAATTTCGACAAAGTCAAAGAAAACAAATGATTTTAGTCAACATAAGTAGTTCTAGTTATAAAATTAAATCACCAGACATTCAGACCTATAAATACTACACAACTATATCAAATAGACAACCAGAGCTACCTTTCCATCCAAAACCTGTAATCTTTGAAAAGCAGAGAACCAGATTGTACAAAGTGAAATTAGACTCTCCTAATCTTTCACAGAAGGGAAGAATAACTATTGGTATCTTTTTGGGTGCTTCTAATTTGCAGGCCATAACAATTAGTAAGCTAACATCTTCATAAATTGAGTACACAGTTTCCAAACCCCTTTTGTATCTAGTCTAAATACAATTTGTTGTTTCTTATCAGAAGATATGGCAATTTCCTCACAATTTTCTGAGTTCTATGTCAAAATTCACATGTTGGACCGAATGTAACAGACAAATGCTAAAGGAAAAAAGGAATAAATGGTAACCATGGTGATACCATTGGCTCATTGCCATATCATAAACAAGAAGAATGACATAACTGATAGTCTTAAACCAAGTCTAAGCATAAACATTAATCGTTAATCTAGACCAAATACTTGAACACCTAATACAAGATAAGCGGAAGCGTACCCGAATTGAATGAAGCCATGAAGAAGATGTCGGTTCAATTGATGTAGATGGGTCGACGGCGTTAAGCAGTGGTGACGAAGTCGTGGACGGAGACGGTAGAGGGCCTGGTCTTCGTTCACCGTAGCACCCGTCAATTGATCGGATCTATTAGGGTTGTATGGAGCCTAGAACAACTAGTACATGGCCCTGCTGAAAACCCTCCTATTTATTTGGCGCTAGGTGACCGGGACCAAAACCAAGTCACAGTTGGTTGCCGTCTCCGATCAAGACGTGCGAGTGGAGGCGTGCCTCCCTGAAATCTCGGAGTTGGTTAGCTGAGATCAACCCAACATTCTCCCCTTTGATCGTAAGGCTAACATCATAAGCCCATTCTCGATAAAACAGCATACCAAGGCAATGTGTTGCATGGCCAATTAAGTGCCGTACAACCCCAGTACCTATAGTGTACTATCCTATCTCGAAATGGATATACATTATACTTAATGGGAGTTGGTTTGCTTTAAAGTCCTTTTATCCAGAATCAGAAGCTTTCCAATAAACCCATGCCGGCAACATGATCACGAAAAATATTGGGTGGTAAGCCTTTAGTAAGCGGATCCGCAAGCATTAACTTAGTACTAATATGCTTGATACTTATGGTTTGATCCTGGATTCTATCTTTCACAACATGATACTTAATGTCAATGTGTTTGGCAGCACCACTTGACTTGTTGTTATTTGCATAAAAGACTGCGGGTTCGTTATCGCGGTATAAGGTGAGTGGTTTAAAAATGCTGTCTACCACTCTAAGTCCCGGGATAAAGTTCTTAAGCCATACAGCCTGCCCGGTAGCCTCATAACATCCCACAAAATCAGCTTGCATCGTTGAAGATGCCGTAAGGGTTTGTTTAGAGCTTTTCCACGATATAGCTCCTCCAGCGAGTGTGAAGATATAACCTGACGTGGATTCCTTAGTATCAACACATCCCGCAAAATCTGAATCTGAATAACCAATAACTTCAAGGTTATCAGAAAACTTAAATGTGAGCATAAAATGCTTAGTAGCTTGCATATAGCGCAAAGCTTTCTTAATGGCTTTCCAGTGGTCCGGTCCTGGATTTGACTGATGTTATGAACCTTAGTTCATAACGGGTAAACACCACCAAGAAGATGGCCGGATGGCGTCGGCGTAGGGAGAGAGGAGAGACTACGGACTAGGAAGACTATTGATATTATTCTTGCTTCATTACAATAGCATGTGGTAGCCTCCTTATATAGATGGTTTCCCCTAACAGATAGAATCTAATCTCAATCATATCTCTAACAGATATAGTAACTAATATCATATCTCTAATTATATCTCTAACACAAGGAAACTAATCTCTAACTTGAATAGAAACCAATCTCTAATTCCTAATAATACCCGATTGGCCCAAGGCCCACGCCTATAACACTACACCCCTCCCGGACATGCAGCTCGTCCTCGAGCTGCTAGGCGGCGATCCTGACGCCATTGGAAGACCTTCGATGTCGGTGTAGAAGACGACGATGGCGGGGTCCCGTAGCGGATGAAAACGACCGGCCAGATCCAAGCGGAATAAGGCTAGACGAAGTGTAGCGCCTTTGGGTACATAATGCCTGCAAAATAAATGTTTTTTTGGATTTTTTTGTTTTTTTTGTTTTTGTTTTTTTTGGGTGCCTTCGTCGGTCGGTTTATCCGACCCCAGCCCACAAACGGAGCCAAGCCCACCCATCTTCGGCCCATGGGCGACGCCAAGGGCGGCTGAAGGCGCCGCGGCGGCGGCGAATCTCGGCGGCCGGTGCGGACCAGCGGCGGTGGCGGTGGCTCCGGCCGAGGACTGTGTCGGGAAGCGGCGGTCGGTGCGGGGCGGCCGGTGGAACGGCCAGCCGGAGCAGCAGCTGCGTGCGGCGCGGCCAGCTGGAGAAGCGGCTGCGACGGAGGCGGACCCGGCGGCGACTCGAGCGGATGCAGCGACGGCGGTCCGGGCGGCAGCGCTCTCGGCGGCGACAGTTTTGACACGGGCGGCGGCCCGCACGGATCTGGTGGAGGCGGCCCGGGCGGAGGCGGTCCCGCCAGCGGCGGCTGCGACCCGGTCGGAGGCGGCCCGGGCGGAGGTGGGGGTGGGGGCGAGCCGGCCAGCGGCCGAGTCTGGCGACGGCGATGGATCCGGGCGACTTGGCGGCGCCTCGGACGGCGACAGCTCGGATCCGGGGCTGCGGTCGACGGCGGAGGAAGATGGAGATGGCTCTGCGACATTGACGCCGAGATCGTGCCGGCGCAGGCGGAGATGCCAGATCTGGCCAGATCAAGCGACGTCTTGGGCGACTGCGGCCTGGATGGCGGCTCGACGGCAGCGCGAGGCGGCGGGAGTTGCTGCCGACAGCAGGGACCGGCGGCGGCGTCACCAGACGTCTCGGCGGCTGCTTCTTGGCTTTCTTGCCATCCTCCTTTGGCAGGGGCACAGCCTTGGCCACCCGCGCTGCCTTCTGCTCTTCTTCTTGGGGCCACGACGGGGCTGGATCTGGTGGGGTGTAGCCGGCGGTGAATCGATCTGCCGGTGGAGCAGACGAGGCATTGATGATGGATGGGATAGCCCTGGATGGAATCAACAAGAGCCCTGGCGTAGATACGGGCAACACTCTCCTGGATTCAAGTGCTGCAATCCTGGCGTCGGTTGCGATGCTCTCCCGCGTCAAATCTTCAATCTTGGACTTCATCTCAGCCTGCTGCTGCATGATCTCAGCCATCTGCTTCTTGATTGCTTTAAACGTTGCTCTCACGGAACTGGCCTCCTCGCTGGAAACCATGGTAGCAGAAGTCGTGGGAAGGGATCGACTGCTCTGATACCAAGTTGTTATGAACCTTAGTTCATAACGGGTAAACACCACCAAGAAGATGGCCGGATGACGTCGGCGTAGGGAGAGAGGAGAGACTACGGACTAGGAAGACTATTGATATTATTCTTGCTTCATTACAATAGCATGTGGTAGCCTCCTTATATAGATGGCTTCCCCTAACAGATAGAATATAATCTCAATCATATTTCTAACAGATATAGTAACTAATATCACATCTCTAATTATATCTCTAACACAAGGAAACTAATCTCTAACTTGAATAGAAACCAATCTCTAATTCCTAATAATACCCGATTGGCCCAAGGCCCACGCCTATAACAACTGATATCTGCCAAGCATCCCGGTTACAAAAGCTAAATCAGGGCGCATACATACATGAGCATACATGATGCTTCCGACAGCTGAAGCATAAGGAACCGACTTCATCTGATCAGTTTCATATTGGTTCCTTAGACATTGAAATGTCCCAAACTTATTGCTCTTAACAATAGGAGCAGGCGAGACAGAGCACTTATGCATATTGTATCTCTTCAGTACTCTGTCAATGTATGCCTTCTGAGATAAACTTAATTTTCCTTTGGACCTATCTCGGTGAATTTCAATGCCAAGAACATAAGAGGCATCACCGAGATTCTTAATATCAATATTAGATGAAAGAAATCTCTTGGTCTCAAATAGCATATCCTTATCGCTGCTGGCCAATAAGATATCATCCACATAAAGTACTAAGATGGTGAATTTACTCCCCTTGAACTTAACATATATGCAGTTATCAACTTCATTTTTCATAAAACCAGAACTCCTTATGATATTATCGAAATTTGAGGTACCACTGCCTCGACGCTTGTTTTAAGCCATAAATAGATTTCTTAAGTCGACATCTCATATGCTCCTTGCCTTCTAGACAAAACCTTCCAGTTGAGCCATGTAAACATTCTCTTGCAAGTCGCCATTAAGAAATTCCATCATAACATCCATCTGATGCAGTTCTAAATCATAATGAGCTACAAGTGTCATAACAATTTTGAAAGAATTCTTAGTTGAGTCAGGAGAAAAAGTGTCATAATAGTCAATCCTTTCTCTTTGGGAGAAACCTTTTGCTACAAGCCTTGCTTTGAACCTTTTGATATTTCCCTTAGAGTCATGCTTGGTTTTGTAGACCCATTTTACAGCCTACTGTTTTGACTCCGTCAGGAATTTCTACTAAGTCTCATACATCATTAATGCTCATAGACTTTAGTTCATCCTCCAAGGCTTTAAGCCATTTAGAAGAACGTTCACTCATCATGGCTTCCTTATAAGAGATGGGATCATCTACCTTCCCTATGTCATTAATATCCTCATTCATATAAACAACATAATCATTCGGGATGGTAGATCTTCTCTCCCGCTGTGATCTTCTAATAGGTTCATTAGTTATTTCAGGAGACTGTTGGGTCTCTTCATTAGGTATAACATCAGGAATTTCAGAGACCTCAACAGTGGGTGCAATAACACTATTCTCTACTGGAGGTGCAACCGCCTGAGGCACAGGAATAAAAGTCTCTAGGATGAGCGGTGATGGAACATAAACCCGCTTCTCCTCAAGATCTATTTTCCTAGGCTCTAGGTCCTCGTTATTTTCTGAGAACACAGCGTGCCTTGTTTCTACAAACTTAGTTATCCTATCAGGACAATAAAAAACGATACCCTTTCGATCTGTCAGGGTGCCCAATAAAATGGCAACTTACTGTCTTAGGATCAAATTTCTCAATGTGTGGATTAAATAACTTAGCTTCAACACGGCAACCCCACACTCGTAAATATTTCATACTCGATTTCCTCCCAGTCCATAATTTATAAGGTGTTTTAGACACTGATTTACTGGGAACCCGATTAAGAATATGTGTGGCTGTCTTTAGTGCTTCCATCCACAAGCCAATTGGTAAACTAGAATGGTTAAGCATGCTCCGTACCATATCCATAAGTGTACGGTTGCGTCTTTCAGATACACCATTCTGCTGAGGTTCGCCCGGCATAGAATACTGGGCAACGATGTCATTTTCTTGAAGGAACTTAGCGAAAAGGTCAGAAATTTGCCCATAAGAGGCATGTCTTCCATAATATTCTCCCCCACGATCCGATCTTACCACTTTAATTCTTAGGTTGTGCTGATTTTCAACTTCAGCCTTAAATTTGTCAAGTGATTCAGATCGATCTTTAATTGGGAAAGAATAACCATAACGGGAGAAATCATCAGTGAATATGATGAATGTCACAGGAAAAGGACCACAAATATCAGTATGAACTAATTCTAAAAGTCCTGTGCTGTGAGTAGATCCCTTCTTTATTTGCTTAACATATTTTTCTTTAACGCAATCAATGCAGTGGTCTGAGTCAGAGAAAACTAATGAGTGGAGAATTTCTTCTTTAATGAGACGCTACATTCTCCCCCTCGAAATGTGGCTTAAACGACAGTGCCACAGTTTCGAAGAAGTCTCATCATTATTTTTTACGCTTAGCATCACACATAATCTTTCTGGAAATGCCCTAGCTACTTGCAGAAAAGACATTCCCCCCTTTAGATGCTCCGGTGGGAGCAACATGAGGCTTAGGTGCATATTGCACTTTAGGCCCCGACTTGTCTGAATTAGGGAGGAATTGCAGTTTTTTTCTTAGATTTGAAGTCCCCTTGGAACTTCCTTTTGTTAGAGCCACCAATATGAAGAGCAAAATCTTTCTTTTCTGTTCTCATTCTCTCTTCCTCTTGGACACACATGGCGATCAAATCGCTCATGCTCCATTTTTCTTTCTAAGTATTGTAATTAATCTTAAAAGCTGTGTACTCAGAAGAAAAGAGAGGTCATAATAAAATGGACAAGGAAACCATCAGATATTGCCATGTCCATGCCCTTGAGTTTTTCTGCCATATCAGTCATCATCATGATATGCTCTCTTATACTTCTGGACCCATCATATTTAGTAGTTAAGAGCCTATGAATCAAAGTACTGCATAAATTTTAGTGGAGTCTTTAAATTTCTCCTCGATTAAAGCCATGTACTCCTTAGCATTTTCGGAATCGGGGATTGCTCCCCTAATCCCAGCTGAAATAGAGGTCTTCATAATCATTATTGATAAGGGGTTAGACCGCTCTCATTTTTCAGCATTAGTCTCATAAATTACCTTTTTCTCATCATAATTCTCCTCACCTTCGGTGGGAGGAATGGGAACGGCTACCCTTAAGGCATAGTCAAGGTTCAAAACACAAGCACAACATAAATTCGTTCTTTCCACGTGGGAGAATTACTCCCCATGAGCTGCTCAATGTTATCAATTGTGACGGCAACGTTTGAAGCATTAAGTGCCGAAATTTCATAATACAGGGCAAAAATTAGAAATATCATAAATGTATATTGCATGTAATTAACCCTACGTTGGTCTGATTAATAACATGCAAACTACAGTTCTAATTCATATCACCGTTGGGCAGAAAATGAAAAAGAACTCAATTATTTTATATGGCGACACATGATTACAAACAACGTTGGTCAGAATGTAATCATATGCATACATAATGCCAAAAACATAAAAAAATCTCTAATTTTAATTAGAGACAAAACATAATAATATGGCGACATATGATTATAAACAACGTTGGTCAGAATATAACCATATGTATACATAATGCCAAAATTAATCATGAAAATCTCACAATTAAAATATCACGTTGGTTCAATTTTAATCGAAGATTATACATAATAATATGGTAGGGATACATGAAATTTGGGCCAACGAAAGTAATTAATAAACAGTGCATAAAATAAAGACATAAAACATAACAAACGATATACTGGAAAAAGAAAAGAGCAAAATCACTGATGCCACTAGCCCAAAAGAAAGGGCCCAAAACATTAGCCGGCCCACCAAAACGGCCGAATAACTGTATATAACCCATATGGCCGGGTACACAAAAGTGGCCGAAAACGCACGCGCACAACCCACTCATGCGCGTGCGGCTGTCTAAAATCATGTGCGGAAGCGGCCCAACTAAATCCCGCATGCGCCCTCGGGCCGAAAAATGCCAGCGCGGCCTGGTTCACTCGAACGGCCCAGCGAAAGCGCACACGCGCGCGCGGCCGAAATAATCCCACGCACCGTCAGATTTCCATGAGACGGCCGTGAGTGCACCCACCAAAACGCAAAACGCGCAGTTGCCGTCGGATGAAAACGAACGGCTGAGACGAGCGCCGCTGCGGGTATAATACCCCGAAAACCCTAACCCTAAAGCATTTCTCCCCCTTTACTCCCGGAAAAAACGGATCAGGCGGCGGCGGCTCCCGCGGGGCGACGGCGGCGGCGCACTCGCGCCGAGCGGCGGCGGCGTGGCGGGCTGCGGCCGAGCGGCGGCGGCGCAAGGAGCATCGCCCGGAGCGGCAGCGCTCGGAGGCGAGCGGCGACGGCGTGGCGCCCGCGAGGCGTCGGCGGCGGCCCATAAGGAGGCGGAGCGGCAGCTCCCGAAGCGCCGCGGCGGCGTCAAAATCCGTAAGTTTTTTTTATTGTTCTTCCCGCCGCCGATCTAACGTTGGTTCAATTGATTTGGGGATGTAGGGTTCTGGAGGGTTGGATTTGGGCAACTTCTTAGGGTTTTCGAAAACTTATTAATCCCCTCCTTCTAATTGCTAAGCCGACCCATTAAACTTTAGATCCAATGTTCGGTTAGGGCTTAATTTAGGGTTCAAGTTTTGAGTCTAGTAGCTCTGATACCAAATGCTAGTCTTAAACCAAGTCTAAGCATAAACATTAATCCTTAATATAGACCAAATACTTGAACACCTAATACAAGATAAGCGGAAGCGTACCCGAATTGAATGAAGCCATGAAGAAGATGTCGGTTCAGTTGATGTAGATGGGTCGACGGCGTTAAGCAGTGGCGGCGAAGTCGTGGACGGAGACGGTAGAGGGCCTGGTCTTCGTTCACCGTAGCACCCGTCAATTGATCGGATCTATTAGGGTTGTATGGAGCCTAGAACAACTAAGTACATGGCCCTGCTGAAAACCCTCCTATTTATTTGGTGCTAGGTGACCTAGGTGACCGGGACCAAAACCAAGTCACAGTTGGTTGCCGTCTTCGATACGTGCGAGTGGAGGCGTGCCTCCCTGAAATCTCGGAGTTGGTTAGCCGAGATCAACCCAACAAGAACAATACATAGTCTGACTATTTGCACTAGAGGTTGAGCATACATGTGCATGAATTGCATTCACAAATGTCTGAAGAGTCGTCGCTCCCCTCCTGCTGCTGGTCACCATTGGTGCCATCTGCTTGCAATGAGCGACCAACTCGACATCGCTTCAATACCTTCTTGAGGCGTTTGTACTCTACATGGGAGCATTTTGCTAGGTATTTGTCCTGCTCTGCCCTGAGGTATTCCTTATATATTGAACCAAATTTCATCTTGCCTACAGAAAAACCTGAAAGATGAGCTAGAGCCATGTGTTCTTGAGGAGATTAAACACTTTGTTTGGAAATTTAAAATACAAAATAAACCAGCAGTCAATAAATTGCACTGTACCACACAGACAGAATTAAATAGTTGCAATATCATATCTGGTATATCAAGAAAGAGTATTTCAGTTGTACTCTTTACCAATGCAGTAACCATTCAATTTAATATTCTTAACTCCCTAATCCAAAGTAGCACAGACTTGCGCAAAAGAAGAAACCATTTTAACAAGGAATCACACTCTCCAGGAATAACATAGCGATGACCAAAACCAGACTTGCATGCATTAACTGAGACAAATAATTGTTGTATTGAAGAAAGCTTACTTGATATAGCAGCCATATTGCGGGTTAAAACAACTAACAAAATGGTTATGGGGCATAAAAAAGTAAAAATTCTGATCCTAAAAAAACTTTTATCATATATAATGCAACAAACTAAACTTTTTTTCGAAGAGAAAAAAGAGTTCACATTGGTTAACTCCAGAAAACAACCATCAAAAAGGAACTATTTCTTTCTTCCTTTTGTATTTTGCTATGCGTGCTCGGTACCGGACCAAGATTTGAACATATATGACGTAGTTGTGTTTATGAACCCAGCCACTACTGAACCTGATTGCACTGCTGCTAGTGTACGACCACCCCTGCCGTTACATTCCTATATCACCAGACTCACCACCTTCGCTTAGTCATCTACCCATACTTGATACTCCCCCAACCCAGCCCCAAGCAACCTTGGAATATAACGTTCGTACAGCAATACCATGTTGCCCTCAACAGTGCAGTGGATACGGATCCTCTGATGTTAAAGAGCAGATTCAGAGGGCAACAACGAGGACGGACTGTAAATCACTGTAGCAATACCACTGTTTCGTGAGCACTGCAGCAAAACTCACTCCTGTTGGAGATGCTCTGGTCCGTCCATCTCAGATCGGACGGCTTGTAATCATCCGAAGTCACAGCACTGTTCACGACTTACCTTCTCAACGTCCGAAAATCTTCTTTCCAGTGCAGTGCCACTCCTGGTTGAACGACCTGCTAACCACGCCATTGTTTCTAGTCGTGCTGCTGCAACTGTTGAGCATTCAGTTGCAGCATCATTTTTTTCCTCTTTTTTTTTGACATTATTGTAGTTTTGCTGCTAACATGGCCTTACTCACTGGAATTGGGAAAGCCGACAAATGCTAAGAAACAAAGGCTTAACGGGCGATGGTTTGAACGAATTGAACTTGCATAAGGATTTGATAACAATACATTCGATTTTGCATATCGGTATGCGATCATATATGAAAAGTTTAGACTTTTCTAAAGGACAGTTTAATTATCCACCAATTGGATCAGGTTATAATCCTATACAAGAAGATAAGCGCTGGCTTTGAATCTAAAAAGAAAAAAATCGAACGTATCAAACCAGCCAGATCAAAAGAACATCAGTATCTTATTCTGAAAGAACGTCACTACCCATCGCTCTAAGCAGGGGCGAAGCCAGGGGGAGGCTTAGTAAGGCTTGAGCCTCACCTCCCCCGGCGGCGGCAACCCCCCGCCCCCCCGGGCGACAGTCACAGAGGAACAAAACAAAACAATTGGTTTCATTCACTTCCCAGGTGGCGGCAGACCCAGAGCCAGAGAGACCCGTAGGCGCCGCCAGCCCACCACAACATAGAGGCCAGAGGGAGGGGGCGACCGAGCGAGGGTGCGCCGCGCGCGCAGTAGGGTGTGCCGTCGGAGCCGGAGCTAGATCTGGCAGTGAGCTGGCCGAGGGGAGGCTGTTCGCTAGATCTGGCAGCGACCCGGCGGGAGGAGTCAGAGCGGGGCGACGAGGGGGGCCGAGCCGGGACAGGGGGAGCCAGATCGGGGCGGTGAGGGCCGAGGCGCCGCCGGCAAGTCTAGGCGGCGGCGCGGCGCCGCGAAGGAGCCTTGAGTCCCGGAGGCCGGAGACGGGAGAACTGGAGAGGCGGAGAAGGAGACCGGAGAGCCGGAGAAACGGAGACGGCGGAGTATGAGCGAGGCGAGCGATTGAATCAAGAGTGAGAGAGACAGAGTGAGGCGGAGTTGGGCGCGGGGCGGACAAATTGAGGATATAAAGCGTCAGCGCGATTACGAATGCGGGCGTCAGGCGGACGAATTGAGGAGAGAGTGTCGAGTATGAGACAGAGAATTGAGGAGATAGGAGCGGCCAACGGCTTCTGGGCAATTTTTCTCTAGTTTTTTCTTATCAATTTAGTATTTTAGAGTTTAGATTTTAGACTTTCATATTCGGTGTATATAGATAGTTTAGTCCTTATAATTGATCTATATATTTATAGCTTGTATTGACATAAATTAATAATTTATTTATAGATTTTGCTATAATGGAGAAATGAACTTTGTACAACTATTTCGCAAGTAATTCAAGTAGTTCTCGTCCAACCGATGAGAGTAAAACTCAACCAAAGAAGCTTTGACTAGAATTTAACCCAAATGAAATAATTGCCGATCCGGCACTGCGCATACCAATTGAAGATTATGCTAATGAAATTAGAGATCAAGTGAGAATAACATATATATTGAATGGGCATATTCATTATAATTCACAATTTCCTATTATATCACTAATTTTCATATGTTTCATATACAGGTGATTTATTTCGACTTCATATTCATAGCAGAATAATTATATATTATTGGGTATGCGCTTTCTATTATCGAGGTATCTACTTTGTATTTATCTGTTTTTCGTTATTTGTCTCCAAGACTCCAACTGTATAATTTTTGTATGAATTTGAAATTCTATAAGAGTATAAGATTATATTTATGTCAACTTAGTTTAGTCTGACAAATAATTCAGTCTACTCTCAATTTTATTCCTAGCTTCGCCACTGGCTCCAAGAATCAAATATTTTAATTTTATTGGATAACTACATAAGGCATTTGATTTTTTTTTGTTAAGAGGTTGAGTAGCTGAACCCATCAGAATCTTGATCGTTGACATTGCAATTGAATTAGTGAACCAAAACGGCTCAAACCGAACAAGAAGAAAAGAAACAAAAAAAATAATGATAAAGAGGACATGGATATGGACTGGGAGAAACTATTCCTACAAGAACCGAACTAACGAGACATGGACTAAGAGCAAGTTTAATAGAAGAGGTGGCTGCCACCTCTAGGACTAGTCAAATAAGCAAAAAGAGTACACCTGGTTCATGTGGAGGTAGCTAATACAATAAGTTGAGTAGAGGTTACCTCTACTAAAGCACTCAAACATTTAATACATGCATAAATATATCAGGGGTCACCTCTTGCATGAGGGGCAGCTTGTCTCTCTCTTCTCGTATGATGTGCTAGAGGTCACCTCTTGAGGGGCAGCTTGCCTCTCTCTCCTCTTGTCTCTCTTCCACATAGGATTGTGTTGACGTGGATTTCGTTAGAGGCGACCTAGTCAGCATTATTGCACTTGCTCTAAGAAAATCTATTCCTGCAAGATTTGCACTTTCCCATGCCCCGACCGGCCGGGCGCTCTTAACTCTGTACGGAGAGATTGGATTCGGCAGGGGAAAATTTGAAACCGTAAGAAACGGTTAAAAAAAAGATTCCTGACCACTCACGCCGCAACGGATACATCAGAAGATCCTAGATCAATTTATAGCGGCGACGACGACAACGACCAAATGGCCCATGCAAGAATCACCGAAATAGAACAAGAAGCCATAACCATAGAATAGTAGAGCGGCGGTGGGATTACCTGCATGTAACTGCGGAGGAGGGCAGGGTCGACGTGCTGATCGAGGCGGCGACTGCGCGCGGGAAGACGCGAAGCGCCGAGGCGAAGGGATGAGGCGGCACGCGCGGCAGACGAACGGAACAAGGAGGAGTTGATAGGATTGGAGAGGAGAGGAGTTACTCCACTCTTGATGGAGAACGGCGGCGGCGACCACGCGTCGGCAGGGGCACCGCGCTTTCTTGGACTCGGAGCCTCTCTTTAAATTCGTTTCTTCCTCTCTCTCTGTCTCTCTCTCCCCCAATGCCGCTGCTTATAATAAGAACGGGCAAAAGTTTAGCTTTTGCGCTCCATAAGTTTTGTCTGTATTTTTTTTAATATAACAGTGGATGAAGAAGATATTGGTATGAATAAGAGTGAGTTTTTTTAGACTGTAGTTTTATTTTTTGGTTTATAGTTTTTTAATTTTATCTGTTTATGAGAGATAGTACGTAAAGAAAAATAGTCATATATGATTTTGACCGATATATTTGAATTCGGTAAGTGTCTACTACAATATTTTTATAGACTATGCCTTAAAAACGTATTGTTTAAAAGCTACTTACTGTAGAAACCAAAGCTAGAATCTAAACATAAGTAGAAAAGAACTCACTCTATATACATGATTTTAATAAAATTTTCTTTTGTTTCGATTGAAGAATCCGTTCTAAAAAGCTCTTTGTTTGTCCGAACTATCAAATAAGGAAAATAGAAAATCCAAAAGAAGGCGACCTGCCTTTCGCACCGCAGGAGGCCTACCTCTAGCGTGGAAATCCGTTGCGTACTTGGACTTTTTCCTTCTGTTCGTGTGGAACGGGGTTGAAGAATTCCTGGTGGCTCGTGTCATGATGGCGTGGATGGCTGGCGAGCCTCAGCAGAGGCTTTTAGGGCAGGATTAGGAAGCAGCACTCTTGACGGATTAGCCGCGTCCTGGGCCCACCTGCCGTGATGCTGCTTGCTGCTTGATTAGGAATCGGTTGATGGTCATTAGTGGTGGCCGGCAAAGCCATGATTAGCGGCAGTGAAGGATGGACGGCAGGGAATTAATGGATCCTTCCACGGCTCAGCTTGCATGCTAAAAGTTGTGCGCATGGCACTCACAGCCTTCCACGAGCCTTCCGTCGCAGGGTCGCCCCGCGGTCTATGTTAATATACGAGTAATCTTAATATATAATGCATATTTGAATCCTCTGCACTCAATTGTAATAAATAACTTTCTTCCTTTACATAGACTTGTAACACTAGTAGTGTGCCCGTGCTAACGCTACGGTAAAATACAAAACAAGATAAAATTTGTAAAAAATAAAACAAACAATCAGATTCATTAAGATTCACGTCTCATATATTGTATAACCAAATATTTTTGTCACATAATGAATGCCACATAACGACTGATCTTTTGAGGAGGTGACAACATCATTGGACTCACCCACCGACGACTTTCTCCATCCCCACATTGTTTAAACTTGAGGCTACAAAGAAAACAAACATTTTTGTCACATAAAGAAATATGAAACACAGTAAGGAAATACGTGTTTGTGGACTATTTACTTACCACATCACCATGCTAGGACGTCTTTATACACTATTTTTGGTGCTCTTCCCTGAGGTATCTACTTCTTTCTTTGGTTTGGCCAAAATTCTTGTCGTTTGTCTTGATACACCCCTTGATAGCGCGACATAAAGCTGTCCATGTGAGAAAACAGGCTCTGGAAGGTAGATGCCAACATTTGGGATGGTTTGGCCCTGCGGTTTGTTTATGGTCATTGCAAAACTCAGGCGGATCGGGAATTGTTTCCGCTTGAACTTGAAAGGAAGTGAGATTTCGTCGGACGGAGCCATAGGGATTCTAGGAATGAACACCCTCTTGCCTGCATAGTGGCCATCAACTATTTCTGCATCAATTGCATTGTTTTGGAATGCTCTAACCATGAGTCTTGTTCCATTGCACAATCCGTGGTTAGGATCTAGATTGCGGAGAAGGATCACAGGGCAGTGGATTTTCACTTTGAACTCATGTGGAGGCAGACCATTTGGAGTGATGGAGTTTAGGAAGTCAATAGGGTAGTTATTTCTTGAATCGTCATCGACAGAGTCGAAGCTATGAAAAACCTTTTCCTCACATGGAAACTTGTCAATCATCTTTGCATTTAGCTGATCTACATGTGCATTTTTGGTAGAAAGAATGGCACGTGTGCTCATATAAGCTGTTGATCTTGCATTTTCTTCAAGTGATGGAAAGATTTCCTGAATGAGCTTGTTTACTGAATCTTCGTCGTCTGTATATCCAATTACAATATCATCTGGTAGGCGTACATAATCATCTCCAATACTTGAGCAAGAAAAAGTGACTTATTTTTGTTTTTCAGCTCACTACGGTAGAAGCTGCAACAAACTAGTCTAATAATTGGTTATCCTCTAATACTAATCGCAGTCGCATCATATGGCTTGGGGATTTGAATTGTCGGATTGCCCTGTCCTATTGCTCAGCAAAAGCTCTTGTTGAAATGCATAGCTGGGAGCAATTGTTAGAGAGACCAGGTAATTTGCAATGCACTATCAAGCGGAGCGGAGCAACTAGAGCATGTTCTTTTCAGCTTTTAAAAACTGTTTTTCGGCTTTTTTACAGTAACTAGCTTTTAAACAAAGTATCTTTTCAAGATAGGGTTTACTAGCTAATTATAGTACATATTGTACCGACTTTATTTACATTGGCGAAACCCGCACATGAATTCCTGTTACTCTGTTATCTCTCACATGAACAGCCCAAAAGCCACAAACCGCAGCCGAAAGTCATAAGTTTCAGCCAAAAAGAACAGACCCTAATCTCCTTGGCCTCCGCATTGCACCGCAGCGCCCCCACATGCTCTCTGCTCGGCCGGGCAGCGCCAAGCTTCTCGGCAGCAGCTCAAGACTTTTTGGCATATATAGCATTGTTTATAACTGTAATTATAAAAATAATCATATATGTACTATATTAGCAAAAAAATGGTATTTTTGGGGCTGACACGTGTAACCTACCTTAATTGTAAAGCTCAGATATCTAAAATGGATAATTAAGAACATAACTACGAGTTCTTTTGCAGAATTTGAACAAGTAGGGCTTCCTGCTTCTTTATTTGCGCCCCTGAATGCACAAATAGATTGACATTCATGACATAAATGATGGCAACAATATTGGCAGGACACTCATCAGCTGGTAGACAACGGACTTCCACATAATATCCCTGTGGAGTACAATCTCCCTATCATCATTTCGTAGACGTGGGGATAAAAAACCCTCTCATTCAAGAAATTTAAAACAAATATTGAAAAGATCTACATGACTGTATTTGATCCGAAAGCATAATGTACTAAAAACTGATCTCCTTATGCGGATATTCCATATTTTTCTCCAAACTCTTGAATCGTACCATTAAGTCGAAATGACACCAAACTGAACTGGACTGGCTGGTTGCTCGTTCGATCTTTTGCAGGCCCCATTGTTTCACCAAGCTGCGTTGTACGTACAATGGCATAGAATTTTAACAATCTCACAATTTTGATCTACAGACTACAGTTCATTCTTTGTTTAGCACTCTTGGCAATGTATGGATCATCATAACTCGGAACAGCCTCTACTATTGCATCTCTGCATTGGTGAAAACAAAAAAGATACTCAACTTTTCACTGCAAGGCATGGCAATAGTTCACTGAAAGACATGGACAGTGAATGCTTTCTTACCTGTTAGCAAATGCTTCAGGCTTATCTTCTCTCAAAGAACTACCGGCCACAGTACCTATGGACATGATAGTCAAAACATTAAAAAGGTTAACACACTGCGGTGAACATATAGAACAGAACTAATGGGCAACATCATTGCGTAGGTACTTCATAACTTCATTATGGGCTGGCTTCTCATAGGCTAAAATCCCGGATATCCGTTTTCGTATTATCCGTATCCGTATTCGACGGATACTAGGCTTACTGTATTCGTATCTATATCCGATAAAAAAAATCCGTATCCGATCCGAGAACTATCCGAAAAAAATCCGATCCGACCCAATCTGTAACCGTGTCCGTCGAAAGTCAAAGAATTTAAATCGGTTTTCGATTTTTCTAAGCAGATGACGAAAGTCGAAACTAATTTAAACATCTATAGGAGATGATACTAACGTCAGCTTGTTACAAGTTAACAAGTATATGTAAGGAAAGAACGTAATCACTATAATTGAGTGCAGAGGATTCAAATCTGCATTATATATTAAGATTACTCATATTAATGGCCCTGATCAATTCGGCTTCGGCTTCTGGCTTATTTTTCACTATTCATAAGTTTTGTCTTTTTCTGAACTTTTGGCTTTTTGTTGAGCTTTTTTGCCGGTTCTTTTTTTCCCGTATTTGTTTGTATTATACGTAATGGGCTAACATATTTTTTATATTTTTAAATTTTTTAAATTTAATTATGCTAAATAAGCCCCTGTCAGCTACAGTGCTTTTTTCAGTCAGCTACAGTGTTTTCAGCCATAAGCCATGAGCTTTTCAGCCGAAACCGATCACCACCTAATATAGACCGCGGGGCGGCACTGCGACGGAAGGCCCGTGGATGGCTGTTAGTGCCATGCCATGCACAGCTTTTAGCATGCAAGCTGAGCCGTGGAAGGATCCATTAATTCCCTGCCGTCCATCCTTCGCTGCCGCTAATCATGGCTTTGCCGGCCACCACTAATGACCATCAACCGATTCCTAATCAAGCAGCAAGCAGCATCACGGCAGGTGGGCCCAGGACGCGGCTAATCCGTCCAGAGTGCTGCTTCCTAATCCTGCCCTAAAAGCCTCCTCTGCCTAGGCTACCCAGCCATCCATCCACGCTAGACATCCATCATGACACGAGCCATCAGAAATCAATTCTTCAACCCCGCTCCACACGAAGAGAAGGAAAAGTCCAAGTAAGCAACGGAACGGAACGGATTTCCACGCTGGAGGTGCGAAAGGATGGTCGCCATCTTTTGGATTTTCTATTTTCCTTATTTGATAGTCCCAGACAAACAAAGAGTTTTTTTTAAAAGCGGTTTGTTAAAATGATGTATATAGAGTGAGTTCTTTTCTACTTATGTTTAGATTTTAGCTTTGGTTTCTACAGTAAGTAGCTTTTAAATGATATATTTTTTAAGACAAGGTCTATAAGAATATTGTAGTAGACATTATACCGAATTCAAATATACCGGTCAAAATCGTATGCTACTATTTTTCTCTACGTACTACCTCTCGTAAATAGATAGAATTAAAAAAACTATAAATCAAAAAATAACACTATAACCTAAAAAACTCACTCTTATTCGTACCAGTATCTTCTTCATCCACTGTAGGATTAAAAAAATACAGACAACTTATGGAGCGCAAAGCTAAACTTTGGCCCGTTCTTATTATAAGCAGCAGCGGCATCGGGGAGAGAGGAAGAAACGAATTGAAAGAGAGGCTCCGAGTCCAAGAAAGCGCGGTGCCCCTGCCGACGCGTGGTCGCCGCCACCGTTCTCCATCAAGAGTGGAGTAACTCCTCTCCTCTCCTCTCCAATCGTATCAGCTCCTCCCTGTTCCGGTCGTCTGCCGCGTGTGCCGCCTCAGAGCAAGTCTTATAATACAACCTTCAGCTGGCTGTATGAATATTTACAGCCCACTTATCAGTCTACTCATATAGTAGTTACAGCCAGCTGAAGGCTGTATGATCTACCCCTTCCCCTCACAAAGTTTCTTGGTTCTTGTGCTTCAGCTGGCTGTAAGCTTACAGCCCACCTCTCTTCTCTCTTCTCCACCTCAGCATACAGCCAGCTTACAGCCTCTTAGGGCATCTCCAATGGTTATAGCTAGCAACTAACTATAAGACTTCCACATCATCTATATAGTACAAACTAAAGCTAGCATTCTAAACACTATCTATAAGGGCATCTCCAATGTTCTGAGTCAGCTAACTATATGCATGTACACATCAGCATATATCCTACGTGGAGGAAAGAGAGTATGCAAAAAAAATCGAGCCAGCTCTTCCTTAAGCACTAGTCTATAACGCCAAACGAGGCAGCCTCTATAAATTCTGTGTGTGCATGTAAGCATCAAATAGCTATCCTTATAGATAGTTCTTTAGAATGCTAGCTTTAGTGTGTACTATATAAATGATGTGGAAGTCTTGTAGTTAGTTGCTAGCTATAACCATTGGAGATGCCCTAAGGATAGCTATTTGATGCTTACATGCACACACAGAATTTATAGAGGCTGCCTCGTTTGTCGTTATAGATTAGTGCTTAAGGAAGAGCTAGCTCGATTTTTTTTGCATACTCTCTTTCCTCCACATAGGATATATGCTGATGTGTACATGCATATAGCTAGCTGACTCGGACCATTGGAGATGCCCTTATAATACTTGCTCTCATCCCTTCGCCTCGGCGTTTCGCGTCTCCCCGTGCACAGTCGCCGCCTTGATCGGCACGTCGACCCTGCCCTCCTCCGCAGTTACATTACATGCAGGTAATCCCACCGCCGCTCTATTATTCTATGGTTATGGCTTCTTGTTCTATTTCGGTGATTCTTGCATGGGCCATTTTGTCGTTGTCGTCGTCGCTGTTAATTGATCTAGGATCTTCTGATGTATCCGTTGCGGCGTGAGTGATCAGGAATCTTTTTTTAACCGTTTCTTACGGTTTCAAATTTTTCCCTGCCGAATCCAATATCTCTCCCTACAGAATTAAGAGCGGCCGGTCGGGGCATGGGAAAGTGCAAATCTTGCAGGAATAGATTTTCTTTGTCCATGTCTCGTTAGTTCGGTTCACTAGTAGCAAGTATGGGTAGATGACTAAGCGAAGGTGGTGAGTCTGGTGATGTAGGAATGTAACGGCAGGGGTGGTCGTACACTAGTAGCAGTGCAATCAGGTTCAGTAGTGGCTGGGTTCATAAACACAACTACGTCATATATGTTCAAATCTTGGTCCGGTACCGAGCACGCATAGCAAAATACAAAAGAAGGAAGAAAGAAATAGTTCCTTTTTTATGGTTTTTTTTCTGGAGTTAACCAATGTGAACTCTTTTTTTTTCTTCGAAAAAAAGTTTAGTTGGTTACATTATATATGATAAAAGTTTTTTTAGCATCAGAATTTTTACTTTTTTATGCCCCATAACCATTTTGTTAGTTGTTTTAACCCGCAATATGGCTGCTATATCAAGTAAGCTTTCTTCTATACTACAATTATCTGTCTCAGTTAATGCATGCAAGTCTTGTTTTGGTCATCGCTATGTTATTCCTGGAGAGAGTGTGATTCCCTGTTAAAATGGTTTCTTCTTTTGTGCAAGTCTGTGCTACTTTGGATTAGGGAGTTAAGAATATTAAATTGAATGGTTACTGCATTGGTAAAGAGTACAACTGAAATACTCTTTCTTGATATACCAGATATGATATTGCAACTATTTAATTCTGTCTGTGTGGTACAGTGCAATTTATTGACTGCTGGTTTATTTTGTATTTTAAATTTCCAAATAGAGTGTTTAATCTCCTCAAGAACACATGGCTCTAGCTAATCTTTCAAGTTTTTCTGTAGGCAAGATGAAATGTCTGTGTGGTACAGTGCAATTTATTGACTGCTGGTTTATTTTGTATTTTAAATTTCCAAATAGAGTGTTTAATCTCCTCAAGAACACATGGCTCTAGCTAATCTTTCAGGTTTTTCTGTAGGCAAGATGAAATTTGGTTCGATATATGAGGAATACCTCAGGGCGGAGCAGGACAAATACCTAGCAAAATGCTCCCATGTAGAGTACAAACGCCTCAAGAAGGTATTGAAGCGATGTCGAGTTGGTCGCTCATTGCAAGCAGATGGCACCAATGGTGACCAGCAGCAGGAGGGGAGCGATGACTCTTCAGACATTTGTGAATGCAATTCATGCACATGTATGCTCAACCTCTAGCGCAAATAGTCAGACTATGTATTGTGCTGTCATTCTTCTTGTTTATGATATGGCAATGAACCAATGGTATCACCATGGTTACCATTTATTCCTTTTTTTTCCTTTAGCATTTGTCTGTTACATTCGGCCCAACATGTGAATTTTGACATAGAACTCAGAAAATTGCGAGGAAATTGTCATATCTTCTGATAAGAAACAACAAATTGTATTTAGACTAGATACAAAAGGGGTTTGAAAACTGTGTACTCAATTTATGAAGATGTTAGCTTACTAATTGTTATGGCCTGCAAATTAGAAGCACCCAAAAAGATACCAATAGTTATTCTTCCCTTCTGTGAAAGATTAGGAGAGTCTAATTTCACTTTGTACAATCTGGTTCTCTGCTTTTCAAAGATTACAGGTTTTGGATGGAAAGGTAGCTCTGGTTGTCTATTTGATATAGTTGTGTAGTATTTATAGGTCTGAATGTCTGGTGATTTAATTTTATAACTAGAACTACTTATGTTGACTAAAATCATTTGTTTTCTTTGACTTTGTCGAAATTGCACCTCGCTATTTTACAGCTTGTGCTATTAAGATTCTGACTTGTAATATTTTCTTGTTCAGTGTGTGATCAAATGTTCTTTACAGAACTCACCAAGGAGGCTTCAGAAATAGCTGGCTGTTTCAGCTCTAGAGTACAGCGTCTCCTACACCTTCATGTTCCTTCAGGATTACTACGCTATATATGGCGTGTACGGCAATGTTTCATAGATGATCAACAAATCATGGTTCAAGAAAGCAGAATGCTACTCAATTATGTGACCATGAATGCTATTGCTATCCGCAAAATTCTCAAGAAATATGACAAAGTAACTGTTCATCTCCTGATTGTCATTACACATGTTCGAGATCTTTGTGCTAATATGTTGTTGATTTCGCAGATACATGGTTCTGTGAGTGGTAGAGATTTCAAGAGCAAGATGCAAACTGAGCATATTGAACTGTTGCAGTCACCTTGGCTGATAGAGCTGGGTGCTTTCCATCTAAACTGCGATAGTTCGGACATTGATGAACCTGTAGGGTTCTTTAAAAATGGATTCCTCAAGAATTTTTCCTGTGAATTGACAGGAGCACAGCCACTGATGACTATGGCCATTTCTGAATCTATGAAGTATGAGTACAGCCTAACTTGTCCAATTTGCTTGGTGAGATGCTGTTCTTCTCAAATTCGTTTTTCTTCTTTTAAATATCTTGTAATTAAAATGGTGATCCTGGTTATACCTAAGTATTTTTTGAAAGCAGGTTATACCTAAGTATTTATGTTAACTATTTTTCCACTTATGATTTGACCATTTGCACAGGGCACTTTGTTCAACCCATATGCTCTTAGCTGTGGGCATCTTTTCTGCAAAGGCTGTGCATGTGGTGCTGCATCTGTGTACATCTTCCAGGGTGTTAGGTCTGCACCTCCAGAGGCCAGGTGTCCTGTATGCCGAGCGGTACGTGAGCAATTCATACATCATTGTGAGCGGTATCTGTTTTTTTTTTCTTTTTTTCCATCTGCGCATCCATTTTCTTCCATATCACCTTTGCCAACAGCAGCCATAAAATTTCTTACCTTTCAACCTGACTAATTCGTTTTATACGTGAACTTGCTGCTAAGTAACGAAACTACCCTGGAAGACTGTAACTAAGAATGAAGTATCGCTACATTGCTTCAACTTCCATGGTAATGGTTTGGATTTGATGACCTTCAGGTTGGTGTCTTTGCTCATGCCGTGCATATGACTGAACTTGACTTGCTCATCAAAACAAGGTACTGGAATTTCACCTACCTCTCTTTTGCAACAAGAATTTTGAAAAACAAAACTGCCTTTTTCTAGCTCTAATTTGCATCTGTTGGTTGATCAGAAGCAAATATTACTGGAGGCAGAGACTGCGCGAAGAGCGGACTGAGATGGTGAAGCAAGCCAAAGAATACTGGGAGTCGCAGGCGATGCTGTCAATGGGGATTTGAATTCTGAGTTACAACCTTAGCCATTCATTGCTTACATTGGTATTAGTCTAATAATCATCAAGATGGCCATCAAATCTCAAGCATGGAGAATCCTGTAGGAAGATTTGATTTATTAACTGCTCGTCTGCTACGAAGTACCACGGAGAGCTACCCTGATATAGCAGGGATTAACACTACTGTGGTTATTTTATTTGAGCCCCCTGGAAGGAACCATTGCATTATGTTGTTGCCCACCTGGTTCAGATCAGGAAAGACAAACCAGATTTTCTCAATTCCATTGGTCCTTCCATTGTAGTTTGGAATGATGTACTCACACTAGCTGTTTTTATTACCAGCTTACTGCTTTTGTCTTCGCTTTGTAACAAAAAAAGGTTTAACTATTGGAATGTGATGCTGTTTAACATGTATGATGGCCGGTCACCCTGTTAGCTGCGAATTTGTATTGACCTCGATCTTCAGGGCCCATTTTAAACACATGAATTTCATAGAAATGTGTGAGAGATTGCTATGACGTTTTCATGTTCCACATGAGGCTTAAGTAATTCTAGAAAAAAATTCCCTGCTTTTCTAGTAAATTACTATCAAATTCTCATCTTACAAGTGGCTCTACAACTGCTGCCACAGCAAGTAGTCTGAATAGAGCCGAAAGATTTCTTAGGGAACAGAAATAATCTGCCAAAGCATGTCTTCCTAGGTTAGCCTCAAACCTGTATGGAAAACAATCGTGTAACCCACATTCGTCGAAACAAACAACTAATATTCTGTACGAACATAAAGGAGATATAAGTTACATTTTGGACAAATTGTGCAGCTAAATTCCTAAATTGTCACTCACCAATCTGGAAGCAAGCAAATCAATCAACCACCATCATGTATTACACGCACAGTATAGATGCTTTTATAGCTTTTGCTGGTGAGAAATAAGCAAAAGCGTTTCCTCAAAACCCACATGAACAATTGCTGGATCAAAAATTCAAAAGCATAACTACTCATCCCCCGAGCTGGGGCCAAAGCAGAATCAACAACTAAAGAATCAAAACAACACCCGCTCCACCCAACCTTCAAAGAAAGAATGCAATTCGACACAAACTTCCCAACCAACGTCTATGTTATTTACAATGAGCAGCAGCAGCTTCTTCAGGAAGGTTTTACTTTGTTCTCATGAGAGTTTTCTGCATCCGGGGGCGCTTGTCCAGGAGTATGAGCAAACCAACATTGTTACTTGATAAGCCAAATGTATACCTATCAACAAAGTAGAAAAAACAGTCAATATCACCATGCTTTATAGATAAAATAAATATGTATCATGAGCTAAATTCCCATGGAAGCCTCTGATACCTGCTTTGTGATGGTTTCTTTTTCTGAGAGCAAAATAAAGTGATGATCCACTGCAAAAGATGATGGTAACAAACAGTTAAGTTGGGGGAAGAAGATACTTTATTGTCCTCAAGAACAGTAGGAATAGAGCAAGCATACGGTAAGTTTACAAGGATCACATCACAAGCATATAGAGGTGCAAAATAGTAATGCAATTAAAATAGAACCACAGTAGGGGGGAACTACATAGGGAGCAACCACATGCTGCTGCCATGAGCTCCACTAATATACATATAGAGCAATCATAGTTGTCATGGCGCTCTCACCAGTTGTGGTGACTCAGGGGCGCCACCTAGGCAACGACTAGACGATGGCTTAGATTGGTGTAATCGGCAGATATATCACACATATAACAAAGAAAAAATGGAAAATAGATGAGAGATAAGCCCACTACAAACTCAGCCCACAACCCCACTCAAGCCCAAAAGCCCATCTAACTCATCCACTCCCTCCTGCTGTGCCCTAATACCACCAGGCTGCCACCTCCTCGAGCAGCAGCATTCAGCACCGCCAGCAGCAGAGCAGAGACGCGAGCAGCAAAGCAGAGAGCATCAGAGCAGAGGACTGTGGTGGGTGATGAGCAGCAGATCAGATCAGGGGAGAGGGTGGAGCAGAGAAGAAAGGAGAGGGATGGAAGAGTACTTGCGAGGCTACGGTGGAAGGCAGGGAGGCGACCACGTACTGCATGCAGATGGCAGCAGTGACGGCGGATGCGAGCTAGAGAGAGTCGATGACCGGCGGTGGCAGCTAGGATTCCCTCCCAGGCTTGAGCCCTCTCTCCTCTCCCTTGAGTCCCCCAAAGATCAGATCTGAGCCACTCATTCTCCTAGACCACTGCCGGTGGAGACGAGCAGCCATGTCGTCCACTGCTGGACGATATGTCATCGACTAGGCGACACCGTGGGCCCATGACAACTATGAGAGCAATATATAGGAAGAACACAAAAAAATCCTAGTTCCATAGACAATCCTTCACTTCCCCAAATGTTCTATAGGTCTATCCTATTTTGACTTCGTACTAATTTGAAACTTTGAAAACAGTAGCACACAAATATTCAAAAGTGAGCAGAATTAATCATTTACCAAAACTCTGAATCTTCTACCTTTGGGCTCATTTAACAAGATCAGCTAGAAGACTTGGACAGGAAATTAACAAAATTAGCTAGAAGTAGGACTTGAACGGGACATTAATAGAAACAAATCATGTGGCAACATTCTACAACAATCATTTTGATCAAATATGCCTGAACCTCTGCAAGATAAAAGTAGCTAGATAGTATTCCATATTTGCATCTTGCGTGATCTAATTAATGGATCTGCGCTGCACATGATCTACATTAACTAGAGAAAAAAAACCGCCATTGCTTCAATTTCGTATGTTTTCTACTGCTCAAACCTATCAGACGAAAGCAAAGTCCAGCAAACAATGTCGATGACTAGATAATGCTGCAACATTTTGTTACGGTAACAATTGACGCGTGAAATTAAACACCCATGTACCAGCATCCTATCAGCGCAAAAGAGCATCGTACCTTAAATAATGAAACCATGGAGAATGTCCTGACAAGTGCCGTCTTCTTGTCCTCCCCAACCCTCCTATCTGCGACCCCCACAGCTTGCTTTCCAGGCGAACGGTGCACAATTGGCTCCACCCCGACACCTGTGCCAGCTGGAGTTGCATCTTTGGCTAGCTGCTGAGCAATCTCCCGAAGAAGAACTAGCAGAGCCTTCTCTGTGCGCATTGCCACCAGCGCTTGCCGCATTGACTCCCGGTCTGCCTCCAGCGCCTCCAGTCTCATGTGTAGCTTCTTAATGTCTGGCTCCACTGCCTCGTCCTCGTACTTCTCCAGGACCCTGGCCGCAGGAGCAGCCACACCTTGATGCACCTTGTCAATCGTGTATACCCTGTCGCTGTCGCTGTCGCTGCCACTGCCAACACCATCACTGTCGCTTCCCCCCCTCCTCAACACGACATCCAGCACCCGGAGACTCTGGCATGTCGTCGTCATCATTATAGAGGTGGCTCCTTTCTTGCCCAGTATCCTCAGGTAACACCTCGTCGGCATAAAGATCGCTCGTTTCCTGCCCGGAAGACTCCGGCAACGCCTCATCCGCATACTGGTGGGCAGGGCCGGCCCTGAGGGGGGGCGAGAGGGGCGGCCGCCCTGGGCCCCCAAAATCTAGGGGCCCCCATATACTATATAGCGTATATACATACTTTGAAGATTTATTTTGGGCCTTTTGAAGTTAATTATTTTTTTTGTTATGGTTGATATGGTAATCAATTCATTGAAAAGTAGATTTCAAGAACTCCAAACATTCGGAAGTATATTTGGATTTTTAATGAGTTCAACAACATTGAAGTCATTGGATCGAACTAAATTAAAAGAATGTTGTACAAAATTTGCAGAAACTTTCTCTCTAGATGGTTCATCTGATGTTGAGTTAAATGACCTAATTTCTGAGTTAAGTGTTATACAATTGACTTTATCAGATAAACCATGTCTGCTATGGAGATCTTTGAGTTTGTCAGAGAAGCGGATTGTTATCCTAATATTTCTATTTCTTATCGGATTTTATTTACTATGCCTGTGACTGTGGCATCAGCTAAAAGAAGCTTTTCAAAGTTGAAATTGTTGAAGAATCATTTAAGGTCAACAATGTCTCAAGAGAGGTTAAACGGTTTGGCAACTTTATGTATTGAGAAGAAATTGTTGGATGAGATTGATATCAATACCATCATTAATGACTTCGCATCTAGAAATGTTTGAAGAAATTTTGAAGGTAATATCTATAAACTCTTTGATATGAATTTTTCTTTAATACATAACGCATTTTAAGTGTTTGTTGGTAAAATTATATATATATATATATATATATATATATATATATATATATATATATATATATATATATATATGTGTGTGTGTGTGTGTGTGTGTGTGTGTATGTAGATTTATATTTAGATATTTATACCAGGGCCTCTATTTCTAGTTTCGCTCCGGGCCCCTAAAATCCCAAGACCGGCCCTGCTGGTGGGCTCCTTCCTCTTCCGCCAGGGACAGTCCAAGCGCTTGCCTTTCTTGGTCGTGCTCGAGGCCGCAGATCCGGCGCTCCAGATCCACTACCACCGAATCCTCCTCGCTCTCCTCCTCCTGCCCGTCCACGTAGTAGTACTCCCCGTCGTAGCAGCGCAGCTCGGGGTAGTAGCCGCCGTCGTCGCCCTCGAGGAAGAGCTCGTCCTCCTGGTCCTGCTCCTGGCCTTCGTCGCCGTCGGGGAGCGGGATGCCGAGGCGGAGGCACGTTTGGCGGTAGTCGCGGAGCCTGGAGCAGAGGCGCGCGATGTGGCGCGCGCGGCGGGCGAGGAGGGCGCGGAGGTGGTCGATCTCAGCGGCGTCGAGCGCCATCTTCTCGTCGGCGAAGCGGCGGAACTGGCGGAGCTCCATCTGGACCTCGGCCTTCTCCCGCTGCAGGCGCAGCATCATGGCAGCGAAGCTTGCGCCTAGTCGAAGTAGACGCGCGCGCTCCGTCCCCTACCCTTCGAACGGGTGGCGGCGAAGCTGGCGCCTAGTCGAAGTAGACGCGCGCGCTCCGTCCCCTACCCTTCGAACGGGTGGCGGCGAAGCTGGCGCCTAGTCGAAGTAGACGCGCGCGCTCCGTCTTCTACCCTTCGAACGGGTGGCCGCGAAGCTGGCGCCTAGTCGAACTAGACGCGCGCGCTCCGTCCCCTACCCTTCGAACGGGTGGCGGCGAAGCTGGCGCCTAGTCGAAGTAGACGCGCGCGCTCCGTCCCTTACCCTTCGAACGGGTGGCGGCGAAGCTGGCGCCTAGTCGAAATAGACGCGCGCGCTCCGTCCCCTACCCTTCGAACGGGTGGCGGCGAACCTCAGCAAAATGGAGTAGCTGAAAGACGCAACCGTACCCTGATGGATATGGTGCGAAGTATGATGAGCTACTCCACACTCCCATTGAGTTTATGGATGGAGGCGTTGAAAACCGCCATTCATATTCTCAACAGAGTGCCTAGTAAGTCGGTGCCCAAAACACCGTACGAGTTGTGGACAGGAAGAGTTCCCTCACTAAACCACTTACGTGTGTGGGGGAGTCCTGCTGAGGCTAAAGTATTTAACCCAAACCTTGGGAAACTTGATCCCAAAACAGTAAGTTGTCATTTCATTGGCTACCCTGAAAAGTCAAAAGGTTATCGTTTCTACTGTCCAGACAGATACACAAAGTTTGTAGAAACGAGACATGTTGTCTTCTTAGAGGATGAAATGGTGAGGGGGAGCATGGTAGCTCGAGAGATTGACCTTGAAGAGAAGCGGGTGTATGCGCCCACTCCGATGATTCAAGAGCCATTCTTCACACTACCTGCTGTCGCTGCACCGACGGTGCAAGACACTGTGGTGCCAGCACCTGTTATTGTTCCTCCCGTGGCAACAATGAATGAGAATGAAGAACCTGTTCTTCAGGATCATATAGAACCTATTGCCACAGATGAGGGGGAGCAACAGCAGCCTCAAACAGTAGATGTACCAAATGAGGAAGCCCCGAGGAGGTCTCAAAGAGTAAGAAGATCAGCTATTTCTGATGATTATCAGATTTATCATACAGAGGAATTTCAAATGGAGGATGATCCCACCTCATTTGAATAAGCCATGAGAAGCGAAAATTCCTCAAAATGGCTTGAGGCCATGGAAGAGAAAATGAGGTCCATGAAGACTAATAAAGTCTGGGACTTGGAAATTATTCCTAAAGGAGCCAAAACAGTAGGCTGTAAATGGGTCTACAAGACAAAGCATGACTCCCAAGGGAATGTAGAAAGATACAAAGCGCGACTTGTGGCAAAAGGATTTACGCAAAGAGAAGGGATTGATTACAATGAGACTTTTTCTCCAGTCTCATGTAAAGATTCTTTCAGAATCATAATGGCATTAGTAGCACATTATGATTTAGAGTTACATCAGATGGATGTAAAGACGGCATTTCTTAATGGGGATTTGGAGGAAAATGTTTACATGGCACAACCGAAAGGTTTTGTCGTGGGAAGAAATGAAAGAATGGGATGCCGCCTAAAGAAATCAATATATGGGTTAAAGCAAGCTTCAAGACAGTGGTACTTGAAGTTTGACAGTACAATAAGAAAATTTGGGTTTAAAGAGAATGTTGAGGACAACTGTGTTTATGCAAAGTTTAAAGATGGGAAGTTTATCTTCCTAATCCTGTATGTGGATGATATCCTACTAGCTAGTAGTGATGTTAGTCTGCTACTGGAGACAAAGAAGTTTTTGTCCTCAAACTTTGATATGAAAGATCTTGGTGAAGCTTCGTTCGTTCTAGGGATCGAAATTCACCGGGATAGAAACAAGGGGATATTGGGACTGTCACAAAAGGCATACATAGACAAAGTCTTAAAGAAATTTGGTATGCATAAATGTAGTCCTTCACCTGCACCTATAGTCAAGGGCGACAGATATGGAGATTTTCAATGCCCCAGGAACCAATATGAGATCGATCAAATGAAAGCGGTTCCATATGCTTCAGCTGTCGGAAGCTTACAGTATGCTCAAGTGTGCACACGCCCTGACTTAGCATTTGTTACCGGATTACTTGGCAGATTCCAGAGCAATCCTGGAATAGAACATTGGAAATTGATAAAGAAAGTCTTGCGTTATTTGTAAGGAACAAAAGACATCATGATGACATACAGAAGATCAGATTCACTCCATATAGTGGGGTATACAGATTCTGATTTTGCGGGAGATGATAGAAAGTCTACATCCGGATATGTATTCACTCTCGCTAAAGGAGCTATATCGTGGAAAAGCTCAAAACAAACCGTTACTACATCGTCCACAATGTATGCCGAGTTTGTAGCATGTTATGAGGCTACGGGGCAGGTGAACTGGCTAAAGAAGTTCATACCCGGTTTAAAAGTGGTTGACGACATCAATAGACCACTTAAGTTGTACTGCGATAATGAACCCGCAGTAACGTATGCCCACAACAATAAGTCAAGTGGTGCTGCCAAACACATTGACATAAAGTACTATGTTGTGAAAGATAAAGTTCGGGATCAAATTATAAGTCTAGAGCATATAAGTACCGCAAAGATGTTAGCGGATCCGCTTACTAAAGGCTTACCACCCAACGTGTTCAGAGAACATGTAGCCGGCATGGGTTTAAGGGAAAGCCTATGATTCCTGGACTAAAAGATGGCCCAAAAGATTGAAGTAACTATTTCAGAACAGAGAGGTGTATTGTAGCTGTTGAATCTATCGGCGATTGACCGTGACGATGAGACATGTTCTATGCACTAATCTGTGATGGAATGAGTAAAGTCAAATGTAATCAAAGATAAAGCATAGATTGAGATCAAGGGGGAGAATGTTAGAGTGATCTCAGGGCTTTGGCCCAACGGCCAAAGCCCACCCCTTGACCGCGCCCTGATCGGGGGCGCCCAGCCCATTGGCTGGTGGGCCCCTGTCGCCAGCGCCATATAAAAGAGAGGTGGGGGCCGGGGCGGCACGCACGACGAGGTTCACCGTGCCGCCACCTTCCCCACCAACAAACCCTAAAACCCGATCTGTTGAGGGGGCGCTCCAGCGACGGGAAGCTCCACCGCCGTTCAACGCCACCGCCGTCTCCTTCACCTGGTCTACGCCGTCGCCGTCGCCGCCGCTCCTTCTTCTCCGACCGTCGCTGCCCGTGCGCAGAGCTTCACCGCTGAACCCGAGATGGCCTCCTCCTCCTCCACGCAGTCGGACGGTTAGTACCTCTACCCCTCTCCCTCTCGGCACCTCAAGAACACGAAGAACCTAGAGAAGGAAAGACCCTGCTAGATCTACCCTAGAGATCCTAAAAGAAACCTAGACCAACAGGGTCCACAAAACCGACCAGATTCTTCCACTTCGTGCACGCGCAGGTCCTCCTTGCTAAACACATCCTCTTAAGTTTCTACCTGAAGCAGGTGCATACGCGTTAAATGAGATAGCGTGGTAAGAGAGATGGTTGAGGCTTCGATTAATTTCAGTCATAAACCACAGCTTTTCAACCCAACCGAGCGGGGTCATAGAGGACGTGCACGCGTATATGTTTGTATGGTATGTGTGAATTATATACTTCCACCTTGTACCTTAAAAAAAACAAAGCAAACCGTACCTCACCATTCTACTCCAGATCTACTTGAATCTCTGATGATGTAGCATGCATGACCATACCAACACCTAGAGCAAACTCATCTTAGACGTGCAGCTCCAGCCAGAGAAGGCCACCCAGAGCGAGTGCTATGAGCTATATCTCGTAGTGCTTAGCAGATGGTAGCAAGCTAGGGTAGCATCAGCAAATGATGGCGTTTACTTGCCAGGAGTCTGCAACAAAATACATGCAGGAGAAATCTCTGAGCAATACAGAATACATCTTTACCACAGATTGGCACAAATTAACAGTCACGCAAGCTAACTATTCAACTCTCTTTTTTCGGCCGAGAATACTGTTCAACATTAGAGTACGGAACTACCCAGTACTTTTTCGAACAAATATTAATGGACTAGACAGACACAAGTCCATGCCTCTCACTGCTCGTTAGAGTTTCAATTTTGAGCTCCTAACTTTTTAATTTTATTTTTTCTGGTTATTTTTGGTTTTATGTAGTTTTTCATTACTCCTTTACATTGTCCATGATGATATAACTTTTTTTTCTAGTTTTTTAATTTTTTTAAGTTAATTATACTAAAAAGCAACCAGCAGCTGCAGTGTAAAAAAAAATGCTACAGTAAAATTAAACCACAAGCTAGACTTCAAAAGCCCAAATGTGTACCCGAGTCTGGCTGAGAAACTACGGATAAAGTGCAAATAAGGCAAGATTTAAAGAACGTGGCTTACAATTGAGAGAGGAAAAATTAAGCTCGCTGGTGAAATTCCAGATTGACAAATATTTGACCCCCTCAGAAAAAATGACGTGTAATTACTCCGCGCATGTCAGTGTCTACTCTTTTCTTTTTGAAACAAAAGGAAGGACGCCAATTCAATTAAGTGCATGTTCATATTAGCTATACCTGATGATTTTTAGATAAAAATAAATAATAGTGGTTGAAAAAAGTAGTTTTTAGAGGAAGACTATGAGCGGTAGGGAAAGTGAGGGAAATATGCATGCGTGAAATGTGAGCGAGAGGAGTAGGATGTGTGATACACCCATGATCCTCTGACTTATCTCCGGAGTGAGAGGTGTGGATAAATCACATGTTCATATTGTCTTCTCCAAGTAAAAGCCAGCATCAACAGTAAATTAGAGAATACAAAAGCAAATGAGACAACTAGACATGGGACATTCCCTAGTCCCTACCCAGACGACAACAAGCGTCAGGATTGCATTATGGGTGCATTCGCATCCTCTGCCAACCAAAGTGGGTATCTTTTTAAGCTATGACTGATGGTTTTTTATTGCGGCTAATGGCTTTTATCTGTGCTTTTCAACATGGCAATAGACGGCGGAGACGTCGACGCGGATGGAACACATAGTTTTTCGGTCAGGAAACTGTTTAGAGAATCCACTTCAAAATGTCGTCCCGTTTCGATGTTTGACTTTTTGGCTTCCGGAGAAGCTCAAAAACAAAAGCTGATGCCAAGTTTTTATATTTGAAATGATGTCAGTGCAAATTAATGCACCCAGGTATCTAAGCAAGACTAAGTATGGCACTTAGATGCGGACTTATATCTAGCATGCTTACTATTAATTCTAAGACGATAAGAATTTATGTCCAAAGCTAATGGGTGTGATATAATTAAGCAATTATCCATAGGGAATTAACTATGAGCTAATTACAAACATAATTTGCATAATAAAGTAAAGCATACAATTTTATAATTTAAAATAATATAATTTGCATTCAAAAGTAGGTGCAACATGATCAAAATATTGACTCGCTTTGCTCACAAGCTTGTTGGTCTTGGACTCTTGGTGTCTTGGTGGGGTTCGAACAGCTCCTCTTCCGGGTATTTGTAATATACTCGAGCGATTTGTGAAGCAAAAGCGAATAAATACACAAGCATGCAAATAAATAGAAATGAACTTTAAAATCCATGATTTTATTTTTGTTGGAAAGATCTTGGATTTAGATGAATTTAGAAATAAATTTTATTTAGTTGGAGTTAAAATGAGTGAGAACGAGCGTTCCAAAGTTTAGTTTTAGAAATATCCTAAAAATAAACAAAGAAGAGATAACATGTCTCCTTGACGGTTTGGTTGCACAATTTTAAATTTGTTTTCTGATTTATTTTTCTATTGGAAAATACAGCAGAGGCTAACATATGGGACAAGTTGCGATTTTTAATTTATTTTCCTATTGGAAAATACAGCAGAGGCTGATAAATTTGTCTCAGTGGCAGGGACAACATTGCCATGCTCGGCGCTTGTGAGGGAAGTGGCGGTGTGCGCTAGCAATCCCCAAAATGGGTTGTTGCGACCATGCCACACCTGTGGGTGGTGACGGCATGGTTCAGGCAGCACGGTGGCGAGCGCGGCGGCTGGAGCTAGGGAGAAGGGACGGTAGTGCCGAAGAAGAAGAGGAGGAAAAAGAATGTGCAAAGTATTAGGGGGTGAAGTGGGGTGTACTGGAGTTGACAGCAAGGTCGGGAAAGGACCGTGAGGAGTTGGCGAAGAGAGCCTAGGGCGGCGCAGCGGGCTTCACGGCAACGACGATTTGAGGGCAGGATAGAGCTCAAATTGAGTGTTGGGTGAGGAAGAGGGATGCAAGGAGATGCTCCTAGATAAAGGAATCTAGGCGAGGATCGCCAGAGAGGGAACGACGGTGCAGGAGATAGTTTCGGCAAGAGGGGAGGAAGATGATGGTGCCAGTGAGACTCACTGGACGAAAACCCAGTTAGGGTGAGGGGAAGTGAAGAGGAGGGCAAGATGGTCAATTTGATGTGAAGGGGGAGGAGAAGGGCTCATCGGAGTGGGAGACAGTGCACAGCGGGGCACGACGACGATGAGAGCAATCTCAGATCGGGCTCAATGCGACCCAAGGCGAGGTAAGGGGAGTGAGTGGAAGGGATGAGGAGGAAAAGGAAGGGGTTTGGCTGTATTTATAGTCGACAGAGGTGAGCTCAAGCGAGACACGACGCTGAGGCCGACATGGTGGCATGGTGACATTGACACGACCGTGAGATGAAACGAGGAGTAATGACGGCCGGCGTCATGGTGGCGTGGGTGCAGCCGTGCTACGGGACGGAGTGCGCGCGATGAGGTGGTAGGATAAGGCGGAGTGGGTGTGGTGCTCTCACAGTCGGCCGTCGGTGTGGCCATTCAAGGCGATGTGACAGCAGAGCATGACACAGGTGAAGCGACGGTGCGACGTGATGTGACGTGCAAGGGGCGCACGACGAGGCAACGAGATAAGGTGCGCAATGATTGTAGTGGAGGCACTCTCACGATCGATCGTCAGCGTCGCTAGTCAAGGTGACACGACAGCGTGCTAGTGCAATGCGCGCTATCGTAGCATGGTGATTTAATGTAGTAAGTGGTGATGGGATGACGCTGATGCGGGTGAGGCGAGGCGCGATCGGGGTGAAGCGACAACGCGATCAGAGAAGGCGGTGTGAGCTAGCTTGATTGAGAAACAAAGCAAGAAAGAGAGAGCAAGAGAAGGAGGGGGGAAAGGCAAGCCAGGCGCACGACTGGGCCAAGAGAAGAAGAAAAGGGGACGGGAGAGTGGGCTGTGGGCCGACAATGATAGGCCAGGGAAAAGGAAAAAGAGGTGAAAAGGAAAGTGGGTCAGTAGGCCGAATGGGCGAGAGTCAAGTAGACCGAGTGAAGAGAGAGGAAAATAAAATTGAATTGGGCTGGCCCAAATCTGATTTTCTGATTTTTTATTTCGCATTTCCTTTTTATTTAAATTTGGATTCAGATTTGAATTTGAATTCCAATTTGAGTTTTGTTTTTGCTAAAATTTTGAATTGTGCTAAAAAATGAACTAAATTCAAAAAAATCACAAAAATGGTGTGTTACAGATTTAAATGCAGAAAATATATTACAATAAGAATTTGCATGATTTTAAGGTTTCTCGTAGAATCGTATTGAGACCTGCATTTGGAGCCGTGTGCACAATTCAACAGGAAACCTAGGTTATTACTTAAAGAAAGTGCCAATGGGCATGTTACAATGCTAACAGATACCTTGTGGCTAACATTTAATTTTGAATAAGCCTGTCAGGCAATTATCCAAAACATGTTAAGGCTAATCACTTAGGTTATTATTTGCCTTAAAAATCTGTAAGCTTAACAACACCCCCCCCCCCCCCCCCACCCCAAAAAAAACTAGTGGGGGTTACAAGCTTACAAGCAATTATGAGTTTACCCAAACATCTCTCTGGGTTTGTCTTGTTTGCTATACACCCAGTAAATTAGCTTAGAAGACAAAAGCCCCACACTACTCAGTGCTCATTGAATCTAGACATGCCCTAAAATTTTTTCGACATAATAAGAATCATTTCCTAAAAGTATTAAACCTTAATTTTCAGTGCCTATGAATCTGCGGCACAAACACATACTATTGTCTGAAGATTGAACCATATAGAAAATTATTTTCAGATTGCTAAACTTGACAGCTATACAGGCAAGGCAAGAGTTGAACCTCAGATAAATGGACCAAACAACAAAAACTCGACAACCAAAGTATCACTTAAGCCTCAAGGTGCGTGCGTAAACATGCTTTTAGGATGAGAGGCAGTGAAAAGCAAACATCAACACAACAAGAAAATTGTGAAGACCAAACTGTGTAAGATTAGATCAGATTTTTATAACTGAATATCTGAACCTCAAGAGATGTGCAAACATAAGATGTGCCAATGAGATGAAATTGATTTAATTTAACCATGAATAGCAATGATGGATCTCCCAGCCATTGTTAATATGCCTGACAAAAAGAAAGAAAAGCAAAGCATGAAAGCATATGTAATAATTTTCACTTTTTGCCACAGGGCCCTACAGCCATCATTCTATAGATGTTAAGTGAAAATAGTTCTGTAAGTTCTAACAAGGTCTTTTTTAGTAAGGGTAAGTTAACAACAAGTCATACCAGTACTCCCTCTAGTTATAAATACATTTTGTTTTAAACATAGACACAGTCCTCAAAACGTAACTGTGACCACTAATTTCTATTGTAATATAGTTCAAACACCCAATAAAATTATAATAATATGAAAATATTTTTTGAGACAAATCTATACATATGATTTTCATATATCCGATCTAAATATTTAAAAAGATATCGATACCAAGTTTTGAAACTTTGACTGCACATACCCTAAAACGACATGTATTGGTCACCGGAAAGAGTATTGATTATTAAGACCCTGAATTTGCAGTAAGATTGACTCAAGAGGGCATAGTTCACTCTGAAAGAAAAAAAAAAGGGGGATATTCGATACAGGTAATTTGATTAGCTAGCATCAAAAGGCACAGAACTATGGAGAACATAATCTTTCGATATACTCAAAAGTTACATAACCAAAGGAAACTCAGAATGAACTTTTAAAGGGAAAAATGTCAACATAAAATCAGGTAAAAAAAAGATGAAAATAATGACCGTTACCATTGCATTGGTAGCAACATAAGTAAAGGTTAGACAGTTTGCTTCGAGAACAGTACATTGAGGTCTTTCTGATCTGGCACTACACAAGTTATTGAGATCTTTCTAATCTGATACTACAAAAGTTATTATAAGATACAACCATTTGATACTTTCTAGTGGCGCAGTGCTCAAACAAGAAAGACCAGAAATCCGTAACTCATCGCTAATCCTTCTCTAAGAGACTAAGATACCAATGGCGTACATGTCTCAAAACAACAATCTCCAATAAAAAAAGAACTAGCATATCAAAACTATATGGTGATATGGTCACATAAAAATCCATAGTTGATTATATTTCAGTTTACCAGGACAAAATCTAGAACAAAGATACAGTTTTCCTACCTCCCAAAAAACATAACTATACTTTCTTAGCAAGTGTCCGCTGTTTTGTGCCATGCTCCACAACTTTCTCTTCAACATGTAGTCCTTTCCTTCGCCTGACAGAATTCATTAGCTTCTTAGCCAAGGTTGTGTTGATTTGTGATCCAAATTCTATACATTAGGCCAGCTTCTGGACGGAGCGTAGCGGAGGCCCGTCGCCGGAGGCTTAGGGCCGGAGATCTTGAGGAGGAGATATACATGGACCAGCCAGAAGGGTTCATAGTGCCTGGTAAGGAGGATCATGTTTGCAAATTGAAGAAGTCCTTATATGGTTTGAAACAGTCTCCTCGTCAGTGGTATAAGAAGTTTGATTCATTTATGTTATCAAATAACTTTAAAAGATCTGATTATGATAGCTGTGTCTACATTAAATTTGTTGATGGATCACCTATATACTTGCTGTTATATGTTGATGATATGCTGATTGCTGCCAAGAGCAAGAAAGAAATCACTACATTGAAGTCTCAGTTGAGCAGTGCATTTGAGATGAAGGATCTTGGTGCTGCTAAGAAAATTCTAGGTATGGAAATTACTAGAGACCGTGCTTCTGGTTTATTGTTTCTTAGTCAGCAAAATTATATTCAGAAAGTGCTTCATCGTTTCAACATGCATGATTCAAAGCCTGTTAGTACTCCCATTGCACCTCACTTTAAATTGTCAGCTTCACAATGTCCTAGCACTGATGAGGAGGTTGAGTACATGTCCAGAGTTCCGTATGCTAGTGCTGTAGGGTCTTTGATGTATGCCATGGTTTGCTCTCGTCCGGATTTATCTTATGCTATGAGTTTGGTCAGTAGATATATGGCTAATCCTGGTAAAGAGCATTGGAAAGCCGTTCAGTGGATTTTCAGGTACATGCAAGGCACATCGAATGCTTGTTTGAAGTTTGGCAGGACTGAAAAAGAACTCGTTGGCTATGTTGATTCAGATTATGCTGGTGATTTGGATAAGCGTAGGTCGCTCACAGGTTATGTATTTACCATTGGAGGTTGTGCTGTGAGCTGAAAGGCACATTTGCAGGATGTTGCGCTGTCCACCACTGAAGCAGAATATATGGCTATGTGTGAAGCAAGTAAAGAGTCAGTTTGGCTGAAAGGTTTGTTTGCTGAGCTTGCTGGAGTTGATTCTTGCATTAATCTGTTTTGTGACAGTCAGAGTGCAATTTATCTCACTAAAGATCAGATGTTTCATGAGAGGACAAAGCACATTGAGATTAAATATAATTATGTCAGAGATATTGTTGCAAAGGGTAAGCTAAAGGTATGCAAGATTAGCACTCATAAAAATCCTGCTGATATGTTGACAAAGCCAGTTCCTGTTACTAAGTTTGAGCTTTGCTCAAGCTTAGTTGGTATTACAGCTTAGCCCAAGAGACTGTGTGGCGCCGAAAGTATTTCTTTCTTTGTTGTGTTCAGGGTGAAGGATTGATTTATGCTACAGGAAGGAATTTGTCTCAAGGTGGAGTATGTTGATTTGTGATCCAAATTCTATACATTAGGCCAGCTTCTGGACGGAGCGTAGCCGAGGCCCGTCGCCGGAGGCTTAGGGCCGGAGCGGAGCGGAGTCCTGAAGCGGCCCATTGTGCAAGGCCCGTGCACCCAGGGACGCCTGGGGGTGCGGGGGGGCGAAGCCCCCCCCCCCCCCCCGCGGTATGGATTCTAGTCGAATTAGGGTTTCCCTGTTATATATATTTCCTGTAAGCCGCCGTTTGGGATATGAGATTAGAGTTGTAAATCCCCGGCATTGTAACCTCACCCCGATATAGTGAAGATTGTTGCTGGCTGGCGCCCGTGGTTTTTTCCCTCTCGCATTGGGAGGGTTTTCCACGTTAAAATCTCGTGTCTCTCTGCGATTGATCTTGTTTACTTCGTCGTTCCTCCGCCGTCGCGTGTAACAGGTTGGCCCAATGCTCGAACCATCTCCAAATTCTTCAATCTCCTCCTGCGTCTTTGGGGTAAAGAAGGGGTCCTCGGGAATAGCTTCCCAGTGGCTAAGAGCAAGCAGAGCACTAGCTGCGCCTGATGTTACACTCCTAAGCTGATTAGAAAATCCAATGCTCTCAGCAACTGGCAAGTAGGCATGCACAGTAAATAATGAAGTTCCTTCCTGCATCTCTTCTTTCAAAACCCTTGCTCGCTTCTTACCAAGAACTGCATACGTTGAACCTAACTGCTCTGTTGGCGTGGTCAATTCACAGAAATACATGGCTTCAACAAGTCTTGGGTTGTTCTGAAGAACAGCTGCCCGGCATGCTTCCTTTACTGCAGTAATTACTTGCCCACTGAAAATGTTGTATTGATCAGACTGATTGGCAACATCGGAGTTGTCAGCAAATATGTAAGGCTCAACAATAAATGCCAGACCCCACATAGGCTCATCACATAAAGGCCCAGCATTTGTGGCAAACTGAAAGCCTGAGACAATGCTGTTCCTTAGTGCCACAGATTCTAGATATAATGATTCAGGAGCATCTGCTGATGATTCACTGTTGTCAAGATCGTTGTTAGCTTCAGCATCAGATCCACTCGCAAACCCCAATCTCTCAGAGACATGAGATCTACCACGCACAAGAATACCTTGCCTTCCATCTTGCATGGTTATCACACCATCACTTGATTTCACATCAGGCGAGAGTAGGAAGTTTGGGCCAACCTGCCAAGGACCAAGGGACCAGATTCTTTGAAGGTATCCAAGCCATGTCTTTCTATACCTCTCAAGTTTTTCTTTATCCACTTGCTCAGAAATCACTTCCAATTCACTGTCTATGGCACTTATCATGCGCAGCCTAAGCATTGCAACAGAATCACCATCATCCAGAGAAAGCCGTGGATCCAACACATCGTTCCTCTTTGCTGTTTTCCCGTCAACTATTTGACCAAGCAATTGTTCACTTTCTTCGAGGACCTTAATCAGAGCATTGGGAAGCCTCAGGACCTGAACCCTCACAGTGCATCTTCCATTTGGAGTAGTCCTCTCAACAAATTCCTGCGGAGCCTTCAAGCTCTCCATTAAGCCAACACCTTCTCCCTCGATTGTTTCTTTGAAGGACACCAGGGGGTCTGAAACCACCAATTTGACCTTTGCAAATCTCTCCTCCAAATCCTTTTTGCACCGCTCCAAATGTATCTCCCCAGCTGCAGCAAGGACATGCTCACCCCTCTGCGAGACAGTGTACTCAACAAATGGATCTGCCCGGTTAAGAAGCTTAAGCCCTTTAACAAGGGCTCCCAAATCCGCTGGGTTGGAGGGCTCAATTGCAACCTTAAGCATCGGAGACACCTGGAACATCATACTGGAGAAGGGCCAGCAATTCTTGGTGGACGATAACAAGTATTGAAGCTCCACCTCCTGTACATGCCTCTGCACTGCATCCCCTTTCACCGGATCATATAACGGCGACAGCACATACACCTTTTGCCCTGCACGAAGGACCCCACTGAAGACCCTAGCAAACGCCATAAAACACTCCTCTGACTCATTGGCACCCTGGTGGTTCAACAACTCCCCATCCATCCACCCCCTTCAATGGTAACATCTTACATGGAACCGCAAACATCTTTGACACATACACCACCACCGGTGCATCTGCACTCGCATCACAGGCCTCCACACACCTCCTCACCCCCTCTGCCTCAGCGACAATCTCAGGACAACCGGCAGCATCCTCTGGAGCAACCTCCCTCTTCGGCATAAGCCTTGCAACCCTGGCCCCTTGAGCAACAACAGGGTCAGGTGTGCATTCCACCACCATTGTCATCACTGCATCTGCCAGCGGCAGCCAACGACTCATCACAGCCTGCAGAACCACCTTTGGGTCCTTGTTCTGCAGCTCCCGCGGTGGAACTTTTAAATTGATTGAAGTTTGTAATGATCTTGTTAACCGTCCTTCTTACTCTCACCATCCTCCCCCAACACCTCCTGCCTGGTACACCTCCCATACGGGCTTGAGGACGAACTCCACAAACATGGGTTGCGGGTCCTCGGTGCCCTCCATCGCCTTCTTCCCCACGATCATCTTCCTCTTCTTATGGTAGTATCGTGGGCCCCAAAATCCTTCCAGCAAGGCGGAGGCGCTGCCGTTGGCGCCAAGCTTGGCAGCGTAGAAGTTGGCAAACTGTTGGATGCGGAAGCCCCAGCCGTCGAGGGCGCAGGCGAAGATGACATTGCCCTTTTGGGGCTGGAAGGCGTCCTCCTCCTCCTCCTCGTCAACGCCCTCGGGGAGGTCGTCCGGGGAGGAAGAGGAGCCAGAGGAGGGCTGGTCCTCGAGGGAGGAGAGGAGTGAAAAGTAGGAGTGGGACCGCAACGCGGATTGGATGGAGTTGACGTCGGAGATGATGCGGTGGATGCGCGCGTAGGCCTCGGCGGGGGAGAGATGGAGCTCGGTGATAAGGCGGTCGAGCTTGTTGATGACGAGGCAGGGGCGGAGGCACTCGAGGAAGGCCTGGCGCAGGGCGGCGTGGGTCTGGATGTGGACGCCCTCGACGAGAAAATTGATCATTCGCAAAATTGTCACTTTCAAAATTAGCTTCGCAAAAATGCCACGTAGTACATTTACCTCTTGATTACCATACCATTTGAGCCATTTAACTTATTTAATATTTTTTTCTAATTTCAGAGACTAGAAAAGACATTTCTACCTTTGCTAGAAAAATATGCTTGCACAATGTTAAATGAGAAAGCACAATCACACAAAGATCTCAAGCTTACCGTGTGATGCTCCTTGTAGATGCTGCGTCTCCACGTACTCCTCCCCGTTCACATCCCCTCTGTCCAACACCAGCTTCTACACACAGCGAAGCACCACGCTCACATGGATGCAAGTATTCAACAATCGGACACCAAGGATTCGAATTTCAATTTCCAAGAACAGGAGAGAACAACGAACAAAGCGTGAACCTGGGGATTCGCCTCGAGGGCACGGAGCTTGCGGAGCTCCGGCAAGTCGCCTCCGACGGCGGCGGCGGCGGCGACCTCCGTGCCACCCGCGCCGGCGTTCGACGGGTCGCTGCGTGGCGGCTTGGCCGGGCGCCGCGGGGCGATGCTGTCGAAGTACGCGCGCACCTCGGCCTCCACCCGCGGGGCGATGGGCTCAATTGCTAGAAATTTTCTAATTTCAGGGGTAGAAAGGTCTTTTCCAGCCCCTGAAATTAGAAAAAAAAATATTAAATGAGTTAAATGGCTCAAATGGCATGGTAATCAAGAGTTAAATGTACTGCATGGCATTTTTGCGAAGCCAATTTTGAAAGTGACAATTTTGCGAAGCCCACTCTTCAAAGTGGCAAATGATCAATTTTCTCACTGTAGTACGCCATCTCTTGGGCAAAGCAGATTTGCAGTGACACGTGGCTGTGAGACATGAATGCGCCTCAATGTTTGGTCTCCAACTGCTTTGGTAATTACAGCAACTTTTTTTTCTGCGGCCGATGGGTTTTAGCTGTGATTGGTAGATCTGATAAATAGTATTGATGATAGAACCTGAAGTTAAAAGTTGACTGCAAAACCGAAAAAAGCAAGACCATAGCAGCACTAGCAGCAGCGAAATTAGGATGAAAATTGAGTATAGGCTCAAATGACTAAACTAAATTGACATAATCATAGTTTTTACTTATGTGTAATCTAAATTCATATATGAAGAGAAGCAAAACAAAAAAAATAGAAGTACAATAACGGTACCTTCACTATTGGAAAGCTCATTCCACAATTATATATATACTTCCAATGAGTAGTGAACTAGTGATCTGTCATATGTGTATCAAAATTAGTAAAATTAGTAATACAATAATAAATTATAAATAATCGTGAACATTCAAAATAAATGAAATATACCACTAAAACGTTAGCTTAAATCACGAGGCAAATTCATTCTGTGAGATTTCATGCCTTAGATTTATCTTATGATTTTATCATCATCAATGATTTTAAATATCTCCCGTACGGTATAGCACACCATCAAGTCATTAAGCCACTTATCGACTATCTTGTTGAGCAAATATATTTTAACGATATTCATTGCCAATACTATTCTCTCAACGGATACTGTTACCACTGGAATGATCAATGTCAACTCGATAAGGCGATATACTAATAGGAAAACTTTATCTTTTTTGTTTCGACCATCATTTGAGCAAGTTTCGTAATATTACGACATCCATGAAATTTGTCACTTTTTATAAATATTGAGAATGAAGGTTTGAAGTTGATTTCTTAACAAGAATTGGTCAACTACTGTGATATCATCAACATAAATCTCAATGAGTCGAACAAGTTTATTTACATTAGACTTAGAGAAGAAGTCACTTATATCAAGGTAAGACATACATACCAACAACTCCGAGGAAACTCCATTGAAGTGAGGATTCATCTCATTCATAGTTGCATCAAGAGGGGCATTAAAAATGCCATCTTTGTAATAATAATGTTGTGTCACTGTATGATTCCAATGTACAAATTTACCTATAACTCCAATGATGTCATCCATATTTGGCACATCAATCTCATATGCCTCACAAAAGCTTTTGGCTTAGTGAGACAATGGTTTCCACCCATTGGCCCTCATATCTTGCAAGCATTCTTTCAATTCTTGTGTCAAGCATATAGCTTCAACAATGTATTGATGCTTCATTTGCAAAGCAACCGATAGCTCATTCGTAATGCTCAATAAGGTTATTAAGAAATGTATGATTAATACAAATTCAAATCATTTCATCTTTTTGTTCGCAAAACATATTGCTCCACCAGGACTTAAGTTTTGACAAGCGTCTTCACTTATAAGTTTTAGCACATTCACCACTACCTCTCATATTTGGCATATATGAAGCAAAGTTTTGATATATGAGCCCCACTGAGTATCTCCATGTCTAGCCAGGTCAACTTCCTAATGCAGCCCAGTCCCAGATGAAATCAAATCATTTTCCAATATGTCCAACACGACATCATGATGCTTTGAAATCAATGTATCTTTTCTCTTATAAGATGCACTTATAGCAGTCATTATTAAGATGACATAATTGAAGAAATCAACAATAACTATACTACAATTTGTAATAGTGACAACGACCAACTGTAATTGATGAACAAAAAATGGATATAGAAAACATATGGATTCTCATCGTGAATAAGATTACGTAACCCATTAATTCAGCCCACATATTGGAAAACTCCACCGTAGCCCTGGTAAACGTGTCAAGCAAGCAAAGCAACCAAAGCTTCTTTCAATGCCATAGATGTATAATTTATGATATGCTCAATATCAAGAAACCTTTCCACGACCTTTTCTTGATTGTTCACAAATCTGCATGCCACAAATTTCACAAAGTTAGATTAATACAACAATGTATAAATGGTATTACTAAAAAAACAAGATGTACAACTAACATCACAATCACTTCTATTTGCTCATTTGTTGATACATCTCGAGACTCATTAATAAGCACTGTGAAATTTCTATCTTCAATCTCACCCTTAGTCACTTCTGTAACCTCTTATGCACAATATTTGGAAAGCAAATATGCAAATATTGCAATATAACATCAATAAGAATAAACAAGAAAGGATAACAAATTCACAATAAATAACTCTGGTCCTCTCCTCACTCCGACTCAATCCTCCCCTCACTCTGTCCCCCCCCCCCCCTCACTCACCTCCTTTGCTTGGCGCCTCGGCGGCCTCGGCCGGCAAGTGGTGACGCTTCCTCTCCTTAGCCTCTTGGTTCCTGCCTCCCCTCCCCAGCTCCCCTCCTCTTCCATCTGTCCCCCTCTTTCGTCCTTTCCTCCCCTAGTCCATCTCCCCAGCTCTGGGCTTTGGCTCCTCCTTTGTCAACACTGGCACCACCGCCCCTACACAGACAGTAGATTCCCTCCCTTCCTTTGTCCTCCCATCCGCTGGGCCGTGCCCCCTCATGTCACCGCCTCAGCTTCCCTGCATGGTCACCGACCCCCACTCAGGTGCTCCACACTCCCCTCTCCTTGAAATTGAATTTAGTTCGATTGCATATTTGCGTCTAGATGACTGGATCTATTATTTTAGTGGGGTGAGGTGGATTTGGATTTGAGGATTAGTTACTAGCTTGATCTTATCTGTGGACTAATGGTTGGGTTGTGGGTCAACCCATCTTCATCTCTTCATCCCCCACTCAAACAGTCGAGCTTTGGGTCTTCAGCTGCATCCATCCATGGCATCACCGTAGGGGGAGCGGGGTTACAGCGCCGACAAAGGGTATTCGCCCTTGGTTACGGTGCGAGCGGAAGATAGGCTAGAGCCTAACAAAACCCCATTGATTTGCGGAGCACTAGTGTACTCCGCCTCCGTTCTGGTTTGCCGATTGCCTGATTTATCCGTATTCTGCGGGCATGTAGGCGTATTTTTCAAGTTTCGCTTATCGCACAGATGGGAGTAATGCACTTGTTCTAGCATTGTTTTCAGATGGCAATTTGAGGCGCGAGACACCGAGATTGTGTTCTCGACGCAGAGACCGCCAATGCATATTTGGCACAACCAAGCTCCAGTTTTAGCGCTACTCTCCAAACAAAATCACACCACCAGATGCATCAGCTACATAGTACAATACAGACGTTTCAGCACACTTGTCAGATTTTTGATGTAGGAGAACGAAGGAAATGTACTCAAAAGTCTACACATAAATTAATACTCAATAGTCTACACATAAATTAACACCTCTGCCGCTCGCAAAATTTCTTACATAAATTACCCCCCCCCCCCCCCCCAATCCGAGAGGGTATGACTTCTTACATTTATACTGTGGAGCTTAATGTGCTCCATAAGCTCCGGACATCAGTGTACTCATCAGAAGCAACAATTAAATACGACCGCAAGAGCTGCATGCCACACCCAATAGTGCACCGCAACCCGTAGGCTTCGTGTTTGATTCACGATACAAGCTGCACCCTCTTGCCCTCCACATTAAATTTCCTACTTCCTTGAAGCTGCAAAACACAACGAGAAAGGTGACTCAGATATGAGTGGAGACAAAACTACAAACACCACGGCATTCCATGCATAGAATACAACCTGAGATTAGCTTAGAATAGAGTATCAACAATGCTTCCAAAGGGATTCACATGATCACACCAAGTCTAATATACGTATCTCAAAACTAGGGACCTTTTCCTTAAATTTATATGTAAAGTGCTGCCTAGCTACTCTTTTACATTACTGTAGAAAAATAGATATATACCAACCAAAAAGCTCATAGCTTCCAAAGGTGCTGCCCAGCTACTCTTTAACATTACTGTAGAAAAATAGATACCAACACAAAAAGCTCATAGCTGCCAAATGGCAAGGTGTAAGGATGTCTACCTTCCTCTTCAAGAATGATAGAGCTTCCTGTCTACAAGAGAAGTTGGAGAATATGGTCGAATGTGCTTCAACAGCGACCTTAAGTTCCTTCAATTCCATGGACTTAGATGGGGCCTGGAAAGAATACCAACATGATGATCACAGCACGACACATGAAGCCTGAGTGCATCACACAGAAAGAAGATTTGAGATTATACCTGACGAAGGATTCTTTTGCAAAGTTTCTTCACCTTAGTTCTAGGTTCATGCACGCACACTTCTTTCACTGTACTCTGCTTTATTTCTATTAATTCAGCACCGTTAGGAGATTCTTCCTCATCATCATCCTCTTCCATTTCTGATAATTCATTTGACTGAGCTGAATTTTCTTCATCACTATCACCAAAAGAAGTTTTGTTCCCCTTCCAACGCTGGCCGGCAACTTTCATTGGCAGGCTCTTGATGCCAAGACCCTGCTTTCCAGAAGTAGCTTTGTCCTGCAGCAAATTACATAGATCATTGTAAGGAGTGGAATATTGAGAATTAAGGTATATCTATTTATTTGCAAATAAATCAGATGAGTTCTGTAATTATACACAATTTCATCAATAGAACTCAGCACAGATTTTAGTTCTTCAGGTGAAAATGTAAGAACATAATCTCAGTGAAATCAAATTAATTGACAGACAGGGAGCTTAGAGGTAGTTGAAAAGCCTAAACATCAGATTTAGAGTACCGTCAGCATTGTCAGCATTCCACCAAAGGTCAACATCTAACTTTGCAGAGGCAAATTTTAAAATGGGCAAAGCTTGCTGTAAAACATCATGGGAACCTTTTGGGCTGTGCAAACCAACCTGAACAAGGTTGTATAGATTTTCTTGATCTTCTTCCGCAAATGTCTGGCGGACATTAGAAGAACCTGTCGGTGCAGAAGATTTATTCTTACGAGATTTTGCTCCTAGAAAGCCTCCTGATACAAATCCATATTTGTGCCCCCACCAGTTCACATCATCAGCTTGGGATACTGAACCAACACAGAGTTGACACAGCAAGTTAAAACCTCAATGAAGTTAGTATTGTACAATCTCGAAACACACGATTACATAATAAAAACTGAACAAGTTTATCACAACCATTTAAATTCAAATAGAGGATCTACAGCCAATATTATGTACCCAATCGATCATTTGAGAAGAAAGGAACATTAGAGCACAACGGAAATGTGCTTTCTTTTTGTTCAGCAGCAGTATGGAAGCTCAGATGCCGACATGGTAGATTTCCTTTCTAATCAAGAATAACCAAAATCCATCGACGGTATAATCAGCAAAGCTTAGACCAAATAACAGTTAATTGACTTGAATGCAGTGTGCACACATTCTTGAATTTTCAGAGAATTTTTTTTTTTGTTGTTCTGAGGAAGTATAACAATTCAAACCTGATGACAACACTTATATTTCCACTTGAAAGAACCCAAAAATTATGACATAATCAACCCGATTTCAATCCAATCAACTCCCAGTAGCTAGTGCACGCATTCTGGCAACTTAGGAGTGTTATTTTATAACTCCTAGGAAATGCTCCAGCTACAACCTATTCTAGTTCTAATAGTCAGGCACCTCGGATCAAGAATTGAATGATGGGCCAAAAGATAATGTAATATAATCTTGACCAGAAAAAACTAGTTAAAGCACACATGCAAATTATCAACCTGTATCCTGACAGATGGAGGCATCAGGTTCATCCAAGCATGTTGGTTCAACTTCCTGATCCACGTGGCAATCATCTTCATTTTTGCGAACCTGTGCCAACACAATATTGCAGTCCCTCCAGGCAAGTTATAAAATATCTTGTTCATAAGAAATGAGGTCTAAGCTATTCAAAAAATGCATGCTATCCAGTAGACTGGAACCGGTTCTCAGCTTATACACTGTGCAGGAGGGGGAAAAGGCTCATCGATGCTAAATAGATTAGCTTAGGAAGAAAACCACACGCAAGAAAACAACGACTCACAAGTATGCCTTGAAGATCAATTGCTGAATAACAACGCACACTTTTCCCCCTCTCTCTTTTCTTGTATCTGAAAGAAATTATTGTGTAAATGGAAGAAAAAAATTGAGAATTAGATAAACTGCAATTAGGGGTCAAACCAACCTTCCTTGAGGCCGGGTAACTTTAGTAAATTTATCATTTGTGGGTTTATCGTTCTTGGGTGTACTATCAGGCGAATTGCTTACATCCTCAACTTCTGCAAAAATATAATAACACAACACTTAACAAAATGAGAATAAAAAAACATATATGCACACTTTGTCACTTCCCAAGGTACCTTTTTGAACAGGATTAGCAGATTGCTGGCGTTGCAGAGAAGACAGACGACCAAATGACAAGAAAAAGATGATAGGAAATTATCAGACACTGAAATCTGAATTCATTCATACATAGAGCAAACCAAATAATTGTTACACATCATACCACTTTCAGTTTCTTTAGTATATTGTCGAATTGGGTGGTGTCATATACCCATTTGTTATGAGGACTGTCTACACCAACACCTGTGTACAAGATCGGACTCATGTTTCAGAAAGCTCGCCTGTGTCTAATTAGGAAAAGATACTTCTTTCTTCAATAAATTTTTGAAGATGGAGTAGTTCAATAAGGACAAAGCATACCCAGTGTGTCCTGCTTGTTTTTCACTCTAACATGCCCCTTTATGCCTTGCTTATCTTTGCCAAGGCCTTCACCTTCTTCCCATCCCTACAGCACAGTGAAGATGTTAGTCACAGTAAGATCAGTAAAAGATACCGATTCTAAATTAACACAAAGTTAGCGCAACTTGGCAAAAACAAAAGTTCCCTTTTTTAATCGAAAACTTGCACTAGGGGCGGATCGGATCACGAACCATTTGCTTCATGAGGCGGAAGGCGGCGGACTGCCGCGCGATCCCGACGTAGCAGGAGGGTGCCTCCGGGGCGGCCATGGCGCCTGCGCTGCGCGGGGTCGTCGCGGCCTTCGCCGCCGCCGGGACGGTGGGGTGGGAGGAAGCGCCGCGCCCTCGTGAGTTGCCGGACGGAGGGGGTGGAGAGGGGAAACCCTAGAAAGCGCGGCGCAGGGGGTTTTGAGACGGTGTCGTTTGCCTGGAGATTCGCGCTCTGGTTGGTGAGCTTTGACCGACGGCCGCCCGCGGCTTCTGGGCCTGGAGATGCGTTTGGTGGGCTTTGCGAACGTGGCTGAGTCGGTGACCTTTCTTAATGGGCTTTCAACTCGTCCAGCACGGTGATGGATTGACTTGGGCCAAGCTTTATCCCCGAATCCTGATTCCTGAAGGTGAAGTTGTGCTGAATTTCTAGGCGTGTTTTTTCCGGCTGAAATTTATGGCTTTTGGATACGATTTGTGGCTTTTGAATTATTTGTGTGAGAGATTACAGAGTAACAAAACTCATATATGGTTTTTGCCGATATAAATGAAGTCGGTACAGCATGTAATACAATTAACTAGTAAAGCTTATCTTGAAAAGATACCATGTTTAAAAGCTAGTTACTGTATAAAAACCGAAAAACAGCTTTTAAAAACTGAAAACGAACAGTCCCTCTGTCTTTGCCGACTAATGCGACGACCAGTGCTCCGGAGTTCAGAATTCAGGTTAGAAGAACACAGCACAAGAGGGACGCTGGGACGGTACAAGGAGCAGTGGAACACAAAAGTTGATGTATAGTAACAGCATAATGGCCTTACAGGCAGTGAGCGTTTTCGGCACAACTACTAATGAAACGAGTGTCTTTTGGCAACAATCGTGCCCCTTCAGCCCAGGCCCCAGGGTGATAGCGGAATGTATCATGTGTGCTGGGTGCTGCCTTCTCAACGGGTGATGTTTTCCATGACTAGCACCTAGCTGTCGATATGCTCAGGAGTTTTGCTTCTGCTTGACTTTCTCTAGACGTTTAGCTATATATTCTAGTATGGCAGCCCCGTATCAACAAGGTGTCTGTAGTTTAGTGGTTAGAATTCCATGCTGTGGCCGTGGAGATCTGAGCAGGAATCCCAGCAGCCACACGTTTACTTTTTTTTCTTTTTTTTTTCCTGTGCTCTGTACAAGCTAGTTTCACTGTTTCAAGGATTCGCTCTCTTTTTCAGACAACAAGAGATGTATGAATCTCAAACTCCGTTGGTTGTTGACTAATGACTAGTGCACATGGACTGATATTTTTGAACGTGGCCCTGTCAATCAGGTAGGCTATTATCCACTCAGAACTCAGAAGTCAAAAGTTGCTGTCAGTCATCCTGCACTGTGTCATCGATAACATCGACTATGAACATGCGTATATTGCATGCTGGAGACTGCATTCTGCAGGTGTGGACATCCACTCGCGCTGTCGACTGTCCAGTTCGACCGTGAACAGTAGAGACCGCAGCTGCTTAATTCACAGGAATTGAAAGAGCTTCAGGAACTCAAGATCGATCATGAAGTAGAAGGCAGAAGCTACTCCTGAAGTTGTGGGCCTGTTCTTTTGGGTTTCTGAAATCGGCTTTTGGCTTCTGTTACAATGCTTAACTTTCAAACGGAGTATTTTCTCAAGACAGGATCTACAAGTTAAACGATCTATACGTTAAAAGCCCAATATCTGTACCAGCCAAAATCGCAAGTGAGCATCTGTCTCTCCGTAATCTGTACCGTAAACAACCAAAATTCAAAAATTTCAGCCAAAAACCATAAGCCGCAGCCGAAAAGAACAGGCCATGTATCTTGTTCCACGGGTTTTGTGCTGCTTGAAGTTCAGGCAAATCGCTGTTGGGTTGATCTTGGCTAACAGAACCCGAGATTTCAGGGAGGTTATGCCTCCACCTCGCGCCTTGATCGGAGGCGGTTACCAACAGATTTTGGTTTCGGTCCCGGTCATCTGGCGCCATATAAAATTAGGGGACTCGGCAGTTTAGGGTTTACTGTTGCTCTAGGCCACTAAGTCTCGCACAGACCCGATCTAATCAGCGCGCTACGGTGAGCGAAGGCCGGAGCCCTCCTCCGCCCCCGTACACGGCGATAACCACAGCCCCGGCTACCTCTGCATCACCGAGCACCGACCCCGTGGCATCTTCGACTTCGGGTATGTTGACGCTTCCGCTTTAAGTTTGAGCTAGGTGTTCAAGTTTTGGCCTAGGATTAATGATTAATGTTCATGTTTAGACTTAGATTAGTGTTCACAATCGCAATTCTCATGCCTACATGCAGCAACCATGACTCTGGGCAGCTAGCGAGGTCCAATATCTGCCCAACTGCTGCAGCAGCGAGACATTCTTCGCTCACAGAATTTCCTACTCGATCGGTGGCTTTCCTCGAGCGAGCAGTGCTCGCTCCCTGAGTACTAGTCCTAAGCAAACGCATGAGAAACGTGGAGAGTCTTCAACAATGACCTCCACACGCGGGCTTAAGAGTTAAGACATTCCATGCATCCATCCAATGCACGGCTCACACTAGCAGCAGTCTATTATTTCCCATTCTTTTAAATTATGATAGATAGTTTTTAGTAATAATTGATAATTTTTATTTGTATTTTTAATACAGCAACAGACGATGAAAACATCAACGTAAACAACGCATATGATTTTTGAATTCGAAAAGCTGTTTGAAGGACCTGCTTCGAAAATCGTCCTATTTATTCCTATTTCTTGGAGAAACAAAAGGGCAAAAGCCAAAAGCTCAAAAAAGCATGTTATATCACCAAAGAAGAGGTCATCTTCCTTTCAATTTTTAAAATATGCAGGCCCGTCCCTGGGCAAGTGCGGCCTGTGCGACCGCACAGGGCCCCCAATTTCCAGGGGCCCTCAATATCTTGTATACAGCCCAATACTATATAGGCCTGGTCTCTATTTTTGGTCCAAGTCCTATTGATGCGTACCCGGTAGCTCAAAACAACACTCACGTCTGTTCGACTTCCTGATGCCGTCGACTCCTCTCCCTCCCGATCGTGCGTGTCTTCGTTCTTCCCGACGAATCGTGACTCGCGAGTCGGCGACTCAGCCCTAGGCACTTCGCACTTGCCGCACTTCAGCAGCGGCGCCGCGGCGGATGGCGAGGCCACGAGCCCGCGAGAAACCGAGCGGCCGTGCCAATCGACGAGTGTTTCGCGTGGTACGTGAAGCTGGGAAGCGGCCAAGACGGAAGCCTGGTCGTGATTGGTGAATGCCTGAAATCTGAATGGTCATTCTGTGAAGCCGTGCGGCAAGCCGGCAAGTTAGCAAGCAAGGTAATTTTTATTTTTCTTTTCTAAAATTCTACTAATTATTAAATCAGTAGCACGTGCATTTGATGTATATGTGCCGTATGTCTCTAAATTTTGTTCTTTTCATCTTTTGTATACATGTGCATCTACTCGTCTAGTGTTTCAAGATCCAAACCATTAGCCTTTAGCCATGTGACCATGTCTTCTGCAAATCGATCCAGAAAATATGAGTCGGGTTATCAGAAGCGTAAAAAAGAAACAAAGATTAGAGAATTTAGCTCAATCTCAGAAAGGAGCCATTGATAGGTTTATTGTCAAAGAGTCACAGGTGTCATCTGATAATCAGACACTTGATCTGGGCCCTGCATTTGATAGTAATATTGACAATCATCCTATAGATTCTCCAGAGATACAAAATAATGTTGAGGTTGGGGAAGTTCTTGTTGACAACACAAGTGCTGAAATGGATAATAATGACGATAACTTGAATACTTCTCCCGTCGCGGATGCTAGTGATTCTTTCCGGCCTAATATATTTGATCCGAGATATTGGGATTCTCTTGATCCTAAACAAGTTGACATTTTGCTAGCCTACGAGGCCCCGTTTTAGACTTTGCACAGGGCCTCGGTTTTGGCCGGGACGGCCCTGAAAATATGTTTTTGGTTTTTCTACAATACCTAGCTTTCAAATAGAGTGTCTTTTCAAGACGGTGTCTACAAGTTGATTTCAGTACACACTGTAGCAATTTTATTTATATCGGTTAAAATCACACGTAAATTTCTGTTACTCTATACTCTCTTACGAACAATCTAAAAGTCATAATTCATAATTGAAAAGTATAAATCCAAGTAAAAATGAACAGATTCTCGGAGCATGACCACGATCCGTGTTACGTGTACCCGTAGAATTAGTTATCCTAACGCTGCGACCTACGTACGTGTCACCGAGTCCGAGTAAATGCGGTGCGGCAGGCGGCAGCCCCACTACGCCGACCTCCTATCCTCGTCAAGGCCTGACATCCCCGTCGGCACCATGAAAGCACTCGCACTCCGCTTCACACGCCATTATCTATCGTGCATGCGTACCGATCACCAGGCGGCAAAAAGGCTGGAACTTGGCGGTGCCTGCCTACCCCTCCTCCGCGTCCCCGTTCTGATCACCATCCTCTAGCGCAAGCCCCTCGAGCGCTTTGCTCCGCTTCACCCTTCATGGAGCAGCTAAGGTAGGTAGGTCGTTGTGCTGGGAGCCTGAGGTTGGGTGTGATTGGACGCTAGGAGGAAAGCGTGGTCGACCGTCGGCAAGAACGTCGGCAAGTGGGGCGGCAGGCGGCACCACTTTGCCGGGCGAACGCGTAGGACTCTGGTCTTGACACGTACCAGGTACCACCCCGTCCATCGTCTAGGACTCTGTAGGTGCAACCGCACGCCTATTATGCTATCGCTAGACGGTAGCTAGCCATTCAGGATAAGCGAACAGGATAAAGTATTTTATAGGGTATCCTAACGGGAGATTGGTAAATTAATTTTTGAGTTATTCGTTCTGGCTACTATAAATTAATTGTAGTATATATTTTTATATCGGTTAAAATCGTACATGAGTATCTTTTTCTACAAATTTCTCTATAAATTATTACTATTCATAAACTAAATTTAAATATTATCAACAAAAGTTAATATGAACGTTGCTATAGTCAGCAAAAGTTAATATGAACGCTGCTATAGTCAGTAAAAGTTAATATGAACGCTGCTACAGTGACTCCAACCAGGATGCATGGAAAACATTCACACGTCACAGAAATTGCGTTATGTCAAGCTTTCACCTGGGAAGGACCGGTAGGTTTGTGACTTAGCGATACAGAGGAAGAACGCAGGTAAAGAGAACGAATGACCCGCGGATACAGGCCATGTTTTTTTGATCCTTTAGGCCCTGTTTGGAATGCGGGAATTTTTCCCGATTCCTGCGGGAATTGAACTGTTCCTGCAAAATTCCTGCAAAATTCCTGTGAAATTCCTCTGTTCCAAACAGGCCCTTATAATGGTTTTTAGTATCGGTTTTCTTAGAAGTTAAAATAAAATAGAGTGATTTCTTTGTACGGTCTTTCGAAGATATTTCTTTAAATAGCTTTCAGAATCCATCAATACGTACCCAATCTATATCATCAGTGTCTCCTTTATCTATAATTATTTTAAAATATATAAAAAATACTAGCCTCAGAAAAAAAAAACATAGGCTGCAGCACGTCGGCGCAGAACGCTGCGTGTGGGATCCGCGGCGGGGGCCCAGCACAGCATATTGGCCTCCGCGGCCCGCGGGTACGTGCCGTCGTGCGCGCGGGGACAGCCTCCCCGTTGCCGCCACGTGGTGAGACGCGCCCCGCCATGTGACCCCTGTCCTTTTCCACTGCCCTTGCCGCTGTGGTAGGTAGCTTAGCTAGGCTGCCTGCACATGCTGCCAGATGGCCCTCGCCTCAGGAAAAGCAGCTCTCCAATGGCCCTCTCTGGGCGGCTGAGCCTGACACCGAAATGGAACCACCGCACGCAGATCATAACAGTGACACGTCTAGTACCGGTACATTCGTTCCTCGGAATAATGCAGTGACGTTACATTATATTACACTAAGAGCAAGTATAATAAGAGGCTGTTAGAGCAAGTTTAATAGTATAGATAGCTGCTACCTCCAATACATTTTCATGTCATCAAAAGATAATAATGCAGCCAACTCATACAATAAGCTGGCTATAAGTTGTCTCTACAAGAGCTCTCAATCATTTAATACATAAATAGGTATTGGTCATTTAATACATGCATGGGTATAGCAGTTAGTTCTATTGGTACATGCATGGATAACGTCTCTTTTCCTGTGCTATAGCCTGACTCTTGCATGGGAGCCGGCTTGGCTCTCTCTCTCCTTTTCTCTCCCCTCCACATAGGACTATGCTGACATGGATTCGCTTATAGCTAGCACAGTCAGCCTTATTAAACTTGCTCTTAGAGCAAGTATAATAAGAGGCTGTTAGTAGGCTGTATGCTGAGGTGGAGGAGCGAGAGGAGGAGAGAGAAGAGAGGTGGGCTGTAAGTTTACAGCCAGCTGAAGCACAAGAACCAAGAAACTTTGTGAGAGAAAGGGGTGGGTCATATAGCCTTCAGCTGGCTGTAAACTACTATATGAATGGGCTGATAAGTGGGCTATAAGTGTCCATACAGCCAGCTGAAGGCTGTATTATTAGCCTTGCTCTTAGTAGGCTATATGCTGAGGTGGAGGAGAGAGAGGAGGAGAGAGAAGAGAGGTGGGCTGTAAGTTTACAGCCAGCTGAAGCACAAGAACCAAGAAACTTTGTGAGAGAAAGGGGTGGGTCATACAGCCTTCAGCTGGCTGTAAACTACTATATGAATGGGCTGATAAGTGGGCTGTAAGTGTCCATACAGCCAGCTGAAAGCTGTATTATTAGCCTTGCTCTAAGAGCAAGTATAATAAAAGGCTATTAGTAGGCTGTATGATGAGGTGGAGGAGAGAGAAGAGAGGTGGGCTATAAGTTTACAGCCAGCTGAAGCACAAGAACCAAGAAACTTTGTGAGAGAAAGAGGTGGGTCATACTGCCTTCAGCTGGCTGTAAACTACTATATGAATGGGCTGATAAGTGGGCTGTAAGTATCCATACAGTCAGCTAAAGGCTGTATTATTAGCCTTGCTCTAAGAAAGGGTGGGATGCTTGACGTTGTTCCCTTCCTAAATTACGGACACATTTGTGGAGGTGGCGCTGTAAAAAAGGCAGGAGAGATGAGTCAGCTCGCATCGCATGGCGTGGACTCGCCCTCCCTTTATATTAGCAACATAATTCAGTAAAAATCTCGACCCTATTAACATGCTGAAGCTAAGACAAAAAAAAGCACAAATTCACCTGACATAAATTGTCTTACTGGTCTAATCGCCAGCTAGAGGGTGATTGGATTGCTCAACCAGTCTAAATCAGCATGGCACACGACCAAGGAAATACCTAACTGTTAAACTAAAGATCCAAATAGGATAAAACTTGGTACAAATCCTCCCTACGATGTTACCAACCTATTTCAACAATGGATCATGAAAATCAACGTCAAAGATCTAACCATTATCCAAAACAAGAAAGGTTGGACCAAAAGTGAACAAAAAGGATAAATTTCGATCTGATCTTTCTCGTGAGTCCTTGATGATCTAGATAACCTTCATGTGTTCTCACATATAATAGTAAGATAGATCACGGTACGAACTCAAACCAAAACGCCATCAAGATCAAAACCCCAATATCACCCCTTTTTTTTAAGTAAAACCGGGCAATAACAAAAATTCTCTATAGAAAGTGTTTAGACTGATGACATCTGATCTCCAAGAGATGTCTCTACTTATTCACGTCCTTGGTACCCAAGAGAGATCAAGAGGAGATAAAATTTTTGTTATCTCCTCATAGAGAACGTCCTTGGTACTTATTCACTTTGAGAGAAATATTTTACAACAACTCCCTCATAGAGAACGGAGCTCTAACCCTAGAGCATGCACGCACAAAGCTTCTAACAAAAGAAAACCCTAACCTATCTCTCAAAGACTCTTATTGAGACACACACAAGGGTTTATGTAGTGTATGCACCTCACGTCACACTAAATCTTAACAACCTGCAACCCTTAGTGAATACAACAACCTACAAATACAGAAATCCAGTAATCCACACACGAGCGGGTTGGGTTTTACACTAACACACTTGTAGCTTTTTAAAGTGTGACTTTCATATGGCTTCAATGGCCCGATAAGACGCTTGATCCTCCAAGACATGACTTACCGCCGTAGTTTCGTAAATCATCTCTCCCCCTGATTTTTGATAATTTTCTCAATTGACACCCACTGGCCTTCATGGTAGTTCTTCTTGTAACAACCACCACAACAAAATCTGTGATGCCTAATGATTTGCCGTCAAGATCGTACGCCAGCTCCAAGGATCGTCACAACTTGAAACACCCAAGTCCAATGGCACACCACATGTATACACCAGCCTCATCACGATTTTTGTTTTTCTCCCGTGCTTCTCCACTAGAAATGATACTCCATTAGAACTTACGTGACCCTTCATGGCTTCAGGGCACCTCCCCTAGCCTTAGTCTTACCGTTGATTGCAACAACCACCAAATGCCTTCCACATCAAAGAAAAAACAAATTGTCCAGAACACAAGTAATATGCACTTGACTCTTGTCAACATAATCGATGTAAACATGCACCACTTGACACCCACGTCAAGATTCTCACAATGTATAGACTCCCACAATAACTAACACCTTGCATAGACTCACGTCATGACTAACACTCTACATGGACTCCGTCATGTCTAACACAACCGAAACCAACTCAACTCACTCGATTTAGCTCTGGTTGATCTGACCGCCAACCAACAGCCAATCAAACCACCCCCAGTCAACCTCGTTCGAACCCTAGTTATAGAGTACCAGTGTAGGATCAAGGATGACTGACTAGAGAGTGGGTGAATATGAGGTTTCTTAAATTTAAGCCTTAATTGACAATTCTAACCAGAATAAACTGAAAAACGATTCTAGCACAAGTAAAGAGCTAAAATATAAGTTTTCACTAAAGCGCCTCAAGGCTATGTTTATACTAAGATACAATTCTAGCTAGCCAATTCTACATGAATAAATACATAGCTAGAAATGTAAATGAGGAAATAGTAAAGACAAGAGAGAGAAAACCACAACGAAAACACTGATATTTTTCCCGTGGTGTCGAAGACTTGCCGGTCTTCACTAATACATGTTGAGGTAAGTCCAAACAGATTGGGCTGGCTCCACGAATTGAGCCCAGTGAACCTCAACTTCACAGGGTTGCTCTTCCTCTACTCCGACGACGGTATGCACCGAACCACTCACAAATGGTGTCAGGCCTCTTCACAACCTTCTTTGAAGAGATCATCGCACTACCTTCCTCCAAATAATCTAGGTATCAGTAAATACCAAGAGTAATAAACCACAACCCTTTCTTAAAGGAAATCATGTGCCACAAGGATTAAGTAATGATTTAAATACATTTGAATGCTCTCAACTATCTCAAAAATATGAAATATAAGGAAATAAGTAGTAGAAAGTGCACCAATAGTTTAAATATATTTAATGAGGTCAAGAGTCATGAGCCTGGTGCCAGTGAGGGGGGCATTTATAACCCCCAGCCACAAATTCGATTGTTTGGGCAAAATTCTCAAAAACATTAAGCGTGTGTAGTACTACCGTCAAGTATCAGTCGGTACTACCGCACCTAAGGTTTAATGGTTATATATGGTTCGTTTAAAGCTTCTACACTAGCAATTACATTCTGGTGCGTTACTACTACACTCATATGAGCCGATACTACTGTACACAACAGTAATACCGCTTAGCTCATGCGGTACTACCGTTTTCTAGAGTAGGAGATATTTCCAAAAACATGCTCTCTGGAAAAAGTATTGCCATATAAAACATCGGTCCTACTGGAATGCGTTACTACCGCACCTCATATACGGTCATATTGCAGGGCAGTTGTACCACCATCTAGCCTGCAGTCATACTGTTTTTACAGAAATTTTTCTTGGATGCAATTTCAAATGCATGCATTACTCTTAATTGATCAAGGTGACACAAGATAAATCTTCAAGCTATTAGCCATGATCCCTCTCTATAGTATAGTATCTAGCTTATGAGTTCGGTCTCTTCACTAATCACCGAGACCGGTAAAAACTATAGAATGCTCTTTAAGCTATATAATACCTTTGTCTTAAGCCATGTCGATCCTTTATCTTTTTTGCATGGCATTTACATGTTGTCATCTATAATTCGAGACTAAACTTTTAAAATATCTTAGCATATATGTTAGTCACTTAACACATTATTGTAATTAATTATCAAAAATCATTTTTAGAGGTCTAGATGCTTTCAACCTGTCTGACCACGGCACCCATACCGGTCAGGCCGCCCGATGACCTTCGGTCGAACCGTCACCCACGGCCGGTCACATCACTCTTAAAAACTCATCGCAATACAACGAACACATTTCTAGAATAAACACACCGCCAAATAAAAATGATCATACCGTATTTCCAGTTAGACCGCTTCCCATAGCCGATCGCATCGAACTGCACAACAGTTAGACTGTATAAGACCAGTTAGATCATTCCCACCTGATAACATAAATAAAAGAACAAATGACATAATTAAATTCAAACTACAATAATACAGCAAAGCAATGTTAAATACTCTTAAAAAGATGGACGGACCTCTCAGGGCTTTGTGCCGTGCGACTTTTCTCTCCTTGCTACGGTATAAAAAACCGCCCCGTCCGGCCGGCGCTCCTCACGCATTTCAAGTTGACTCGTCTCCAGACGACGACGACGACCCCGAGTCGCCAACCCACTTGTCTTCCACGCCGCTCGTTCCTCGAGGCGGACCACACACGAACACTGGTAAGTTGCAGCCCCAGCCAACACCCAAAAACCCCTATCTCTCTGTCCACTAGTAATTTACAAGCCATCATGGCCGTCGCGAGGCTGGTGGCCGCTCCATTCCCTCTCGCCGCCTCCCGCGGCCGCAGCGCGCCAGCCACCCGGCTGGTGTTCGCGCCGCTCTCGGTGCGCCGCGCTGTGTCCGTGCGCGTGTCGTCGGACGGCGGGGCTGGCGCCGCGGCGAGCGGCGGCCAGGAGCCGGACGAGGCGGCGGCGGAGCGCGCGGCTCGGAAGCAGTCGGAGCGGCGGACGTACCTGGTGGCCGCGGTGCTGTCCAGCCTCGGGATCACGTCCATGGCCGCCGCCGCCGTGTACTACCGCTTCGCCTGGCAAATGGAGGTACCACCATCGCACTGGCCTGGCTCACGCCGCAATTGGGCATCCATGGCGATTCCATTCTCCTCCTGCTAAATTAGTAAAATTCTTTCGCTCCTACTGCTTTATCAGGGAGGCGAGATTCCGGTGACAGAAATGTTCGGCACCTTCGCGCTTTCGGTGGGCGCGGCGGTAAGTAGGATCCCCCCGAGCCGAGGTGGATGCGCATTGCGTTCGTTCCGTCAGCCGTGCCGCGTGCGCGTGTGACTCCTCGCGCGTTTCGTTTGCAGGTCGGGATGGAGTTCTGGGCGCGGTGGGCGCACCGGGTGCTGTGGCACGCGTCGCTGTGGCACATGCACGAGTCGCACCACCGCCCGCGCGACGGGCCGTTCGAGCTCAACGACGTCTTCGCCATCATCAACGCCGTCCCCGCCATGTCCCTCCTCGCCTACGGCTTCTTCAACCGCGGCCTCGTCCCCGGCCTCTGCTTCGGCGCGGTGAGTAGCCTCCCCTACTTTTCTAGGAGTTGTTGGTTGGTTCAGCCACTCCCTTTCGCACCTCGCCTACCCTGCCGACCTTCAAATTCTAGAATTTGACCAGGCGTGTGTAACGCGGTAGCATCAAAATGAAAACATGTAGATGTAGTGCGCATGATGATCACGTCCACTGGCCCCCCGCCGAAAAATCTCACGGTCAGATAAAGCTTTTCGAGACAAGAAAATAGGTTGGCTTCCATGTCTTGGCACATAACTTATGGCGTAGATTGTACTGGAACAGAACAGTTCCTGTTGTCGCATTGCGATCATGTCATGGTCTCATGGACACCCATGCCTGGTAGGTATCCCATCAACGGTCACACCTAACGGTAACATTTTTACATTCTAGCAGTAGCGTTTCTTTCTGCTCGATCTATACGGATTTTGGACTGCATTTTTATGCGTGGGGAGAAGTAGGGGAAGGATCTGCGAGGTGACGTGTCGCGCCTTGACCTCCACGTGTCCGTGTGCCACAGGGGCTGGGGATTACGCTGTTCGGGATGGCGTACATGTTCGTCCACGACGGCCTGGTCCACCGGCGCTTCCCGGTGGGGCCCATCGAGAACGTGCCCTACTTCCGGCGAGTGGCTGCCGCCCATCAGGTTCGATCGCCCTGCACCCAACCCAACCAGCCACACATCTGCTTGCTGAGGTTTGGTTCTGAGCTCTGAATTTTCTGATCCGTGCTCCGTGCTTGGCATTCATGTCTGCAGATACATCACATGGACAAGTTCGAGGGCGTGCCATATGGGCTGTTCCTTGGTCCCAAGGTGAGCCAGCCAAGTGCGTTTCATAGTTCATGCTAGTACTAGCTTGCTTCCTTGTGTGCCATGCGTGCTGGGTTGCTCCTGCTCCAACAGCAGCCAGAAAGAACCGATGAACATGTCCAACCGTCGAGTAGATGAAGTACTAGTAGTAGTACAAGCACGACCTAACACTGGGAAATGCAAGATCAAAACTGTATTGATATTTGATAGGATTTTGAAATTGGAATTGTTCTGGAATGTCCTTATACAGATGTCTATTGTACCTAACTGTTCGATATTTTGTTTCTTTTTCGTGGTCTGTGGTTGGCAGGAGCTGCAGGAGGTGGGTGGGACTGAGGAGCTGGAGAAGGAAATCAAGAGGAGGATTAAGAGGAAAGAGACCTTAGATGCGATCCAATGAGAGCTACTGGCGTATATTTTTCTTTTTTGGTTCTATTTTATGCTCTCAGATTATATATTTTTGGGGTACTTGTTCTAGCTTTATAGTATCTGTGTCTTCTGTTAATAGAAGAGGAAATTTTAGCTAGGGTCGTGGGAGCTCGTGATTCTTGCGAGGTGCATGATTTGGACGGTGGAGCACACTGGTTTTAGAAAATGCTGTGCTGGGGTTGATGCTAACTAGTACTAGCACTGATATGACAGTAGTATTCTGTATTTGTTATTGAGTAGCTGATTGTATCGTGCTGTTGAGAGTGAGATGTTGTATGGAAAACCTTATGTTTTGTAGGATTCACATAGATGCACTGTAGTATGAGTATTAGTATGACTCTGAGTAGGAAACTAAATAAGCTTTACTCGAGTGGTATGTTGTATAGATATTCACCATACCGGTAGTATAAAAGCGCATTAAAAATGTTCTAATAGATCCCAGGATACCCTGACAAGGTCACAACGGCTTCTAGGGTTCATGGCAGGTAAAATGGTTATGGGTCATGTTGGTAACCGACAACGGAGATATTTTGTCAGTTGTGTCGACTCTGAATCGGCAAAAGTAGAGCCCTCCACGGACCAATGATCAATCCTACTACTCATAAGAGAATAGAATCATCCTTTTTTGGGGTTAAAGAAAGCAAAGCTTATGAATGAACTGTGTGCTCTGAGGAACCTATTCCCCGAACCATTTGCATCATTTACAGATTCCCTCTCGATGATCGTGATATTGTTTGGTCCTTGGTAGAACAAAGTAGGGCGAGCACATAGTTGGGAGTTGGGACCTTTCGAATCAGGTCTTGGTGATTGTCCCTTTAAGAAACCGCATGTTACAGGTACATATATATGCTTCATATCCATGTGACGAGGATCCTCCTCGTGATACTCTTCCCATTTTCAATGCTGGGCGTAGCAGGAACTGTGGGATACGATCTCCTTCTGATCTGCCTGATGGCGTGTTCCTTTTGATTTCGGACTACAGTACGAACTAACATAAATTTATGTATAATTTTAGCCAATATAAATAAAAGAGTTACAGTGTATATTATAATTAACTTATAACCCTAACTTGAAAAGATAATCTGTTTGAAAGCTATTTATTATATAAAAATTAAAAAATAGCTTTTAGAAGCTGAAAGGAAGTGGCCCTATATACGCTGCTGGCTGTCAAGTTCGTTCGCACTTATTACATATGCACTATTAAAAAGGGCTGTGTTTTTTGGCTGAAATATCATTATAGCGGTTGTTAGATTTTTAAGATATTTAATTAAATAAAAATAAATAACAAATTATATATCCATAAATAATGAAAAATTTTAAAAATATATCATATTAAAAAGCTAATATGTTTCAAATAGCTCACCGAAGCTGTTTGAAACGGACCATAAGCTGCTCCTCGCCTCGGTATCTTGAGTTTGCAGACAAACTCATCACTTGTCACCGACACTTGTTGTGTAAGTTTGCCTCGGTATCTTGAGTTCGCACTTGTTGTGTAAGTTTAGCAATACAGTAGCACATAAGAAATGCCACGTGTGCCACAAACTCATCACTTTGTCACCGAGTGACTAAAATATGACAGAACGAACCTTGCACACTGCAGTTGTTGACCCATCTAAGCTCGCATGTCTCATGCAATTTTTTTATACTGGGAGTCGCAAGGATATACATACAGCATGTGGACGGGGGTCCACTAGACACGGGCCAGCAAAGACTGTGTCGACGGGACTCGAATTCGATGCCTTGATGGGCCTTCACCTTCTTTGAGACTTTAATAGGCCTCAACTGGACCAAGCAGCCCAATCAGGCCCAGTTGCGGTGGCACTGGACAGCGGCACGGCAGCCAATTCGCCTTATCTCCTCATCCATCCATGGCATGAAGCCCCCTTTCCTGCCACGCTCCCCGCTCGCACCAATGGCGGCCACGGCTGTGACCCTGCCCTCCTCGCCCACCCCCTTCCCCGTCGCCACCACCTCCTCCTCCCCCGCCCGCTGCCTCCACCTCCGCTCCCCGCCTCCCCGCCGAGCCCTCCGCGTCGCCGCCTCCGCCGCGGCCGAGGCGCCGCCCAAGCCGCCGCCGACCTCGCCCTCCGGCATCGTCCTCGTCGACCCCTCCGAGGCACAGAAGGTCCACCGGCTCAAGGCCGTCTACGACCAGAAGGTCGTCCCCCTCATCACCGAGGAGTTCGGCTACACTAATGTCCACCAGGTGCTCCACCCTCCTTGCTCTGCTCACAACAGAACGGACAGCCACAATCCTTTCTTGTCTTACTAAGCCGATTCGATTGTGGGTTCTTGATTGATTTGCGAGGTGTGTGCTTGTGGTTGGTCGATTTGTTTAGGTGCCCAGGCTCGAGAAGATTGTGGTGAATTGCGGGCTGGGGACGGATGCGGGGAACTCCAAGGGGCTGGAGGCCGCCATGAAGGACCTCGCCATGATCACCGGCCAGTGGCCCGTCAAGACCAAGGCGAAGAAGTCCGTCGCCAGCTTCAAGATCCGCGAGGGCAACGCCATCGGAATCGCCGTCACGCTCCGCCGCAGGGTGAGCCCCCTGTGCCCGCTCACCTCCTTGAAAATTGAAATGCATCCACTGACTGATAAATTGGCGTATGGAATGCATAGCAATTGGGAATCTTTCATCTGAGAGTAACTATAAGCTGTAGTGATGAGTGAGAATTGTCAGCCTGTTCGATTGATGAGCTTAATTCTTCCTTGGCTTGCTGTAGATAATGTACAACTTCCTGGATAGGCTCATCAACCTTGGGCTCCCTAGGACCATGGACTTTTTAGGTGTCAACCCCAACAGCTTCGACGGGCACGGCAACTACAGCATTGGCCTCCGCGACCAGGGCGTGTTCCCGGAGATCCCATACGAGGTGGGCGGGAAGAAGAACGGCATGGACGTTTGCATCGTCACCACCGCAAAGACGGACATCGAGGCCCTCAGGTTGCTCACCCTCCTCGGCATGCCGTTCGCCGAGAACATCAAATCTGGCGTGGCGATCCGGAAGAAGAGGTTGAAGCGCCACCACTTCATGAGCAAGGGCAGGGGAAGACGTTGAAAAGACCAAACGTTGTTTTCGCACGAATGAGCTTTGCTTCTCACTTTGTTCACTGCGATCTCTCCATCTCTCTGTCTCTCTCTCTCGCAAAGTTTCGCCTAGAGGTTTGATGATTCTGTTGTCTATAATCACTTGCTGTCACCGAATGGAAAAAGATTTGCGTGCGTTCATTTTGGGAGTTTCTGGAACACGAATGTTTATCTAGGCCTAACAAAAACCTCAACTAATTAAATGTGTAAATTAATAGGATGAGCACCGGGTAAAAGGCGAGATGTAAAGAAGAGCATATTATTTCGCAGCATGTTCCAACTGCTTTACTATACCAGCACTTGTCTTGATACGTACATAATCTCTTTGGTCCTAGCATCTCGTAAGCCCTGGAGAGGGAAAGGCATGTACTCCCCAGTGGCTATTACCTACTACTGTGTATCAATAGCTACACTTGGGCAATTCTGGCGGGCCGATGACGAGCTCTTCCTCCGGGAAGGCGCACGGCTTGCCCTCCGCCCCAAGCTCCGGGCACGGCTTCGGCGAGACGTCGGAGGTCACGCCCTTGACGTCGGTGCAGTTCCACTGCAGCTTCTTGGCGTCCGGCGCGAGCTGCGCGGTCACGTTGGATATGCAGATCCCGGTGTAGGGGTCGTTCGGGATGCCCTCCATCCTGCCGGCCATGGTCACGTTCTCGGCGTACACGTCGCGGTAGTTGATGCCGGTGACCTCGGGCAGAGCCTTGGGGTCCGACGAGTTGTCGGGGTGCTGGCCGTAGTTGCCTGTCATCCAGAAGACCCAGTTCATGGTGTGGAGGCTGAGACCGCGCACGAAGATGTCCTTGACGAAGCCGCCCCGCCCCACGCCGGACTTGATCCTGACTGCCGACTCCGTGTTGATAGCGACGTTGTCCTCGGCGCGCACGTCCTGAATGCCGCCGGACATCTCGCTGCCTAGCGCGATCATGGCGCTAGTCGGGGAGATGCAGGTGAGCCTCCTGATGACGATGTGCTGGCTCGGCATGTTGAACTTGATGCCGTACTGGTCCCAGCCGCTCTTCACGGCGATGCAGTCGTCGCCGGACACGATGTAGCAGTCCTCGATCTTGACATGAGAGGAAGAATCTGCACAGGCAAGAAGAGTTCACCGCATTCAGAAGACATGCGTGCTTCTCCAAGAGGAACACTACTGAATACTAAATGTGGCTGCTCTACGCCTCTACCTGGGTCGATTCCGTCCGTGTTAGGCGAATGGACCGGCGCAAGAATCGTGACGCCATTGATGGTCACGTTGCTGTACAAAAGAACAAATGTGAGTGATCATCATAGATTCGTGCTCGAGCTAACAGGTTAGAGCTTGATTTTGGGTGTGAGCTCTGAGCCTTACGTGCAGTAGGTAGGGTGGAGATTCCACGACGGCGAGTCGACGAAGGTGACATTGGAGATGATGATGTTGTCAGAGTAGAGGAGCTCGAGCAGGTAGCCACGAGTGTATGTGAGTTCCTTGGCGTGGTACTTGTCCCACCAGACTTGGCCCTGGCCGTTGATAGTCCCATTTTTACCTGAAATGTTGCTCCGTATCAGATGATTTCTGCAGCTACTACATGATACAGTTTCAGAAAAGCTTGCGAAATAACAATCTTGAGATGGCAAGCATGTACCAGTGATGATGACATCTGTGAGATTTGTTCCAGCAATGAAATTGCTGTATCTTGGGCCAGGCTCGTCCCTTCCTCTCCCGTAAGACGGCAGGGGTGCTATCAGAGGCCAATCTTTCAAGTCCTGAAGAACAAGATGTCATCATGAGCCGCTTACACTGAAAATTGAAAGGGCTGAACAAATACAGATACCAATAGCATGTCCAGAACTTATGTACTGACCATTCAAAGCATGGAAACACACACACAAAAAAGGAAATAGTATAGCAGAGTTTCCCTACCGTTTCTCTTGCTACCACCAGTATGACTCGGTAAGCCATTGAAACAGATCACATCAAGTTTGCTTGACCTTCTAATCCAATGGTCCGTACTTAGCAATTGTTTGATCAAAAGCTGTACAAGTATTCCATAGTCACCAACTCATCCTTACAAATTACTACATCCGTTCTTTTTTTACTTGTCCTTTTAAACATTGACACGGTCTTCAATACATATCTTTGATCATTAATTTTTCAAACTAGCAAGGTGACCCGCGTACTTGCGTAGACATCATCCTTAAAACACGTTTAAATGACTTGATAATACATATGTAATTTTGCTTTTTGAAAAATAAATTGTTGCAGAACTTCATATATGATATTTTAATATTATACATTATAAGAGAGAAAATACTCACTTTGTTCCCCAATACTTGTCACATGTGATCAAAACTTTTTTCCTCATATACTTTTTGATAGAAATACTTGCATAGCAAACAGTAAATATAACATTACATAATTTTTTTATTAATATCAATCATTGTTTTTTCATTATTGTAATACTTATCTATACTACATTCTCATAACACATATCATATAACTTATATCGGTATAACCGAGTGAACACCCGCTAATGATCTCACTTTTAATCCCTCCATCCTGTGGAGGTATACCAAACAAATGGTCATAATATTTTTTGTTTTGTGAGAATTTTTAGCAATTATCTTTTTTCTTAGCGATTGTAGTACACACCGCAGCGATTTTATTTATATCGATTACAATCACACACGAGTGTCTCTGTTTATAAATTTCTCTACAACCTGTCATTATTCATAAGCTAAACTAAAAGTCAAAATTAAAAGCCCATAAGAACGGACCTCCCTGCTGCTCCTGCAAGATGAGTTTGGTGAGGCGCGTGTCCAGGCGGAGCGTGCAGCGCTCTACATCCTCTGGGTATCAAAGGCAAGCAACCGCTTTAGAAACCCAAATTGAATTGTAATATATGCTGGCTGTCTGCACGAATTGAAGGATCCCGTTTAGTCAGCTAAAGAAGGAAAAAACTGGTGTGTGTGTGTGTGCGCGCGGGCGTGTTTGTTGCATGCAGCAAGTTCCTGTTGTGAAGTGAAGGCTAGAAGAGAGGGTAAATTCGGTGGGGAGCCTGAAGGGCATGTTAGCGAGGGCCAGACTGCAGAGGCATTTGCTACCTTGACTAGGCCCTGTTTGGCACGGAGCTGTTTTTTTTGACTTCACAAGTGGAGCCGGGTAAAGCTATTTTTTTTCAGCTCCTTGGGTGGAGCTACTTTTGTCTCAGCAGGTTTTAAGGAACTCCTTGGGTGGAGCTATTTTGTTTTACCCCGTTTGGCACAAAACAGCTCCAAACAGCTCCAAAGAGCTGGTGGTGGAGCTATGCCAAACAAGGCCTTAATGTTGAACCGAATGCAGTAGATGATCTATCTCTATTCTCTCTACTCTAGGCGCCCACTGAGCGCCCTCGGCGCCGGGTGTTGCCTGGTCAATGCTGACGAAGTCAATCTTGGGGAGGTGTTTGGTTCGGTTCTTGGCGTCCATGGCTATCTCATGAAGTTGACTTTTTTAATGGTTATTGCTGGATGCTAATGTTTCCTAACGTATGTCCTAAGAGGACCATTAAACTCCATCCTTGTGTTTTTTTAACCAAATGCATTTTACTGCCCGACGAATGCGTGGTTGTCTGAGCCAGACTTGGAGAGCACCCGCATCTCGTGCACGACGCGGCTGGCCGCGTCAAGGGAGAAGGAGACAGAGAGCTTCTTCACGAGAAACGACGCCGTCATGCGCGTAGCCTCGAGCGCGGCCTTGTTCGCGGTCACCGCCTGGGCCAGCTCGCTCTTGCTGGCCTCGCAGCCTTCCATGGCTACACCGTTCTCCCGGCACCACTTGGAGATGAGGTTCTTGAGAGCCTTGTTCGGCAAGAGCTCCAAATTGGCCAAGACCTGCCCTGTCTTGGGACATGTTGACTTGCCGGAGCTAAATCACCGGTCGATGGACTCGTAGTCGTACGTCTGGTCACCCTGGATTGGTCGTTCTCACATGGGCTGATGCCGCTGTGTCAGGTGGGGCAAAGGTTTGGAGATTTTCTCGATCTGCGTGAGAAAATCTTATTCTTAATATAAAAACCCGGGGGGCTTCTTACCCCCGCAGGTCGAGTTTTTTTTAGTCGTACGTCTGGCTGCTAGTGACGACAATGGGGTCGTGTGGTGTTATAACTCTAGGATTTGTTTCTTAATAAAGGTTATGTAATTTTATAAATAAAAAAGAAATATACCTTTAAATAATAATATCATAGTAAGGATTATCATCTTTTCTAAATTAAGAAGAAACATATCTTTAAATAATAACATTTGACAGTTGCTATAATCTTGCTTAATTAGGACTCGCTTGATTAAATGCCAAATGTTTTGTTTTTCTATGAGAATTTATAGCTTTTTTTCTTAATGACTCTAGAACGTCTGTCATCGATTTTTATTAATAAATAGATTATATATTACTAACAATTATGCAAAACATAATGACATGAAAGTATTTTTGACAATAAATATAGTAATAACATCCCCACGTAACAAATAGAAATACTTTTGTATACGTTAACTTGTCAAAGTTTTAAAACATTAACTACGGCTATTCTAAAACGACATCATCAAAGAGAAACGACCGAGTACAGTAAGGCAACCGAGGACATAGCCGCAACTCCCGACGGGTGTCCTCGGCATACATTTAAGCGCCAACTTTATACTATTTCGTGGTGAGGTTGATTAACAAACGGACAGGGGGACCCTCTTAACCAAAAGCCTTTGTCCCTAGCAAAGCCACGACCTACGCAACCACCGCTCGGCGCCGTCCCGTCTCGTCGTGAAGGCATGTGGCTGCCTGTCCCACGTGTCATACCAATTACTCGTGCGTTGTAATAAAATCATAAAAATAATGAGATGAAATTTACTGTTTGATCAACTTCACACATCAAATATTGGAGAGCAAACGACAGAGATAAAAAGGTAGACAGAATACGTGAGAAAATATAAAAAGTAGAGGGATAGACAGTTGTACCCTGAGAGAGAAGGAGAGAGACGAATGATTTAGATCAAATCGAATGGTTGAGAAAAGACGAGGAAGAATAGACCAACCACCAACTCACAATTTTTATAATAGTAAAGATTACGCACGATTACGTGGCTAATCCCGGTGGTTTCCCGACTAAACGCATGGCAAAACACCGGGCTTAAGAGGGGAGTAAAAAAAAATTGCTAATGGCTCACCTGGGACGCGAGGATCTCGGCGCCGTGGTCGAGGAAGAGGGTGAAGTGGCTGGTGAGGTTGAAGGGGCCCGTCAGCCACTTGCCCTCCGGCACCACCAGTGCCACGCCGCCGTCGCCCGCGCGCTTGGACAGGTCCGCCACCGCCTTGGCGAACGCCGCCGTGTTGGACGTCTTCCCGTCCCCCACCGCCCCGTACTCCGTGATCTTCGCCACGTGCTTCCGGCACCCCGCCGGCGACGCGCCAATGCCGCCGGCGCACAGCGCCACCGCCACCGCCCACACCGTCACGGCCGCCTGCAAATCAAAATTCTCCTTCTTGCTTCGCACCAAGCGAAATCCCAAAGCACCAAGATGTGAAGAGACAGAGAGAGATGAGATCGTTGCTTACGTGCAGTGCTCTTCTTGCAGCCATTGCGAATTCGCGAGAGCAGGGAGGCGTTTCCCCTGCGCAAATTAGGATGGGAAATAAAAGCGAGGAAACGGCGCGTTTATGTAGGAGCAGGACCGAGACCGGTGGAAAAAAAACTACGGATTTGCCCAATTTTCCAATTTCCAGCCTCAATTTATCCTGCGTTGATGTGTGCTATTTTTGCTGTCTCTCTGCTGCGACAAATTTGCTGAGCCACTAGACGTGGCAAGTGTTGATTGACGTGCGTGCAGTAAGTGCATGCGTGCGCCTGGTCTATAGAGTAACGCCTTATCAAATAAATAAATAAGATAGAATTTTCATCGCAGTTTTAAAATAGTTTTTTTGTCAAGTTCTTTTTAATTTATGATATTTTTAAATAAATAAATAGAATTCATTTTTTACCATAATTTTAAAACAGCTTATCACGATATCTTTTTGAAACGACTAGCTTGTACTAGAGTTAAACATCATAAACACTAGAAAAAAAGAACCACGTAAAGCTCACCAGCGACGTTTTGCCGTGAGCCGGTGCTTGGCGTTCACGTCTGTGGTGTGGACTCGTTCTATCCAAGCTACGATTTGGTGGACATGCTGTGGATTTGCCTTGCAAGGAGAACAGAAGACATACGCAATGCACGGCGTGCTGAAGGTGAAGAGTGCAAGGCGTCTTACTCTGTGGATTTGTATTTGGTTGCTTTTTCTATGAGATGATGGTGGTGATCGGTTCGGCTGAAAGCCTCATGGTTTATGGCTGAAAACACTGTAGCTGGCTGAAAAAAACATTGTAGCTGACAGAGGCTTATTTACCATAATTAAATTTAAAAAAATTTAAAAATAGAAAAACATATTAGCCCATCACGTATAATGTAAAAAATACGAGGAAAAAAAGAACCGGTAAAAAAACTCAAAAAACCAAAAGTTCAAAAAAAGATGAAATTTATGAATAGTGCAAAAATAAGCTGAAGCCATATTGATCAGGGCCGATATCTTGCCTTTCTTGTTTGGATAAAAAGCGAAGGAAATCAAACAATTCTCAAAATAAAATGAAGGAAATCGAGCAAGATTTGGTCCAGTGGATATACGAGTGAACACGAGTTACACAATTGAATTCGGGGAAAAAAATCATTTAGTTGGATCTGCAAGTTTTTGCCCGGCCACTCTTAATTTGCATCCTGATGACAAGTAACCTATAACGGTTTATCGAAGGCTTCCCTTGTATGAGCTCACAGGTTTGGCACGGGTGACGCATGAGGCCATCATGGATTCGAGCATGGGGTGTCTTTACTGAATATAGACACCATGATATCTGGGCATCTTGTTATCTGGACATTATGATTTCAAATGCATCAATTTTATCTAAATTTAGGTATATTTTTTCTTTGAAAATATCAGTTTTAGAGTATACAGTAGAGTACAGTTGTGAGGAAGATCAACAGTGATGGCCACGTTCGATGAAACAAATATCTGAGTATAGCATCCGATCATACCGACTCAATACATCTATCACGAACAACTTCTGACTACATATACAAAAGAATTTGGGAAGCAGATGTTAGAATTTTTTATGTAGTTTTTAATATTTATTGTGGTTATTGTTAGTTTAACTAAATATAAAATTATTTATATTACTGATATAAGTGATATGAATAATTTGATGCGGAATTTAACTCAAGAAATTAATACTCGAGGTGCCGAGTACAGTTGTACTGGAATATGGTATACATATTTATTGAGATCGAGTCTACTGAAATTTAACTCAGGTACAACACATAGCGGAATAGCTTAGTTCGTTTTGTAAGATCGGCTCTGCAGGCTATTGACCGTATGATCAAATAATAGCGCATGACTCACAGTGTGCTAGAGACTAATATATTTTAGATTCATAAAGCTGGTATATCTGATCGTAGTTGGCGACATTGTTCAGGAGCCTCACGATATACCCAAAAACAGTTAGATCACTTTATAATGTCTATAAGTAGAGTCTATAAATAAATTTCTACCTTTTAGTTTTATAATAGAATTGTAAGTGGTATCATAAAAAAAAAGAGTAAATAAAAAAGCCTATGTAAAATTAAACTAAGATTAAAGAAAATCCACACATGATATAAGAGCACACAGTAAGCCGCACGGAATTCTTCTCGATTCGGTCTGCTCTCCTCCGTCCACGCGCCGTGAATCAAAGCCACGGCGCGAGACGTCCTCAACGGTTCATCGATCGCCATGCGGAAAGGGCACGGAGCACAGCCGAGTCAGGACGCGCGCGGGCAATCGGCGTGGAAGCCCGACCCTTCGTCACGCACGGGTTGAAAAGATTCTCGGTCCGCGCGCGATGGAACATCGGGTAAGTTCTTTTTATCCGAGTCTTTTTTTTTGTTACGATTTATATTTTTTAGCTATTTGTGTAAGAGATTATAGAGTAACAGAAATTTACATACGATTTTTACCGATATAAATAAAGTCGATATAACATGTACTACAATTAACTAGTAGATTTTATATTCAAAACATTATATTTAAAAACTAATTATTATAAAAAAAATTAAAAAACCAAAAACTAAAAAACACATAGCCATCGATCAGTCACCAACGACGTTCACTTTTCTTCACGCGTGGGCGTCCCATCCCGATGCACACCGGACGTGGGTTAACGTCCAAGCAAAGATCAAATTCCGGATTGATTCACGGGGTGCTTCGTGAAGGACAGTGGTATCATCAGTCCGTCCTCCGATCAAACATCAGATCACGTCCCAAGCACAGTGGTATCATCAAGACAAGTCCAAGGCGCACGTCAATCAGCACAGATGTTTGATCAACTCGGCTTCGGCTTCTGATTTCTAACTTATTTTTCACTATTTATAAGTTTTGTCTTTTTGTTGAGTTTAGGCCCTGATCAACTCGGCTTCGGCTTCTGGTTTATTTTTCACTATTTATAAGTTTCGTCTTTTTCTGAACTTTTGACTTTTTGTTGAGCTTTTTTGCCGGTTCTTTTTTCCCGTATTTGTTTGTATTATACGTAATATGCTAACATATTTTTTTATTTTTAAAATTTTTAAATTTAATTATGCTAAATAAGCCTCTGTCAGCTACAGTGTTTTTTTCAGCCAGCTACAATATTTTCAGCCATAAGACACGAGCTTTTCAGCTGAACCGATCACCACCGTAATCAAGTCACGGCCGGCGCGGAAGAAAACATCGGCGTCATCCCTCAGTCACGCGGCGTCAACTCTTCCTCAGCCAGTCCGATTTGGTAACACTTTTTCTCGCATAACAACCAGCAGCGTATTTTTAAAACTACTTAGATATTATAAACTAGATGATTTAAATTTCACAGTTTAGAAAAATATGTTTTTACTTCCTACTAGAAACATAAATTATATCATAAAAAATAAACCGAAAGAGCAAAAAAAAGGAGCTACTGTTGAAGGAACAAAACATTGTACAGAAAAATATGAAATATTAGACTACAGATAATAAAAGGATTCGTATTTTTATGTTGGGACCGATGACTGATTCTTTAACTGATAAGTATGAGGGTGAACAGAATATACGAAAAATAATGCACAGTCTGGAATATATATTGGTGAAGTATCTCTTATTAAAATACTTAATCTTGTTAATCACTTTCTCTCTACTAAAATATACGATAGCACTTTAATTAATGAGTATCACAGTAAACTCTTGTTTTAGCAAGGATCATGGTTTTTGGTGATTCTACTCATCGATAGCTTAGCTAGTTTTTTTCCACTTCTGACTTGTGGTATGACTTGTGTTACAGTAATTAGCTTTCAAACGGTGCGTTTTTTTAAGGTGAGGTCAACAAGAAGATTATAGTAAAAAGTGTACTGAGTTCAGCTGTACCGGTCAAAATCGCATGCATCTATTTTCCTCCGCGTACTGACTCTCGCGAACAGTCAGAATTCAAAATTTTAAGCTATAAGCCATAACAAAAAAAACTCATCCTAAAGTACTGTCCTGTTTGATTTGGTTACAACAGTAAAACTCAGTATCTTGTTTTGTAAGGCGTGTATTGCTCTATGTAAAACAATATCATATTTCTATAATGGCACATTCTGTACAACGGGGAGAACAGAAGCTGTTCATCATGGTATTACTCAGATCCAACCTAGTAATGAATGTTTTATTTCTGATGCACAAAATGACTGTTACTCTTGAACACCGTGTTGCGTGGTTATGAATGTGGCAGAACGCATCATGAAATCATTTTCTGGAACCACATAACTGTTCATTTTACTGTACCTTCTTGTATTTAGTGGACAATCCACTATGGTATTCAAAATTTCAGAACGAGTTGATAATTTCTTCCTGTTGTAAAATCCATTTCTACGTAAGTTTATTTCCATGTATTGTATTAGCCCAACATTTTACTAGTCTCAAGGTTAATTGACCTGACAGAACTATTCTTTACATTTATAAAATCAGAAGACTGCTCATATTACTATGGTTATGTTGTGTTTAGCTTTGTGCAATCCTCTATGGCATTCAGATTTTTCTGATTACTAGGTGTTTCTTCGTGTTGCAGAAGTGTATTGTCACAGTTATTCCTAGACTTTACTAGTCTTAAATTTTGCCTGACAGTACACATGCCGAATTCAAACTGATGTGGTGATTAGTGATGCGCCGGGTGCTTATAAGCTTTAGCATTTGGCATCCAATGGCTCTAGGTATTTGTGTTATCATAAGAAATGATGCACTTTCGGTATATAATGTTTTGAATGAGTCCTTGCTGGGACTTCTTGGGGGTACTTGTTCATAAGATTTGCATGTTGCTGCTCACAAGAGTTTCAGATAGAAAATTAGATTGTTTCACATTCTTACATGGTTCTTCATCTAAAAATTTCGTTATGTTTTTGCAGTTCCGGGTGGTGACAATGAAACAAGTGCTCATGCTCCGAGAAGACCTGAAGCGCCTAGGGTCTAAGGCCAGTACTGTCAAATCAGAATTTGAAAGGCATCTAATCGCATAGTGCATAGAATTACACAGTCTTTTGGTTGTTGCATATATGGTGAAATTGCCTAATACTACCAGTCTGCTTTCTTGTTAAACTGCAGATCCAACTTTCCAGGTTTTGGTTAATGCCGTTGTGCTGCTGGCGTTAGATGGGGTTACCAAAGGAGTTTATTATCATCATCGACTGTTTGCCAATCGTTGGTGTAAATGTGTGCGAATCCATTAGGCTTTGCAGGGATGTAAATACGATGCGGCTGGACTTGGAGAGGTCCTTACCAGGCCATTGCAAGGTCATCAGCTGGGCCACTGATGCACTTGCGTCACCTCACCGAACGTAGATGAACCAGCCGTTAGTCGTACGCCCATTTTCAGTTTTATTGACAGGCTGCGAATCTTATCGTAGATGAGCCGTTAGTAGTACGTCCGTCATTAGTTTCAGGCAACCGGGTTTCGCATCTAGGCTGTAAATGGGTAGATGGGCAGCTAACGGGCTGCCTTCTGCGCCTCTTTATTGGGCAGTAAATGGACCAATTTCTGCGTCTTGTAGGACCGTTGCAGTGAATGGACAGCATTCTAAGTTCTTTTCTACTTATAGCTTGTGATTTATATTATAGTAACTAATTTTTAAATAATATATTTTTTAAATCCTTGTTCAGTTGTTCTGTCGCACGGTCGGTTTAATGGGTCAACTTTTGCCTCTCCATGGTCGATCCGTGTTGGGCCCTCCCTGAGCTAAAATTTTCGTCTTAATCGGCCTAAATGGGCTTTGTGCTTATAATCGGACGTAAGGTTATATTGGTCGTTTCTTGATGGGCAGTCAATGGGCTAACTTTGCCTCGTAATGGGCCGAAAATGGGACGCTTATGCGATTTATTGGACGGTGCGGTTAGATTGGGCCGATTTTGCGTCCCATAATCGTTCCGTGTTAGGCTGTAAATGGGCTGCCTTGTGCGATTTGTCTGAAGGATTTATGGACCCACTTTTGCGCCCCGTGAGAGTTTCGAGTTGGCCCGTAAATGGGCCTATATATCTGCTTACCCTCGTGCGTTTTCTGTTGAGCCGTACATGGGCTGGTTTCCTTATTACGGGTATGTGTAATTGGGCGAGAAATGAGCCAGTCGTCCTGGTCTCAGAGTATTTCCAACAAATCTTCTAAAGTGCTCATATCCTCTATATTTTAGAAGAAAAGGTAAAAAAAAGGCTCTAACAGATCCCCTAAGTGGTACCCAAAAATATAGAGGACTCCATCCCTAATTTTTCGTCCCCTATATATGGAGGACGCACACCATCCCCTAAATCGGCCCCAACGCTCCTGCACCGTCCGATCCCCTAAATTCTTTGGTTGGTAGTTTTTGTGGACCCAGATTTTAATTTAGAGGACCATATTTAGAGGACTTGTTGGAGGTTACATATTTTTAGTCTTCTATATTCTAGATTGTGTCCTCTAAAAAGTAATTTAGGGGATGAGATTTAGAGGACATTGTTGGAGATGCTTTAGACCGTAAAAATTTCAACTAATTCGAAATCCTGGGGGATTACATACTGGGCTATTGTTATCTCGGCAACTATAATGGTCTCACCCCATGTTTGTGCTCCGACGTTATTCCTTACTGGCCTCCGACGCGATTGGGCCTTTCGCTGGGCAATCTGTCAATTCGCATTGAACAACGGGTTGCCTGCCTGATTCAGCTGTGTGTAGTCAATTGTACACTCGAACCGTCGTAGACGGGCTGCTGATGCCTGCCCAGTTGCCTGTCAGTTATGACCGGCACGAGCTGCCCTGATTGAGACGATCACTTTGCTCTGCAGCTGCAGCTCCAGCGTTAGCTGTAGATCGTGACGGACAGGCGTACGCTAGCAATCGCTTGTTTCTGACGGCCCAACAGTTGATTTTCGACCGGATCGAACGAACAGCGCAGTGCCTTGTAGAGTCAGCCGATCCACTCCTCCAAGCCCCGGATAGCTGTACATTGTACAATTCCGGCCTGTCTCAGCCCATTTATTCTACCTGCAAAGATGCGATTACTTGGGCCAGCCACTTTCGCATTTTCTTGTCTTTCCACATGTAGTGGAATCGCACGATAGCAGGCCTCCGAGATCGTCCACGGTTCCTCCGACTTGTCACCCAAAAAAAAACCACAAGGTTTGAGATCGAGACCTATGCTATGGCGTGTTCGTTTGAAGGTAAAGGTTGCCATATCTTGGTCACACGCTCACCTTGACCGGATTTATGTTTAGCTTGGTGCGAAATTTTAGCAAGATCCTATCTCATTGGTACACTACTACACCAGTTCATTTCCTTGCCAGTTCGTGATCGCGTGACACTTTGCTTTGCTTTGGTACAAAGCTAAGTTTCAGTCAAACCTTATTTTAGCACTGCATGGATTGGTCAGGGTTTTTACATGATACAAATAGCATCCATACTATCAAGCTCAAGCTGGGGAGGAGCCACACTTTAGGCATGATAGGCTGCAGCCTGGGGTGTAGAAAAATATTTAGTATATAGCCTGAGTAAATTTAATTTAACCTGGGTAACGTTTTCATGTTCCAGTTCAGATAAACTAAATCATTCCACCACTGAGTTCGGAGAGCAAGGAAAGCTGGCACCCCATCGTTATTGCAGAGTTGCAGGAGCGGGCGGAGGAGCCTTGGCCCCGGTCGAGCGAGACTGCGGCTGAGACGGACGTCGGCGGGCGACGCCAAGGCGCGCATTAAAACCCGCTTGTCCCCGTGCAGCTACAGCCCCAGCAGCCGGATCGGCGGTTGGCGCGCGGCAACAAAAACCCGCGGATCGCGAGGCCTCCGCCGCTTTGTTCGCTTCCGCCGCGCGCGCGGCCGCAGCCGCGCACGGCGCAGGCAACGTCGCCCTTGGTAAAGAGACGTGCCGTCCCCCCGCGGCTCACGGCAACGTGGCCTTCACGTGGGATTGACGTCGACCAGCGCGGCGCGGCCTTGGCAGACCAGCCGGACGTCGTCGGTCAGGAGACTCCACCGTAGTCGCCGTACGTAGCAGCTTGTTTCGGGTCCGATCGACAGTCGTGCCTGCGAATGTGCGTGTGATCCATCAAAACACTCTTGGGAGTTCCACTCCCCAATCCCCAGAGTACGCTGTACGCTTGGTTTCGACACGATCGAAGAGCAGCAAGCAGGATTGGGTTGAACTCCAGTAACAACGCCAAATGGTCCAAATCAACGGGTCAACACACACTGTGGCCCCGATCACCTATCCATCCGTGTCCGTGCATGCGAACGACGCCGCCTGGTCCCGCGCGACACAATGCCGCCCCAACGCCTGCGCACGTAGGCCCGGCTCGCGCCCTGCGTCTCCATCGTCCGTCACCTCTCCCGCTCTTCTGCATGCCCTCGGCAAATTTGGGTGGCCCATGGCTGTTGCTGTTCGAACGCAGAAGCGAACTTACCTCCAAAAGTACTTGTCATTTGTTGCGACAACACGACAACTCGACTCGAGCTTGAGCACATTATTGCCATCTGGTCCCGGCCGATCCATCCACGCAGAGATCGATCGATCGAATCCATGCAAAGTTCTGATCGCACGGCGCCAGCACGTTCAAATTTTGAAAACACAAGACCGTACTGCGATTCACTAGAACTCGACGTATGGGATGCATAGCATTTGCCGTTGTATCAACATGCGATTAACGATCGACCACTTGTTTGTTTTCTCATTTATCATGTACGAATCATGCGTCGCAATCCAATTTGCTGTGTTCATATATATAATTCGCAGTTCCTCTCGTTTACGCATGAATTCGATCGATCGGTTTCTTTAGTAAACGGTCTCCCTGTTCATTAAGATTTTCATGCATGCGTGAATGAGCTAGCACTAATTTAATTATGTTACGGTACCTATCATTTGACAGGGCTAGAGGATAGAGGCAGTCTGGATTGTATTCGCGCGTAGAGTTGCTTTCGTGGACAGATCATGCTGCCGACGCTAGCTCGTATAGTCTCTCTCCTTTGAGACATTCTTGTATAATTCGACAAGGACAACATGTAAATATATAATTCTATTGAACATTTCCATTTCTCTTGGGTTGGTGGGAAAATGAACAACCCCGGACGATACTAATCATATTTCTTCGACCCAAATTACCCATCCGAATGGCGCATTTAGGAAGCTTATCTTTGCCTAATGTCGTGTGTAAGGAACCTTAATTAATTAATTTTGATAATATTTTCTGTATGTAGATGATATATGTATATGCATGTATATAGTATAATTACCTAGGCTATTTTGGTATTCAGATGGAGACGCGCATTAAGTTAAATATTTTTAGCGTCTAAATTGGCACTCTATTTTTGTATGTCTCTGTATCCTGTCCCAACGCGTTCAAATGGTCTGGTTCAACTCGAATTTTTTTAACTGACCAAATGCCTTCAACTGAACAGAAATGTGTCACCATTTCCAGCTTAATCTATTTCTATCATTATATTATTAAAGTGGTAGAAAAAGAAGTCATCATATTTACTCTTAAGGGTCAGAAATTCAAATTCATATGTTAATCGGTGAAAAAAAAGAAAGATCTATAGTGTCGATTTTGATGAATTCAGATTATAAGATCAAGATTAAAACAAAGAGTCTATGTCTAAGTAAAATCCAGAATAACTCAAGTTTAAAATAAAAAAATAAAATAAATTTAGCACTATAATTTTTATACGAGGTCCTAAGCAAAATCTGTAAATAAATATAATTTAGAATAAAAAAATTAAAAATTTGATTTATGCATGAATTCCAACAAAAAATAACTAAAATTAGAATAAAAATAAAATAAAATAAGCAATACAATTTTGATATGCATTCAGAAGTAAAATATATAAATAGCTATATTTTGGAATAAAATTCAAGAAAAATTAGCAATTGCATTTGTATACGAATTTTGATAAAATAATTAAATTTCAGAATAAAAAATAAAATAAAATTTGCAATTTGATCTTCATACTAATTCCTAAGTAAAATCACTAAATAGATATAATTTAGAATAAAAATTAAACAAAAATAGCAATTGGATGTGTATATGAGTTCCAACTAAAAATAGCCAAAATTTAGAATAAAAAATAGTGATGTGAGCCAACGACCTGGTAAGCTCCAACATTGTTGAAGTCAGTGGCATAAGAATCACAATGATGGGGAAGCTCTAGCATAGAGGAGATGAAATTTTGCATGGAAGACGAGCTATGGATGATATGAGACTATCAGGTAACTAGGAGTATGCCATCACTGGTGAGGGTACGATGTAACTAGCAATGGGGAGAAGATTCTCCATATTGTTAGACAACAACTAAAATAGACATGCCGGCATCAATGAAGATGGGAGATCATCGCGATTAATGAGGAAGCCACAACATTGAGTTGGCCAATATCGAAGAAGTGAGCGTTGAGTTGGCTGATGTCGCAAAAGAGGAGAGACTGGCATGGGAGAAGAAGACATCAAGCACATATAACATCATGCATGCATCCATACGAATAGAAACACGGGCATACAAAATCAAAGGAGCAAAGAGCTCAGAGTAAAGATGGGCCGGGGCAGCCGTAGAGAATAGACTAAGGGCCACTGAAGAGAGCAGGACGGATGTTCCCGGTAGGGATAGATGATGGTTGCATGTGTATGCGTGTTGATGTCGCAACGATCAATATTAAGTAATAATTGGATAGAAGTAGAATATACTTCATTCGTTCTTTTTTTACTTGACGTTTTTGACTTTTCATAGTCTTCAAAATGCGACTTTAATCGCTACTTTTTTTATAACTTTACACTAAGATATACTAATAAAATTATAATATTATAAAATATTTTTAATGATAAATCTGATGATATAATTTTTGTATAAATAATCTAGATTGTTTTCAACTTATTGATAGTCAAACTTTAGAAAGTTTGACGGCACGGATTCTAAAAAGTTAATTAAAAATGAATGAATAGAGTAACTACATGGTAGAGTATTGAATTGGAAGGAGTAGTAGCTTAGAGGGATCAATCAAAAGCTATGGCGGCAAGAAGAGATAGAAAGCAACCGGTGTATGAGGGAAGACAAGTTCATAGTAGGCCTCTCATGCTATATTGGTGTATGCATGGGTAAGTTACTTTAATACTATGTAAACTAATAAGATAATTTTATCACATATATAATCAATGTATTGCTTAAGATTAAATATAGGTACATGTGCATGCATTTATTTTAGAGAAGAGTAACTAATGGAGAAATAATAGAGGCATGCAGCTACATAATCTATGCATGATGGAGAGTAGTTGAGTTTCTAAGAACCCCAGTACCTTATTATAACCAATGATTTTCTTCCATTAAAGCTCTTAACTCCAATTACGTTTCTCAAGCTGTATTTTTCTTCAAACTTCTATTGTCATTTTTAATGTTTACGATGTTTTAAAATTTTAAATAGCCTACAAGATACATAATTATATTTTCCAAGTATTTAAATATATCATTTGATACTATAAATCTTAAAATAAATTTAGTCGTACAAATGCACGTGAGTTATGAAGCGCCAAACGGAAAGTGCTAAACGATCGAGTACTATTGTTAATAGTATAGAATGATTTCTTTGCTGCGAGCTAGTACGCAATAATACTCCCGCGGATTAGGCTAATTAGAACGCGATGCGATTATATACGTTTGGAAAAATTTTAATGGTCTCAATAATCAGTATGCACATAGGCAAAGACAAATGAGAGAGAGACAGGAAAGGGAGCCCATCTATATATTACACTGTAACGAGTCATCCATACATGCATATACAACGTGTAATCTGTGCAGATATACACACCAAGGCATTGGAGAACGCTAAAGAAACCAACTTGAGTTGACACAACACAAGATATATCAGCTCACGTATATGTTCTTGCAATCGATCTCCTTCCTGTCTATATATCTTGTCCCTGAAACAAATTAAGTTGAAGAAATGGTTTAGGAAAACATGCATATATATACTAGGAGTAGTAATCAACATCGATCTTTGTGCATGCATGCTTGCTTGTTTGATTGTTTCAGTTCACTTGCACTGTGTTTGATTGTTTCAGTGCACTTACACTGGACTTCTTGCAGTAGAGGATGGCGTCGTGGACGGCCGTGTCGGCATTGCCGTGGCACCACTCGATGCTCGACGTGGACCCGCGCGCCGGGCTCGCCGGCGAGACCCGGGGCCTCGGCGCGATCAGCCGCAGCGCTCTGACTTTCCCGTACAGCGGCATGAGGAACCGCAGGTACCTGAGCAGAACCTTCCACGGAGACGACCTGCCGCGCCTCCCGGCCAACAGAGGCCGCGGCCTGGCGTTCTTGCCCGCGCCGCTCCTCGCGCTGGAGCACGAGCTCAGCGAGGCCGGCGTGCTCTGCGCCGAGTGGAACAGCGGGGACGAGGGCGACGACCGCGGCGCGCTCGGCACGTCCACGGCGCGATGGACCGAGTCGTCGACGTCGACGTCTTCTTGGAGATCGGAGCAGCCGTTGGGTTCGCAGGGGAGGAGGCGACCGTTGCGGAAGATATTGCTCGCGCTGACCAGCACCGGGGACGGGGGCGCGCTGCCGCCGGGCAGGCCGAAGTCAAAGTCGCTCGCTGGAGTCGCCGCCGTCGTGGTCCACCGCATGGAGAAGAGCTCGGCAGGGTCCATGTCGATGAAGGACCTGGAGCTTCCAAAGGAATGGCCGAGGTCGGCGTCGACGAGGCGTTCGAAGGACGGCTGCGCGCCGCACTTGAGCCATCCGTAGGAGAAGCTGTCGTTAAGATGCTGCAGCGAGGCAACCTCCATGAGCAGGGCAGCGAGTCGTGCGTGCGGTGTGCGTGCGAGCTTGACGAGGAGGAAGAGGCCAAGTTGAGGAGGAGCTTAGCATTGGATGGGTGGTGCCGTGTGCCGTGCGGTGCGGTGCGGAGGCCGGCAGGCACGGCATGGCACAGATATAGGCGCCTCCTCGCCATGGCCCGTCTCGTTTGGTGCAATGTCCATGTTGCCCCCCGCCTTGTCCTCTCTCTCTCTCTCTCTCCCTATCCCTATCTCTCTGTCTGCAATTCTCTCCTCTTTTTTCATCTTCTTCTGCTGCTTTTCGCTGTCATAACGTGGAATGGAATTGAGCCTTGTCCCATGATAAACATAAATGTAGCGGGCTTTAATGCTCGGGTCGCTATACTCTGATGAATTGCCGACAAATACACACTGTTCGCACAAGATGCACTTGCGAGTCTTGTGACTAATTGTCAGCTGCATGCTGCAAGCATGGAAGCAAAATGCTCATATGGTTCCGGTTTTTTTCTTCGGTTTCTTTAGACCTTGGAATAAACGAAACGGTTTCTACATTTTTAAACGGCTTTCTAAGCCCGCCAACACATACACTATCTATATTAACGTCTCTACCGTTTGCCACTATCTCAAAAAGCACAGGTAAAAACATCAGCCATAGTCCAAAGAACATGGTCTCAGTTATCTTCAGTTCTGGCGCAGTAACAAGCAGTGCTGGAGCTAGAGGGCCTGCAATAAGCAGGCACCTATGCTACGCCAGAAACGTACGGTAAACGGTAGTTAGTCATTTCGTAACAGGTTCAGGAAAATGACAAACATCCGAACATCCCAAACTAACGCCCGGATTCGTCAGAGACAAACTTATGTTGTCAAGAGAAAACTGGAAACTACACGGAGGGGGTTAGTTGGGTGGTTGAGATAATCCTGACAAAAACCGGCGACAACGTTGCCGCACGGCATCATTCCCTCCAAAGGACTCGTCATGTCACGCTGCGAATTCCAGTTGGATCAATGCGTAATATATCCTTCCAGTTCTCACAGTTCATAACTCTAGAAAATAGAAATAGCATGCATGTTGCTGCTGTGTCAAAGTGGATACAAGGGAAATCAATAATGATCTTGGATTCTGGGAGAACAAGCTAAGCTAAATCCGAGCCCATGACAAAGTAATGTGGTCCTCACGTTGTGAAATCTCCAGTCTCCAGTGCACAGGCTGCTACGAACAAAGCATCCATGAGCTATGGTCTCATCATGTCATCACATTGTCCAATCTTGGATTGAAGCCAAGCAGCCTTGGAGTGCAGTATTAAAATCATGGAGTAGGAAATGTGTCATGCAATTGGGGAAGCAGGCTTGGATTATCAAGGATAATAAAATACAGTTCAAGAACCAAGAACCTTGTCCTAGCAAAAAAGTTTCGAGACCCTTAAACAAGGGACAATTGTCTACGTGAACACCTAACAGAAAAGCGGTAACGACACCCAGACATGCTAGTTCTCTGTTCTTGGTTCAGGTTCCATCCGTAGTAACCTATGGGTGACCGAGGTTAAGTGTAATTATTTAAATGCATATGGGTGATCTTTTTCTTTTCTGAAGTGGTAGTGGCCTAGTAGGAGAGCTGCTGCCATCTAATTCATGGAGAAAAGGCGATACATATTGAAAATTACAGTGTTCAGAAATCTTCCTTGGAAAACATTGTTCAGAAACACATCAGCAGATGGAAGAGAAAGGAAAACAAAGCACATGAGAGGTATTAAAAAAAAATTTCTAAAAAAGAAGATAAAAGTATGTGTGATATGGGTTGACCATGTACCGATGCACATTACGTCTTGAAGCTGTAGATGTAGGACCAATAGTGGAGATTAGAGAGGGTGAATAATCTTTGACTCTTTTTGATTTCAATAAAATCGACCCTTTTGGTTTCTTTACTCAATTAGACATGAGAAGCCAATAAGATCAGATACACAGCGAAAACATAGATAAAATAGAAACCAATAAGTCAGGGAACAGAAGAAGCAACAAGTGGGCCAAGACCTCACTGGGCCGGTTTGACCGCCGGCTTAAGACTAGTCTCATTGGGATGGACGATCTGACCGCTAGTCTAAAGGCGGTCTAATCGATCACCGATCTGACCGGTCCCTTGTTCCTAGACTGAAAAGACCTCTTGGGTCAAAACTCAAATACCAAGAACTTTGTCAAATCTCATCCAAACATCTCTAAATTTTGTATGAGATTTGTTCAAGGTATTAAGAACCTAAACCAATTAAAAGCAAATCAAATCTAGGTCAAAGAACACCCAAAACTGTAAAATCTAAATTAGTCCTTGTTTGAGGAATTTTAATCAAGAGGATGATCCAGATCTATTCCTACATGTCGTAGCAAGCTAATTTCGGTATGAATTCGGAATAAAACTATGGTTGACAACAAAAACCTAAATTTGAGTCAAGAACAAGATAAACCGATCTTGATCTTAAATCTTGCTATGAAGGTGATCTAGATGGGCAATAATTGATCAACCGGTGCTTCTTACACATTATGGATCATAACAAAAATAAAGAGGGGAGAAGGAAATATAAAAAAGTAAGCCAAATTAAGATTTTAACACTTGAGTAAAGAGAACAAAGACTTATGAATTTTGATATATATTGATAATTAAAGATGAATGTTTACAGGCTTACAACCATTCTCTAGCCAACCACAAAACCTAAGGATGACAAAGAGTTCAAGACAAAGAAGCACAACTCATCTCCTAGATGTTCTATCAAAAACCTTAACTCTGCTCCACTTGGCTTCCTAGAGAGCTAACCCTAACTCTCTCCACAGACCTTATATAATGCAGGCTTATAAGAAATCCTAACCAACACCTCTAGTTGGGTTTCGTCTACTTACATGGGCTAACATGTTAATCTAGTACTATACCGAATTTTACACTCACATATACACGCTTCTCAAAGTGCATATCACCAATAACCATTAGTTAATCAACGCTTGATCCACTTAACATTTTCAGCACATTCTTAACCTAAACCACGTCTCTTGCGCCTCCTCGCATTGTGGTTTGATCAAGTCTTCAATTATTTTGGTTAAAGACCGTTTTGCCCCTAAACCACATTCCACGAAGTTTTGCGCTTTCTTTGACTTGAAGTAGCCCCCCGTGTTTCATCTTCAGCTCTATGTGACCCCAATAACTTGCAGCCAAGCCTCTCACATATCTAGATTCCACTGAACCATCTTCGCTTGCAAATAGCCCCAAGGCACTTGGTGCACCACATACTACTCTACACACCATAATGGCACCCGACTTTCCTAACCGTTCTAGGTTCCAGCTCCTTCCTAAGCTTAACCTTGGTCCACCTTGCCTTGCCCGTCATGTCCACCACCGCTTTATCTTCTTAGCTTGTAACCACTCTGCCTGCCTCAGTCATCTTTCGGTAGCACCTTGATTGTTCTAGACCTCAGCTTCCCCAGCTTAGTCTTGATCCCTTCAGCCTCACCACGAACTAACTCTGGAGTCCTGCAACTAATAACAACAAGCAAACAATCACATAATACTGCATAATACAAATCAATTTACACTATTGATAAACCAAAAACCCTTCCTTTTACCTCAAAGCATCTCCACATGCTTTGACATGTATCTTGTAGTGTCCAATGACTAGCCGTCACGTCTTCACGCATTCGGACACTCCTGAACCGTCTTTACGTGCATTGGTCTCATCACTTGGAGCACTATATGCACCAACTCGTATCTTATGACCCTCATCTTATCTTATGACCCTCATCTTCTCTATACTTCTTGCTTGAGCTATGTAATCTTACCCGAACTTACATGAATGCCTGGAACTCAGATCCATCATTTAGTCCCGATCTATTGTTGTTGACTGCTAATGTTAGACTCACGTTAGTCAAAGCAATACATCATACACTCAAACCACTCTTTTTAACCCTGACTGGCTAGTTGGACTGCCAACCATTGGCTGGTCTGACCTCACCAGTCAACTCCAGTCAAACCCCGATAATAGGGGAACCAGTTTGACCATGGCAACCATGCCGGTCAGACCGCTCAACATACCTCATGTTGGACCGCCATTATACAGCCGGTCGCACCGCTTTCAAATCTTTCACACAACAAAATAAGGACATTTGGAACAAACGTACTGCCAACTATAGGCTGGTACGATCGTTTGCCTATCAGACTGCTGCCCATGGCTGGTCCGATGGCCTCGTCACCTAACAGCAAAAACCAAAGATTGCAATAGACATAAAAGCAAACTTAAACTTCAACAACGAAGTACAACAAAATTAAATACTCATCACACAACATAGAGACTCTTCATGGTCTCACAATGTACATTACTTGAGGTTTCATGTTGGGGATGCAAATTGCCATGTTGGTTTTATTTTGCCTGACGCAAGGAATTAGTCGCACGGCATCTCAGCTGTCAAAAAAGAAAGTTGAGGCACTCCATGGGCCACGGCCACTAGATAAAGAACCTCAGCTGTGGCGCGCAGGTGAAAGAGAATTTCTCTTTTTACCAACGGTCGGGGATTGTGATTACAAACAGAGAAAGAGATATGGAAATCGTATTCTCCTCCCCCTATTTACAAAACAAAGAAATTTTCATAGAGATCTTAAAAGGCACTTTCTGTAGAAGAGCATCTAAAAAAGACCAAAGTGTAGAATGATTCAACAATAATGCCGTTTTGTGCTCCGGCACAGCAGAGGCTTTTGTGTAAGGGACGTCCTCGTGCAAGATCGCGAGCCTAAGAAATGTGAGGCTCACAACATACAATTGATACATGAGCAGCAAATGGTTCAGGGATTAAGAAAAGGACGAACAACTCTGCAAATCTTGGAGACGCGAGTGGTAAAAAGAACGAGAGTGGAGAACCAACAGTTGTGCCCTACACTGGATTTTACCACAGATCTTGTTTCCAACCACTAAACATCACATTAGACGGAGCAACGACACATCAGTAAGCGCCGACCATACCCTTTAACATGACACATTCTGGTAATCCTTTTGTGGAACATTGGAGTACACTTTGCCCCCACCAGGTTATAGCTTTATAGGAGTTGCGATATGCCGTCTCTTTACTCAAAGCACTTTGCATCATAATTTTGGGAATATATAAATATATATGGCCCTGAAGAATGCACAGACATCGAATCGATGCCGACATTCCTTTCTAGACTGAACCATTACCAACATATTATCTCCAGATTGAGAAATTAAACACTCATTATAGAGCTAGACTGAATAAGGGGTATGCGGTTTAGTTGTTGAGTTGCGAATTGCATTTTTTTACAAGATTAATTACATAGTTGAGGTGTTGGAGGGAGACAGGTAAACCAAAGTTTGAGATTAGAGATTAGAAATTGAATTCAAATCAAATTACTTTTCACCAAATAAATTTCTGTGTAGAAACCAGACAGGTGAAATTGAAACCACAACACACACATAATGGTCACATATTTCTGGGAGTATGTACTCTCACTTTTCATATACCGTTTCAATGATATTGTTATACCTCTTTATCTTTTTAATCATACTTTAATAATGATTATTAGATACTCTAAAGTGAGTTTCATAAAAAAATTCATCAAAGCTCACTTTTTTATAACATAATTTATGTATCTACTTGTTTCATATATAAAAAAGGATATATAGTAAAAATAAAGGGATCTGATAAAAAATTTCAATTAAATTGTATTGAAGTATTTTAAAATTAATATCTACGTATTCCAAAAAATAAAGAGCCATAATCTGTTTGTTTAAATGATATATTAAAAATAGAAGTATATACTCTAGGTGTACGGAAAAGGCTCTCTAGCAGGCAGCAGGTAACGGAAAGGCCTTCATGGTATGATGAATTTGATAGCTGAACATGGTAAATAGTAAGGGCATATTGACAGTTTTGCTCTTCAGTTTCGAGGTAGTTTCCAAAAAGAAAAAGTTTGTAGTTGACCTTTGGTGGTAATCAGCACGCTTTGTCAACTAATGGTTGTTAACTGGTACAACTACGCATTCCTATGGGTCATGCAAGCGTAAAGTATGCTTTGCGTGTTCCTTCTGAAATAAGCGATGCCGGTCATATGCTGGCCTAGGAGCTTGCAAAATCCAGTGAAAATAGTACTATTTAAGACCTACATGGCTAACTACAATACTAAGATTACTGCAGCCAAATAATAATAATCAAAATCATCTAATGAAAAAAAATTCTTCCTAAACGCTTTTCCTTTCTGAAAGGTATGAAAATTCATTTCCAAAATTTAAATTTGAACCCACTGCAAAACTGGCTAGTTTATTATCAGACAGCCAGGATTTCCTGTTTCTGCAACAAACCAATATTCCAAGTAGGATATAGCCAGTGTCCGGAACCCTCTTTAACATGCATGTTATTAACATATGAGCTTGGTTCAGTTGTAACTCGTAAGTGACAAAAACAATTGTCAAGAAGCAAGAGCCATATGATGGCGATATGGCGTTATATTGTCAAAATTAGGGCCCCGCGCTAGAATTTCATGCATATATCGCAACTAGCGTGTAACGCCCCGTTTCCAGGGGCGCTTGCGGACACGACATCCTGCAACTATTCATGCTTGAACAGTTATGGAATGTCACGCAAGAGTGAACCATCACATGCTTACAACAAAAGTCCAGCATATATTTCACATAAGGTTTAACAACCCAGTTTTTACTGCAGCGGGGCATGCAAGCCCAAAGTATTTACATTACAAAAACTCCAGGGAAAGCTCGAGCGCGGCAGAGACCTAGAGCCACGGATCCTCGTCGAAGAAAAACTCCTTAAGGGCTTCCTCCACGGGGACACCTTCACCAGCTTCTTGATCTTCTGGAGGGGTTTAGCAAGCCGTGAGCTAACCAGCTCAGCAAGTCACAACAGGAAACCCTAACTTAGCTACTTTGCACGGATCAACAAAGGAAGGGTATATACTTGGTTTATTAACTTTGAGTAGATGCAGTTTTACTTGCAAACGTTTTCAAAAACACAGAAGGAAAAACAACTACTCCTTAGTATTAGGGGTTTTCATAAAAAGATAATTAACCAACTAGTCCAGTTAAAACGTTTGCAAAACTACTTAAGCTTCGCAGCTGGAATCACCCAAGTGACACAGCTCCATTAACCGGGAGCACGGCGTATTCGAATATCATTTGTTTGACTCTGCAGAGTTGCTCAACTTTACCCACATGCACCCTTAACCCTCATGATTGAGTTAAGGAACCGGGTCTTTTCGCTGCTCAACCCTTGATATACACTCCACCCGATAGGTGCGGAATCCACACAACCTCGGGTATCCGTTGGCCATCACGGAACGCCAGGCCTGAGTTGAGGGGACCTATCGTTGTCTTAGTCCGGATTCGCAATCCGCACCGACTCCCAATGCAGGGCTTCACTTAGGTTGAGCAGATACTAAACCAGGGTTGACAAGTCAACACCTGTGGTTGAGCGGTTACTATGTCATTTGCTCAGCGTAAGGGTCTAGTCCTTACATTTTCCCGAGGTCCGCAACCTCCACTCTAGGGTAAGCGGTTGGCGAAGACTGTCTCGCAGTTTCCCACAACACTCTTACCCTAACTTGTGCACGATTGCACTGCAACCTTAGGGTTCGGTGTCCCATACCACCTTACCCTAACTTCCAGTTTTGAAATCTACCGGCGGCCACAACCTTAGTAGTGTGAAACTTTGCATGTGATATAGATAGCCTATAGGTAGTTATCATATACATAAAATGACACTAGGGTTAACAAGGGAAAGGCTACAAGATTAACATGTCATTTATCAGTGGTAGGGTTTATCTACAATAGCAAGTCATTCTAAACATTTTATTTTACTTTAAACTAGCATTTCACAACTAGCATAATGCAAATAGCATAATAACATAATTTAAATAGCATGGGATACAACATGATCAAGGTTTTGCGACTTGCCGTGAATCTGGATGATCTCGGCGATCTCGAACGTAGAACCTCCCTGATCCTGGGCCTGCAACGAAGCTTCTGGAATCTCCGAAACTAGCGCAAACACAAAAATAACATACGTCCGCCTTGAGCTTAATCAAGCAAGGAAAAATAATCTATGAAAAAGGAATAAAATGCAAAAAAAATACTTAAATGGGAATTTTTGGAATTTTTCTGGGATGAATTTGGGGAAATGGAGGTCAAAATGGGTTCAGGACATTAAATGGAGCAAAGTGATGAAATTTGGGATTTTCTGTGATATTCTAGGATTTATTTGAATTTTTCTGGATTTTGGAAAAGATAAAACTCTGGAAAATTGGAATGAACAGTATCGGGCCGGCCTTCTGCTACAGTGCAGCCCGGCACTGTGCGGCGCGCTCGACGGCGAAGCAGACCGAGGAGCGCGGCCCACGCACGCGAGCGCCTACGCGGCCTGGATGGCCGACGCGTGGCTCGGGCGAACGGTGAAGATGGCGAGGGTGTGGATGGCCTGGATTCGGGCGGGGAGATTGGACGGCAGGGACACGGGGAAGGCGGGCGGAGCGATGAGGCCGGATCGGACGGGTGCGGAGGGCGGTGTTTATGAAGATCAAACAGTGGGGTGGAGTCTTCATCCGACAACCAGTGTTATATGGCAACGGGAGGAATGAACGGAGGAGATGGGGCCACGTCCTCTCTTCGTCTACCTCTCGCTGAGCGTGCGCAACAGAGGGGCAGAGACGGCGGCGTCCCTGCTCTTCGGCGATGGCGAGGACCTTGGCGGCAAGGGAGGGCACCAATGGGTAGGGCTCGACACGGGGAACCCATTTTGGGGCTTTGGAAGGCGGGGGAACCAAGGGAGAGGGCGGGAGACCAAAGGGGAAAGTTTGGTTTCCCGGCGGTGATGGGGGTCACCGGAGCCGATTTAGCTCGATCGGCGGGAGTTACACGTTCAGGGGTGCGGGGCTCACAATGGCGGTGGTGGCGTTAGCTAGGGAGCTTCGGAGCGAGCTGGCCACGGGAGGGCGTTTGAGGTCGACGGCGAGCTACGGTGCCGGAGCTCCACGGCTGATCAGGGGAGAATGGAGATGTCTTTGGCGAATGGAATCGGAAAATGAGGGGGAGAGGAAGGAGATCAGCTCACGGGGGTCGCCGGCGCAGGGGAGAGCGGTGACGGTGATCGAGGCAACGGGACTTCAATCGGTCGCTTCTGGTGGATCTTTGGAGTGGTAGGAGGTGAATGGAAACGGTGGAGAAGCTTGGGAGGCAAGGGAGCGCGGGAGAGCTGGGTGGGGGTTTTAAGCCTCGGGGAAGGGGAGGGAATCCGAGGGAGAGGGGATGGGCAATGGCGCCGGGAGTCAGCAGGGAGGACGGGACGGCGCCTTGGCGCGGAAGGAAAGCGAGGATGGGCTTGGCACAGGAGTAATGGCGAGGGGACGGGAGAGGGGAGCAGGTGAACGGCGGACATGGGGAGAGGGAGGAGGCGGTGACTGGCAGGTGGGTCCAAGGCAGGGGCGGGGCGACGTGTGGCGCGGGAAGCGCTGCCAGCTTCGGACCGGCCAGCGTCAGGATGACGTGGGCGACACCAAACCGGGGGCACGGGCGCAACGCGCAGCGCGAGTGAGAAGGCGGGGAGGAAGGAAGGCGCCAGCGGGGAGAGAGCGTAGGGAGGCGCCGGGGAAAGAAGAAGGTGGGAAAGGGGAGGGCGCCAGCGGAAAGGGGGAGGCGCCCGGCCAGAAGAGCAAAGCGGATTCCGGAGAACTTTCCAAAAAGGGAAAGTTTCCAAAATTCACCCAAAAATCTAGCAAAAATTCACAAAAATTTTAGGGTTGAAATTTTGGGGCTTTTCATAGCGTTTTTCTTTTTTGTGATTTATCATGTTTGTACCAACGATATATCACCAATATCCATCACTTCTCTTAAATTTAGCTTTTTTGGTGGGGGTTGCCCTGTTCAAAACGGCTTTTGCTAATGACTTTTGGATGTAGCTGTCAATTTTTGGCTGAAATAGTCATTGTAGCGGCTATTAGCTTTTGGTTAAGTTATTCAATTAAAGAAAAATAAAAAAAAGGAAAAATAAAAAGGTATATCTTCACAGACAATATAAAAGAAAAAGATAAAAGAAAAGGCCGCATTAAAAAAACCAACACATTCAAAAAGGCTTTTGCCTTGTACCTTGTAAAAACTAGAAGCCAAAAGCCGTTTTGAACAAGGCCCAATACATACGTAGCACGCACACATATGTGCATACATCATGGTGACTAGGCACCCAAATCAATATCCGTTGATGTGCTTTGAGATTCGCGATATTTGATGTGGATATCTTCACATACATATAAAAAAGTCTATTTGAGATATCAAACTCCAAAAAAAAAATTCAACTTTAGTTTAACTAATTTTATGGTATATATATATATATATATATATATATATATATATATATATATATATATATATATATATATATATATATATATATATATATATATATATATATATATATATATATATAAAATATAGGCATTTTTCGTAGGTATCATGTGTGAAATTTTTTGGGGGTTTTTTTTTGATATCGAGTTTAACTCATTACTAACTAGTTCAAATAAGTTTGAACTAAATTTCGAACTACAGTTGCTTTTTTTAATGATAGTTTGACTGTAGGTATGTACTGAAGCATATAAAAATTAGCAAAGCATAGGATTTAAATTCTTTCAAAATTTTTGGATTGGAGCATATTTTTCGAAGGTATGTGTTTCATTTAAATTGTTCTAAATGGGTATATACTTTAAAACTAATTTTTTAAAAAAATATACCTGAATTTGGGTTGAATTTGTGCATTTAAAATAATTATGTCCTAACACCATAGTGTCACATTGAGTTTGCTACTTAAAGGCCATATGCTCATGTCAACCTTAGGGTGTGTTCTTTTAGGCTATAGTTTATGACTTTTAATTTAAAATTTTGAATTTTAGTTGTTTACAAGAGAAACTACGGAGAGATATACTCGTGTGCAATTTTGACCGATATAGATGAAATCAGGACAATATCTATTTTAATCGACTTGTAGATCCTACCTTAAAAAGATACTCTGTTTAAAAACTAGTTATTGTAGAAAGTCAAACCATAAACTTAAAAAAAACCCACCCTTACACTCTACTATTGTTAAAAAATATAGTCTTGTATATCGTAGATGTATCTTGTCATCCTGAGCGTTCTATTTTTCTAACTATGCAATACTTTTGGAATGGATCTCATGATGACGACTTTTTTAAACGTTTATCGGCCGGTATATCACACTATATCGTGAAACGCTAAGCGGACCCCTCGCCGCTAAATGCCGCTATACGCCATTTGCAACCTTGTCAAGAAGTATTGGCAGTACTTACCGCGAAAATTTTCTCCCCTAAGCGGTTCCTTTCTGCATAACATTAAGATTGTGGCGTATACAACATCATCATAATCTACTACTACAAGAACCATGTCTAATGGGGAATGATGGGTTGGGCCAGTTGGTCGTGATGGGCCATTCATGCTTAGATGGGCGGATCCAATTTATATTCGGGGACCCTAAAATAAATAGATCAATCTACATACCTTGTTATCTGGATTCAGAGATGAGGGAAACCCATCAAAGCAGGCAATAAAGGGTGCTCAGCATAAATTTCAAAGATGCAGTTACCAGCTCAGCAGTTACTGGAAATGTCAACAAGGGAATGCACTACAATTTGGAGTATGCAAAATCATTCGTAAGAGGTTCCTATTTGAAAAAAAAAGAATCATTCAAATATGGCGTGACCAAAAAATGTTAACAATGCAAGAGAATCAGAAACAAGAGGGAACTGCATTTAGAACTACTCTTATCACTATGGATTATTACAATTTCCAGGAGTTAGAAAGGGCACATATCATGCTGAACAATCGAAGCAGAAGATGACAATTGACAGTGAACCATATACACTGTGCAGTTCACGAAAGCAATCTCACAACAAGAGCCACCCACAGCAGTATAGCAACACTGAGTTGCTGAAGATTCCAATGAGACTTTAAAGAAGTGCGCAGCCAAGTGATGGTAACAGAAAGTTCCACTAATACAGTTCTGTCACATCAATGACCAAGTATTGTTCAAATTGGGAAGTTAAGATCTACTAGTGTTAATACGTTCAAGGTTCTTATTTGATTAATATGATAAACAAATTAGTCATCAAACCCAATTAAAATTACACCACTCTTTAAGAAAAGTTTTGAATGGAAAATATCCTAAAACTCTTAACAGAAAAGGCATGCGAGCTTTGCAAACGCAAAAAATCGTCAGCTGGACTAACATTACTGGCTAGGATAGATAGATTTTCCTCTGCTGTTACCAGTGGTCAGATAGATCAAGATACTACAAAGTAACTCTGTACTACAGAAACACACTGCAATCAAAACATCAATAGGCAGAGTAGGATGGCGAAATTCTCAGGGAGATAGCTTTGTTGTAGACTTTTTAAAAAAACATAGAAGGAATATGCGTAAAAATAAATCATCATGAATAATTGAACATAGAAAGCATGTTTGAATGGGCAGAAAAAGATTCTAGAAGTTCGACTTCAAAAGGAACAATGCAACACCATCCCTTGGTACATATGGTAAAGCTGGTGGGATTGAATCCGCCAAGCAGTCAAACAAACAATTCATCTCATGAATTTTGTGGCAGACGGGTAAAACTAGTCCGGACTACGGATTGCGCTTAGTGATGAGGGCCAAAGTAGGGTGGCAGCACAAAACAGAGAATGAGGTCTTCTTTTGAAATTTGGGTAAAACTACAGGAAACAGTGCAACTATTTCTTAATTGGTTTAAACAAAAGCTCCCCCCTTCACCCCTTGCAATAACTAAATTATGCTGCAATCATAAGATAGCCTTTTGTTTCTGCAATTCTATAAATGTCTTTGTGTCAAGTAATAGTTTCCATGAGAAGGGGTACTCCTAATGGCATAATGAAATTACAGTACTATGACACATTGGCACCATAAGTAAAACTAGAAATATTGCAGGCATTCGTTCAAGCATATTTCACGAATTGGATAGAAGTGTCAAGTGTGTAAAGTAATAGTAATACAAACACATATCTAAAGTAAAATACAACACAATGACCGTGTTCTCCATTAGCCAAGCTCAAACAATCGAAATATCAACCGTAACAGGAGTAAAAGTATAAAACTACAATACTTACAACTGAAGCACAACATTCTGTCATCAGATACATACAACAGCCGCAGTTTGAAGCTCCTCAAAGATGCTCACCTCATGTAGCTCAATAGTCTGTCTTAGTGGGCACAAGCTGATATGCTCTAGCCAATTTCCCGTCACCAGAATCCTTTGGCTGACAAGACCAAGCTGTACCATTATTCCTCAGCTCGGTCCTCAATCTCAGAACCAGCATGACCAAAACCAACAACAACCCCGCGAAGATTAAACCACAAAACAGTGAGCGGGCAAATTCCCCAATCCCCTTACTCATCACATACTCCATGTCCAGAGCAACTGGGAAATCCCCATCCATACCGCCACCCGTTTTGTTCATCCTCATTATCTCCAGTGCATTAAGGATACCACTCACTTCATCAGGTCGGCTCTTCTTTGAGCCACCAATGGCCAGTTTCAGCATTCCTTCATCCTCAACATCCACGACAAAGTCAATGTAATAAGGATAGGCTAAGAACCCAGTGGCACTGGAAATATCAAAGTCCTTCGCTGCAAGATGCCCATTGACATAGATACTGAAGTAGAGCTCATACAGCACCTTGCTCACAATGTCACAGAAGTGCATGCGAACTAGGTACCTGCTGCCAGCAGGCACGGGAAAACCCCATGTCACCTTGCCCTCTGACCTCACCGACCTCGCCGAGTTGTACACGTTGTCGGGAGCCACCTCTCGGCTCATCAACCTGCTATCCTTGGGATAAGCAATCCGGCCACCGAATGACCATACCATACTGTTGGACGATTCTGTGTTGACGAGGAAGCGCTCGTCGTTGGCCCATGTCCGCCACAGCGTGTCGTTGAACGGCGTGACCTTGCGCCCGGCGACGTTGATCCGGTAGAGCGTCTCCAAGACCTGAGACGACAACCCGTCGATCCGGTCGGCGACGCCACGTGCGACGAGGGTGCCGATGTCGCCGACGAGCTCCTCGGGCGCCGAGACGAGCTCGATCGCGTTGACGAAGGCGGTGGAGCCGGACTCGGGGACGAAGGTGAGGACGAGGACGTCCGACTCCACGGGGAGGATAAACTCCTTTACGATGGGGGATGAGGCGGTGAAATTGTGGAGGAGGAGGAATCCCGCGGCACCGACATGGAATCGTGCGGAGTTAAGGGCGGGGTCGAAGGGGTAGAAGTGGAGGCGGAGGATGTGGTGCCCGCGGCGGCGGACGGCGAAGTCGTAGGACGCGCGGCAGGGGAAGACGCGCGCGGCGGCGTGGAGAGGGGACGGTGGCGGGGGCGCGTTGGGGGCGGCGGAGGGGAGGCTGGGAGCCGGGGAACGGAGGCGCGTGGAGGCGCAGCCGGAGTCCGGGACGAAGCGGCGGCCGTCGGGGAGGACGGCCGGGGCGGCCGCGCCGCAGGCTAGGAGGTGGTTGTCCACCGGAGCGAAGCGGGCGTGGGCGGACGGGGAGACGAGGAGGCAGAGCAGGAGGACGGCGAGAGGGTTAAGATTCGGCGAGGAAGCCATGGCGGAGGCGGATTTGGTGTGGATTTGGAGTTTTTGGGTAAATCAACTGGAAATGGCGATGGGGAACAGCTGGAGATCGGCGGGAATATAACATCAATTCAGCGAGCGCGTGGAAGAGGAGGACTGGAGGGCAGCGGTGGCGGGACCCACGCGTCGTGGCCGTGCCGGTTTTTAATGCGCTGGTCACTACAGGCTTTGGGGCCGTGGTTTTTGGTCGTCGGCGTGCGGGTTTGTTTGGGCTAAGTGGGTGGAAGATGTCTGTGCACGGTTTGGCCCAAAGAGCGCGCCAGCTACCCGTTTTTCGTTTGGTTTTACACGTACACCGGTCTGCCGGAAATTAATCTGGACTTTGACTTGGAGTTGTAATCTGCCCGTGAAAGAAGTCCAGGTCGTTGAAGAGTTGTGGCCGTTGTCCTAGCTGTGTGCGTCCAGGACTGCATGTTGTGTGCGTACAGTGCAAGTCGGAGTTGAGTCTGCTTGCCGCACAAGGTTACGACCAAAAAGTGTCTCACATTATTTTTTTTGAGCAAATTTGTTCGGCGCCACCGCAAAAATCCATGATTTAAAAAATATCATCGTAAAAGAGAGATGCTACAAAATACTATCATAAACCCGAAATATATGAAAAATACTACCATTGTGATATTTTCCATCCAAAATAGCCGTTAGAGCAAAAATTCCAAACAGAAAATTGAATAAATACCAACATTACTCCTGCCTTTCTCGAGTCCCACAGGTAGTGAGAGAGAGAGAAAGGAGAGAGAGAAAGAGATCAAGAGAGAGAATATTACATTGCCTTTCTTGGGTCTCACATGCAGTGAGACAGAGAGAGAAAGTGATCGAGATAGAGGGAGGGAGAAACAGGGGAGGGCGGTGCAGCGGCATCGGCTCCAGCGATCAGCGGTACGACGTGTATGGGAGATGCTCAAAATGGATTGGAGGGGCCTCGGGACAGCATCAAGAGGCAACGTCGCAACCGACTGCGAACAGCAGAGGTGCGGGTGGCGAGCAGGCAGTCGGCGGTGGCGGGGCGACGGTGACAGCACCAGAGAAGAAGAACTAGCGTGTGCAAGAGCAAGGAGGATGTCAAGGGGAGCCGTCTGGTGGGGTTGGCGCATCTTGAGGAGCCAGAGGTGGCGGGGCGACAACAATGACGACGGCGCTCCACGGTGAAGAATCGGCCAAATTGGAGTGGAGGTTAGATAGAGAGGATGGTGGATATGGTGTGGTGTGAGGAATTGCAAAGAGGCTCACGAAGAACGAAGAAATCAACGATGGTTTGAACGAAGTCGGGGAAGATGGCGAAATCCCAGTGAAGAGCTACAAGAAATGCAAAATTAGTTAAGGTAAAAGTTAATGTTGTTTGGTAACACAACGTGACGCGAAAATTTAAAGGAAAGGGCATGGCTTGTCGGAGTTCTCTGGGCTAAGGTGCTCGATGTCGCTGCTGCTAAGGTGGAATGACACCTCCAATGACTTCATGTCCACAGTTTCCTTTAGGACATATGCATGGTGCATGGGGGAGTATGTATGATGATATGGTGGTGTTGTTCGTGCCATGTGTGCAGGTTAGCACTAGAGGCGGTGCGAGGCGGGTGTTGACAGAGGCGAAGCTGAAGGTGGCGATCAATGGGTTCGGCTGCATTGGGGTGCAACTTCCTGTGGTGCTAGCACGGGCACGGCAACAACTCGTCGCTTGATGTCAAATCTGAAGGCGAAAAATATTATCTCCTGTGACGACAAGAATATAAAGAAAAAATATATGTTAAAAAACAAGTATGACTTTGGGGTGATGTGATACTGTTCAGGTTGGAACATTGGATTACCACCTGATTCTAAAGTGAGTAGTTTAGTATCCCATTTAACGAGTGTTCAACCAATAAGCTAATCATTATCTAACTGAAGAATTAGGTGGCAAATCTGTGGAACATGCTTAGGATAATTTAACCGCATCAGACTGACGCTGAACACACATAAGGCCCGTTCTAAACACTTTCCGCTTCTAACTTTTGATTTATAGCTTATGATTTTTATCTTTTCTAGCTTTTTTTTTCTTATTTTTCCTATTCTTTTGTATTGTCCATGCTGATATAATATTTTTTATGCAGAATAACTGCAATACAAACTAAGCCAGAAACTACGGCGGCCCCGCTCATTTGGGCTTCAGCTTTTGGCTTCTAGTTTCTTATTTTTTTTGTCTTTTTATGGTTTTTTGGATTTTTTTGTCTTTTGTTTTTTTTTCATATTTCTTTGTATTATTTGTGACGGGCTAAGTTTTTTAATTTTTAAAATTTAATTATGCCAAAAAAACCATCAACAACTATTGTACAAAATAAACCAGTTACAATACTAAATAATAAAAAAGTATATCATAAACCATAAAAATATCCAAATAAACCATAAACGATAAAGCCGCTTAGAACGACCCCTGACACGTCTCTCATAGAAGATTTCTCTGTCAGGCCCCCGTAGTACTATCAGTTCGTACTATAGCTTGGCTGCGTGTGGCCACTTGGAAAGAAGAAAAGGCAAGTGTTTTGTTCCCATGCGAACAATTGTAGAGCACCAAGAAAATAAGTTCAGTCAATCGTATGATCAGATTGCAGGGACAGAAAAATGCGCCACATTTTGCTTCAGATTACGGTGTGCGCCATGCACGTTTCAATAACAATTCTGAAGATTGCTCCTGGTTACAGATTAACAATTCAGATTACGGTGGCTGCCGTGACATGCTTGGGAATCAGAGGATGCAGAGAACGCTAAAGGAACAACGTACTCCTGGTTACAGATTGCTCTATCCAACTAGACACGATAGCTAGTACGTGACGACGGCCTGCTGCACAATTGGTGCACCAGCTAGCTCATCGTCCCTCGCCACTGCTCATCTGGGAGAACACCTTGCTGTTGGCGACGCCCACCTCGGTCATGCCGGTCTCGTCCGCATCATCCATCAAGAAGCTGTTCGACGACGGCATCCACCGCGGCACAACCACGTCCGCGGGGAACTGCGTGGCCGCGGCGCCGCTGTCCTCGAACGCGTCCCTATTGACGTGCGTCTCCTGCAGCTGCAGGCAGTACTCCAGGTTCCACAGCACGTCGCTCATGGACGGCCGGTCCTGGCCGTAGTCCGCGAGGCACTTCGTCGCGGTCTCGGCGAACTTGCGCAGCGAGTTCTCGTTCACCTGCCCGATGATCCTTGGGTCGGTGATCTTGTTGAGCTGCCCTTTCTGCTGCCACTTGATCGCCCACTCGGCGAGGTTGATCTGGTCGCGGTCCAGGCTCTGGTCGATCACCGGCCGCGAGCACAGCACCTCGAACAGCACCACGCCGAAGGAGTACACGTCCGACCGGTCCGTCAGCTGCTGCGTCTTGAAGTACTCCGGATCCAGGTACCCGAAGCTGCCCTTCACCGCCGTGCTCACGTGCGTCTCCCCGAACGACGGGCCGATGCGCGACAGCCCGAAGTCGGCCACCTTGGCGATGAAGCCGTCGCCGAGGAGGATGTTGGTTGACTTGACGTCGCGGTGGATGATGTTCTCCGAGTAGCCGGTGTGCAGGTAGTGCAGGCCCCTCGCCGCGCCGATGCAAATCTCGAGCCGCTGCTTCCACGACAGCGGCGGCTCCTCGGAGCCGTACAGGTGGCTCCGAAGCGTGCCCTTCTCCATGTACTCGTACACGAGTATCATCTCCGCCAGCTCGTTGCAGTAGCCGATGAGTGACACCAGGTGGCGGTGCCGGATGCGGGACAGCACGACGATCTCCGTCTGGAACTCCGGCAACCCCTGCTTCGAGGTGCGCATGGCGCGCTTCACTGCCACGCGCGTGCCGTCGCCGAGCACGCCCCGGTACACGTTGCCGAACCCGCCGACGCCGATGAGGTTGCGCTCGTGGAAGTTGTCCGTGGCCGCCTTGATCTCCGCCAGCGAGATGTGCAGCTGCGTGCTCACCCTCTGCCCACCGGTGGTGCCCTCGCCTAAACGGCTCGACTGGTCAACCCAGCCGGAGCCGTCCTGCGTGTACGGAGACCACGGCAGTTGCGTGCTCTCCGTCTTCTCCGGCGCGGGCCGCGGCATTTGCCTTCGCCTCCGCAGCAGCATGCAGAACAAGCAGAGCACCGCGCAAGCCAGAACAGCGGCGCCGAGCACCGCCGAGAGCGTGACGATGAGGATTTTCTTCGTCCTACCGCGCGAGCCGGCAGAGCTCAAATCGGCGGGTCGTAGCTTCATGATCTCCAGCCCGTTCAGTATGCCGCCTTCGCTCGGGCTGCCTTTCACCGACCTGCCGATGCTGACCGTGAGGTTCCCGGCGCTCGGCGCCCTGGCCGCGTAGTCTAGGTAGAAAGCCTGGTTCGGCCTATTCTCACTCGCATAGTCTTTTGGCGCGAGGTCTTGGCTAGCAATGGCTTGCACGACGTAGACGTTGAACACGAGGCCAACTCCCACGACGGAGCTGAGCACCTCGTAGTCGCAGAAGTGGAGGCGGACGAGGTAGTCGAACCCCGGTTCCGCCGGGAAGGTCCACGTGACGTTGAAATTTAGACCCGTGGTGGACGCCTGTAGAAGTTCCGTCACGTTCATCGCGCGCTGCGTCTTATACACGATGTCCGGCGCCACCTCCACGGTGTATCCGGCCGACGGGTCGTGGACGATCGTGCCGGAGGTACTGTTCAACTGCGAGACCTCGACGGCGTAGAGGTAGGGGTCGTCGGGGAGCCATGTCCGCCACAGCGTGCCGCTCTCCTTGGTCACCTTGGGGCCTCCCACGTTGAGGCGGTACACCGTCTCCAGCGCCTTCTGCTGCCACAGGACGATGTTGTCGCCCGCCGCGGCGCCGACCTGCGTCACCGAGTGGTTCCACAGCAGCTCCGGCGGAGCCGGGAACAGCTCGACGGCGTTGACGAATGCGGCGGAGCCAGCGTCCGGGGTGAACGTGATGCGGAAATCGCCGGAGCTGCCAGGCGGGACGAAAAACTCCTTGACGACACCGGCGCTCGGTGGCGAGAAGGAGGGCAGTAAGGTGTACGCGTCAAGAACCGAGACGGTGAAGCGTGCGGAGGAGAGGTTCACGGGGGGGCGGGAGGTGGGGAAGGGGAAGAAGTGGAGGCGGAGGACGAGAAACGCGTTTTGCGCGGCGGAGGCGGGGTAGGCGAGGCTGTAGGAGAAGGTTGAGTCGGCGGCGCGCGCGGCGGCGTACAGAGGGGAGGCGCGATTGGAGTTCGAGCTGGTCACTGCCGTGACGCGCGCGGGCGAGAGGAAGGCGGCGTCCGGGATGAAGGTGCGCGCGGGGGCATCGGACGGGAAGGAGATGTTGGAGGCGGCGCCGCAGGCGATGAAGAAGTAGAAGGGCGGGGAAAAGACGGCGAGGGCGGTGTACGGGAGGAAGGAGGCGATGAGGAGGATGACGAGGACGGCCATTACGTCGGGTAGTGGAGGCGTGCCCGTCTGCGCCGCATACGGGGGTGGTAGGAGACGAAGGGGATAAGTGCGCGTGGTGGTGGCGGCGGTGAGGCAACGAAGAGGGCGGAGTGGTGTGTGGACTCGGGCACGGGGAAGGTGGACTTGGATTCTTGGAATGTGCGTGACAGCGTGAGGGCAGTCCCAATGGAAGAAACTGACACGATTTCCATAGCACAAGAAATCATCTATAGAAACTATCTTCCACAGTGGAGATGTCTTCGAGTAATAATTATTTTCTCTTTCTCTCTCCCAACTCTATCTTCTTCCTCCAATGAGAATGTGCCACGAGCCCCCTAGAAACTGGTGGTTTCTTCCCAATGGCGATTTCATAGTTTCTTGGTGCATTGGGTGGAGTGAAGACCTGATTTCTTCATGAGGAAACCGTTTCTAGGATTTGTGCTCTCTTTCATCATTAATTACGTTGTCATGTCAGCATTTTGCCTACGTGGCAAGTCATTTAATGAGGATAGAAACCATCATCAATACACCATTGGGACTGCCCTGAGCGATAGGATGCTGGCTGGTCATGGTGGGCAGCGCGTGGTGGACTGGAGTGATTGGGTCATCACATTGTCCGGTTGGTGCAGCCGTGCACTGACCACTGAGCACCGATGTACTGTGCCGAAAGAACGCGTGCCGTAGATTCTTTCCTCCTGCCGATTGTTTTGTTGCGATCCAGTACGACTTTTGTTAGCTAAAAAATTTTCTATTGCGCGCTTAGGAGATATATAACCTAAGAGGCCTTAAGGTGGGTCCTATCTAAACCTTAAGGTTGACTCCATAGTGTATATAACCCAAGGGGTCTTAAGACGGTCCCACTTGACAGATAAAGAAAAATTGTATTTTAATGCTTGTGGCCAGGTCTTTAGCTTGAGGACCAGCCTTAAGCTTTTTTTACTTATAACCTGCTTAAGGTCACCCCTGTAATGTATAAGGTTGATCTTAAGGTGGCTTAAGACCCTCTATTTTTATACACTACAGATGCCCTTATTCCACAGGACTGAAAAGCCCTCGCTTTTGGCTTTTTTTGGTTTTTTTACTTAGCAGTTATTAGCTTTTTTAAATAAAAAAGTAACATGGTAAAAAAGTTCAGAAAAATTGAAAACACTGTAAATCTTTTAGGACAATGCGAAAGAATAAGTGAGAAAAAAAGAAGAAAAAAAAGAGAGAAGAAACCATGAATTTTAGAAGCAAAAAGCTAAAGCCGTTTGGGACGGACCCTAATAATTGATTGTGCTTGAACTCTTCTAAGAGCCTCTTCTTTTCACTTATAAAAGCTACTTTTCAGTTTTTTTACAATAACTAGTTTTTAAACGAAGTGTCTTTTGAAGATAGAGTCTACAAGTTGATTTTAGTACACACTATAACGATTTTATTTATATTGACCAAAATAGCACATAAGTTTATGTTACTTTATACTCTCTCATGAATAACCCAAAAATCATAAATCATATCCATAAGGCATAATCCGTACAAAAAAGAAGATGCCCTTATTTCCAAATGTTTCTCCGTACAAAAAGAAGAAGATGCCCTTAATTCCAAAGGTTTCTTCCAGCAGTAAAGGTGGCACGATTTGATGCCCCTTACAAAATAGGCGCTATTCACTGTTCGACTCACATGGGCTCACATGGGCCGTTATTTGACTTCGACAAACTCACATGTTTTAGTGGTGTTCAAAATGGTTTTTTTAGTGGCTTATGGCTAAAAAGTACTGTAACTAGTTAAAATTGCAATATAGCTGATGGTGGCTTATTTGATATAATTAAATTTTTTAAAAAATAGAAAATAGAAAAAATAGATTAGCCCATCACGGACAGTACAGAAAAAAACCGACAAAAAGCTCAAAAGAGCTAAAAAAACAGAAAAAAACGAAATTGTTGAATAGTGAAAAATAAGCCAGAAGCCTAAGTTGTTTTGAGCGAGGCCTAATATAACTAGCTAGCTGACATGCCCATTTACACAGGTAAATTTATTACGAAGTATTTCCAACTTAGGTATTAGAAATTTAGAATACCTTTTAATATAAGAGAAAATTTGTCTAGTAACACCATAAATATGTATGAATTGAAAAATGGCATGTGTTTTTAAGAAAACCGATGTATTCCAAATCGTGTACCAATTGTAGATCTTTCTTGTTTTACTCCGAGTATCGTGATATTTTATAGCTTTTGAGAGAGAACATGATGACTTTATTTTCTAATTTTTCTAACATATTGTGCATGATATCCGATACAGGATTAAGATATTGTATCCTCTCAGATATCCAACTGTTTCCATACCAGTAAATTGGTATGTCGAATCCACATGACTACATTTTTATTAACGAAACATGCTAAAGAAGTTAACGCAGTGGTGGCTGAGTGTCTTTGCCATCGTATTTTACCCATATAACCATTCGTTTTTTATGGAACACATCTATTTTAAAAGGTAGGGTGGTGAAGTCATATGTGTATGACTTCCTACCATGGTACAAGTTATGATACTCATCTTTATACACATATGAATGTATCTTAGTAGAAGTTTTGTGAAGTCGTGAATTTATCCTTGACCCCTGTCATTCTAGGCATATGCTATGGGGCACTCGTGTGGTATATATACGTGTGTGTCTTACTTGTAATCGCAAAAAAAAACAATTATTTTGTATTTTACGTTGGAATGTTAAATTTGGTCAATAAACTTAAATATTTAGGGAAAATTGGAACAATTTGAAAAGATAAATTAATACCGACCATCTCTATGTGGTGTAGGGCCCACATTACAACTGATACATAAATATTTATGGTACATATGTCATCCAATAGGGAGCTGTGTTCGGTTGACTACGAAGCCCTGAGATACCGGCCGTGGGGTTTGAAGATCCAACGGTGTGTGTATTGCCACGTGGTTACGGAAGTTAATCCCTTTTGTACGAGCCGTCCGATCGGAAAGATCCAACGGTTCATTTATCCTCACATTTGTACACTATGTAGTAGTACAGGCCGTGTGAATAGTACATAAATAGGACTTCTATATTTTCTGGCGTTCCTTTTTTTTTCCTGGTTCACACGCACCACCTAGGCTTCTCTTCTCTATTTCTTTTGTTTTTTTTTTGGTTCACAAGCACCGCCACATGATGTAGGTTTTGGCCGTACACGAGTAAGGGATATCTTCTATTTTTATTTTTAAATTATGAAGTAATGTATACTTTAAGTAATAATATTCAATGTCCCTTACACGTCGGCTTTAATTAGGGACCATTAGATTGAGAATATGCTTTGTTTTTCTACGAGAATTTCTAGCATTTTTTTAGTAACATCGATTGGCTACTATCGTTCAACTTTAATTATGACCCTTCTTCCAAAAAAACTTTAATTATGACACACCTAATTAAGGGACATATGCTTTTTATATTTTTTTCTTAACGGTTGTAAAACACATGTCATGAGTTTTTAGTATATAACAAGACACATGATGTAGGTTTTGGCCTTACAGGAGTAAGGGATATCTTCTTTTTTTGTTTTTGAATTTTTAATAATAAATATAAGTAATAATAACATCCAATGGCTATTATAGATCCATTTTAATTAGGGATTACCATATTAATGTCCAGATGTTTTGCTTTTGTGAGAATTTCTAGTTTTTTTCTTTATACCTCTGTAATCGTTTATTAGAGCAAGTTGTAATCGTAATGAAACAATAAAGATTGTCTCAATTTTCTCTTTATTCTTCTATAAAACTTGGAGTATCTTATTATTCATAAGATCTATGATTTGATGACAAAGTGTGAGCTCGGGAACCGGTGGGAAAGTTGATACTAGAGGTGGTTTCACATGCAATGACCAAGGGGAAGTTGATACTAGTCGTAGTTTGAATGGCTCATAATACAGAGGGTAATTCTTGAACCCAAGATCTTGACTGTTGAATTAACTGGTCAAACACTCTGTGTTTGATCCCCTATATTAGTATGCCATTAGCTTTTTCTATTACCCCGTTACTCTGTGGATGAGCCATTGAAGGGTAACATACCTTGATACCTAGATCTTTGTAGAATTCCTAAAAATTTTCGCTTCAAAACTGCGTACCATTGTCTATTATTATACGGCTAGGAACACCAAACCATGTAATCACATTTTTGTTATGAATTTCTTGGTGGCTTCAGTTGTTATTTTAATAACTGGCTCAACTTCTATCCATTTTGTGAATGTATAAATTATTATAAAAAAGAAATTCAAAGCTCTTGGGTGCTCTTGGGAAAGGTCCCAAAGTGTCTTGCCCCAGCCATGAAAGGCTAAGAAAGTGGTATCGTTTGCAAAGCTTGTGCAGGTTGATGTATTTGTCGGCTAGAAATTGACATTGTATACACTTTGTCACAATGTCTTTTGCATCATGGAGGGTAGTTGGCTAGCAACACCCTTGTTGGAATGCTTTACTGACCAGAGTTTTGTAGGAATAATGTGCTCCACAGACTCCTGCTCCACAGACTCCTTCATGTATATTAGATAGTAATTTCAAACTATCCTTTTGAGACATACACTTCATCAACACCTCGTGAGTTTCTTGTTTGTAGATGGTACTGTCGGCAATACCTGTGGATTCCATGTTTGTCACAATATACAACCACTTGGTTCTGTGAAGACCAATGATCTTCAGGTTTGTCGATCTTGCAATAATTATTTCATACTTATCAATTTATATATGTATGCATGACATATCACAGACAGTTTCTACTAAAAATCATCTGTGATAGTCAACTCTCACAAACAATTTGTTGTCTGTGATAACCTTTTATTATTACTGACACATAAACTCCGATGGCTTACAAAACCATCTGTGATGATATTTTTGAACCGTCTGTGATGAACTTTTCTGTAATAGTAGAAGAATCATGCACGACATCTGGATCGCTATCATCGATTGCGTTAACTTTGTACCTCTAGTAGGAATCTTCAGACAAGCACCTATCGAAACTAAGAGAGAGCCTTCCGTCGCTTCGGCAAGTAGCTTCTACGATGGGGAACGTTTAGAGACCACCACCCCTGGAAAGTTTCATGCATGATGGATTCAACCCGATCCGATGGATTGTCGATCGGATGCTAAGAGTTCATCTTCACCTGATTTTCTGCTAGAGGTAACTTCATCGACACTGAGACCAGGTGTCGATCAGCTTCCAGAATACGTAAGAGCCATTGTCAAATAGTAGTCACCGATGACTGCATTGAGAGTACCCTGACCATCAGTTCATTGCATCGCTCTCTTGTCGCCAAGTTTGCTGAGACCAATCCTTTGGGAGTGGTGATGATGGGGGCAACGAGTCTTCTTCCATGCGATTGATCTCATTGCTCTCAGCGAGTAGTGAGCCTAGAATAGAAGAGGATGATGGCACATGTTCCATGTTATGGATGCATGTGTCCATGTTAAGGTCTGCATAATCTATCAATGCATGTGTCCATGTCAGGGTCAGCATAATCTATCAAGTTGAACCAGTTCTCCTCATCCCATGTTCTTGCCATGATCGCATGAGTGACACCGACAAAAATAGGGGAGAATTATGATTGCTGAATGAAGAAAACTTCAAGAATTCAGTGGCTTCTTCCCTATGGATGGCGCTAGCTGTCGACAATCGAGTCACCGATCTTACGAAATAATATGAGAAAGATGGCTGAAATCCTTGGAAGAGAATGGGGATACTCTTTATTACTATAAACTGGTTACAGGATGCTTTTACAAAGGCCTAAAACTAGCCCTAATATCTATTTTCTTTTCATTAGATGGAAGACTATGGTTCACACAATCTACTTGACTTTAAACTGTCTTCTATCCCCTTGAACGTGTCTTGATTCTGGTTTCTAGAGTCCATCCCTCTGTCTTATCTTGTCCCTCCTTAAATACCACTAAAGGGTCATCAATTATCCATCGGGGAAGACCCCTTATAGAATCAACGTGTTCGATTGGTGAGGTAGTTGTTCTCAGAGAGAGGACGCCTGATCGTCGATTGTTGTCAGAAAGAGACAAACGTGGGGAACAACTATATGTCAGTTGTTGTCAGAGACTCAGGGCTGAAGCATTGTGCTATTTCGAGTGGATAAATCACATGTTCTATCCACCGCAGAGGAGGAATTATCTGGGAACGGGCCCAGATGCCAGTTCATAGGTTTTCTGAGTGGTCATTCGGTTGAGCAAAATGTATAGTGTTTCAACCTCTGTGGCTTATGACCACAGGGGTCCTCTGGCCTTAATTAAATATTAAAGCCATATTTAATGATTTATTCAATCCTCATCAAGACTTCTTTACATTTTATGACTAATGTCGAGTAATCTCCCATCTGGAATATACATTGCGACTACTGTTCCAGTCAAAGAATCCTAAGGCCTAATTTCACATGAAATTCGAGGGCTAGCAGATGAGGATTAAATAATCCATAAGAGTCACTTTAATATGTAGCTAAAGCCCTTAAACCAATATTGTAATAGCTAATGCTAAACCAATAATGTAATAGCTTATGCTATTACTAATCCCGAGTACCCTTTGGTCGAAGGATAATTGTTCATTTGTCCATCTAATTACTACTCAGAATTTTTATGACCTGACATTTGGGTCTCCATGAGGTGATGTCTTATGCGCTTAAGGAATGGATCACGTGTGTTCCCTTTCCACGACAGCTCTATGTTCAGTCCAGTGTCTCTGACAACAACCACTCTATGGTTGTTTTCTAGGGCTCTCCTTCAGTGATAACAACTAATCGTCAGTTATTGTCAAACTTCTCTTACTACCATCAACCACTTACACGTGCAGATGGAAGAAATCGACAAGGTGCCTATCATACCAACTACTGACGTCTCTTCCGCGCTATTTAAACCTTACGCAGGAGAGAAGACGGGACAGAGAACAACGACAAGACCATTCCGTATTAGGGTATGTAGTATTTTCCCCTGTAATCGCTCATTTAGAGCAGGTTGTAATTTCTATATGGCAAGAAAGAATAATTTCTCATTTTCATCCTTCTATTTTCCCCTGTAATCGCTCATTTAGAGCAGGTTGTAATTTCTAAATGGCAATAAAGAATAATTTCTCATTTTCATCCTTCTGTAAGATTTGAATTTCTCTACTATTTGTGAGATTGACGATTTGATCGTCGACAATAGACAACTTTCGAAACTTTATTTAATGAGGAGTTTTCATGTTTAGGGGCCTAACTTGTATAGAATCTTTCATGTATGATTAGGTTGTGGCTAACTTGGCCGGGTAGATTTTTTTATAAAAAAAACTGACTACCGTTTCCCGAATAGCAAAGAATCTTGCATATTAATTTGAGCTGACAGCATCCGTGATGGACGCCTTTTGCTCTTCGCCCTGTAGTGACTACAGCATCCGTGATGATATGAAAGTGACCTCCCACCTGACCAAATCTCGGGAAGTTTACACAAATCTGTAATTATGATCTCAACAAACATTTCAAGATTTAGTACGCTTAATGATTGCCCTTTTGCCATACGTGTTATGGCAAGCAACGGACTATTGACCTCCATGGTTACAGCCCGACCGACGCTAGTTAGGCTATATATACACACACAATTCAGGATTTACCACTTCATATAATGGTGTTTTATGATTTATCACTATGTAAATTGTAATTTAGAATTTATCATTCTATATAATTTTCAATGCAGACTTTATCATTTTCAGATTTTTTTCAGCATTTCTCTTATTTTAGCCCACATAAAATGTCGTCCCTTTTGCTGCTGTGTTTCCACCGGCGACCTCCTCCGAGCTCAGCATGTTCCACATCACCTGCACGTCTGGTGAAGGCTTAATTAGGATCCGGCACTCTGAATTGCCATTGATCCCATTTGCAAAGAGAGAAGAAATGAAGCACTGTTTAATAGTACAATTGAGTAGGAACTTTGTTTGCATTATGCGAAAAAAAAAGATTAGATGATGAACCACAACCACCATCATATGGCCTGGTTGTAGATTGGGTAGTCCAAAGTAGAATTGTCCACATATACTCTGAATGGGCGGTTGGAAGCAGAAGATAGCGTGTCACTGATTCTTCATAGGGGCGAATTGAAAGGGACATTTCACATGGACTAAAATAGAGAAAATGCTGGAAAAAATCCAAAATTGGAAAAGTTTGAATTGAAAATTGTATATATAGTGGTAAATACTGAGTTGCAATCTACGTAATGACAAATCGTAAAATGCTATTTTATGAAATGACAAATCTCGAATTGTTCTATATGCACCCACTCTAATAGATCTTCAGGTATTAAATTATCTTGTGATACTCCCTTATTCTTCACGACGTTGACGTGTTAACTTCTACGGTTGTTTATTGAAACTTTGACGTGCACAACTACTATGCATGAGCACGATTGTACTGCCCGTGCATGCATCATGCACGTGCATGGCACGAGGTTTCAGCTTGGCTCCAATGCTGATGCATATGTTGCAACTGAAGGTGAGGTAAAAGGTCTGAAATCATTATACTCTCTCCGTTGCTATCATTATACTCTCTCCGTTGCTCTTTACTTAATGTTCTTGTTATTTTACGGTCTACGAGATACAGTTTTGACCATTATTTTTTACTTTACATTAAGATATGCTGCTATAATTATAATATTACGAAAGTATTTTTAATGATAAATCTAACGATATAATATTACAAGAGTATTTCTAATTATAATATTACGAAAGCATTTTGCCTTGAGCGAGCCTTCTCCGCCGATGTTACCATTGCCGCCCATGGCGCCGTCGTAGAAATCACCATTGGTGCTATTTTGATGACCCTAGGTCCCCACGCCAACTACTGTAGCATCGCCCATACTACTTCTAGCTCGTGTTATGACCCAGTTAGCTCACTCTGCGCTCCCATGCCAACACCGCTGCTTGACCAAGCTTCCCCGCCACTTCACGCCACTGCCTCCATCCACTTTTTCCTTTAGTGTCATCACCCATAGGTTCGCTTGGATCTCATCGTTCCAGTTTGCTAGTTCCCGAGGCCACTCCACTGCTACATCGCCACCGATGAGCTTTGGCATCAAGTCCGCTGGAGCTCCTCTGCCCTCCTTTCTCCTTCTGACATGTGGGTCTACATAATTAGAGTTAAGGTTAGCCTTAATCGCAGTAATTAACATTAATAAGTAGCTAACATGTGGACCCCGTAGGTTAATTAATTAAAATATAATTTAAACCTTTTCAAGAACTATGTCACCCACATGTGGACCTTGTCTGTCAGTTTATTTTGCAAAATAATAAAATTCTGACTGGTAGGCCTCACTTGTTAGCCTAATGATGCAATAAATCTAGTTATTCCTTTAGAAAGAAAACTAGAAATAAAAATAAAAATACTTGCATAGTATTCTTTCTTTTCTTTTTTAGTATTTTCTAAATTGAACCAAATTCAAACGCTCATAACTTGTGTATCTGAACTCTAAATTAAATGAAACTTATTTCTAATTTTTAAAATCATACTCTTTTATAATATTAAAAAATATTTGAATTTTATCTCTGTTTGAATTTATTTAGCTCTTATTTATGTTAATTGGATTTTACCGATTAGATAACGACGTTATGGAAATCTCCGATGCCGCTTCAGAGCAAGGCGAAGAGTTCAATGAGCAAGGCAAATACCTCCTTTGACCATGTTATACCTTTATTTTACTATTATATATGTTGTTTCAAAATCTATTATGCATGTGCATAATTCTAATATAAATTACTGTGTTGGAATGGTCGGTAGTTGTATCCCAATTGTTGCATTGATCCCACCTTGATATGTTGATGCTCTTTTTGTTGTCACCTTAGCATTATTATCTCATGTTGGTAATATGTGTAACTTGTAGACTAAATGAAGTAGTTGATGTTTAACTATGCTCATCGATACTAGCTGTACTAGGTTGGTAAAGTTATAAAAGATGCCTAATTATGGTAAATACTTGAAAATGGTCCAGATGTAGTATCTCTGTTATTTTGGTTAGCAAATAAAAAAACTTATTTTAGACTTAGGCAAGTATACGTAGGGACCAGTGTAGATGCACGAGATGTCGGTTATGAGTAGTCTCGCTCGGGTCGATAAAGATCGAGTCTTTGGTGTAGTAAGATTCAAGATATCCATACAAACACAAGTGCCTTTTATAGGAAGGCCCAAGCATAATAAGTTATTTAGGTCTAATCTCATTTTGCAGACACCAAGGTGGTTGCTTGAAGGGGCTCCCTTCACTACAACATTGGAGACAAATATTACCGATGCAACGATGGTTCCTCGGGGTTAATGAGTACCAACTCTCAGGGCCAAAAAATCATCAGATATGGCTAGGTTAGGGTTAACCAATGTAAAGGCCTTGTCATGATCACTCTCATCGGGTACCTTTTGGTATCGCAAGACATGATCGGCATGGAAAGATGACTGTGTCTTAGGGGTAAAGTGTACAATATCTGTAGAGTGTAAATCTATTTGAACAGACGTGTCCCCGATCATGGACAACATAGTGAATCCTCCACCTTAGTAGATTTATGTTTTGCAAAATGGTAATGTTTGTATGGATGGGGTAATCCATGTATAACTTGATCGACAAAAGTGTTTGCCGCTATTTTATTATATTGGGACAGAAGGCCTCTCATTTAATTTTTGTTAATTATATTTTACTATTATTTGTTTGTCAATGTCAAATGTTCTTACAAATTCCAATTGCAATCTATTATTTGTTATTGCAAATAAAATCTCACCTTGTGCAAAAATGGACGACTTGGTAGGATAGCCATCTCGCTTGACATAGCCTTGTGTACTACATAATATTTGTTTTAAAGTCTTGTAGAGTACTATGTCATACTCATGATTGCTTGTTAAATATACTCAGAGGATTTGGAAGAAGACTCGTTATATAGTTACTTTACACCGCATGTTTTGAAAACGATGACATCGATCTTTAAGGTTCAATCCTAGTCAGTTTCCTGTGGATGGGCTGAGGCAAACTCATTGGTGTTTGATGCCCTTTTTATCTTCATTTCTGTTGAACCATTTATGTTATGAGAACTATTTGGCTAGTCGACTTTTTTGTTTTAAAACTAGTCGCTTACGACTTAATTTCAATTGATAATTATATCATGCTACTTTGTTCAGTTAATCATGTATGTATGTGATATGAATGTTATTGTACTATGTGCTAGCCACTAATCATGGGACTAGCATGGTAAATACATAGGATTCGGAATTAATTTCTAGGTCCAACATTAACAAAACACGGCCTATTTACTATTTAGAGGTGACCCAAGTGTAGTTGTAGTCATGCATAATCGTTCAATTTTTTTAATCAGACAATCAAATAGCTAGGGTTCGCCATTTGCACGCAGAGTATTGTGAAACAACGAGTGCCAAAACTGCATGCATATATGGTAGTAGATAGAATACGGAAACTTTGGAACTTGCTTAGACCAAGCTATGGCGCGAGCTGCACCTTCAGATCGCTGATAATTTTGTAGTACAAATGTTGTCAATCAGATGAGAGTGAATGATTCTCAAAATATTTTATCTCTAAGGTATTCAAAATCTTCACTTAAGTAATTACGATAGTTACCAAGTTTGGATCACACCAACTAGGCTAAACAAAACAAACCTAGAGACAAGAGCCAAAGCTTTGATCTATTTCAGTAGGGGATGAGGTTTACATACTCATAGATGATTACAAGGTGTAGCCAAAGTAACACTCTTTCCTCTTTTAAGTTCTCTCTCTCACAACTATAGAAGAAGACAAGGTGGTAGAACAAACACCTAAAACATAAGCTCCTCTCATTCCCTCTTAATAACTAGCAATAACCCTAATGGGTCCAATCCTTTAAGCCTACCAAGGAAACTCGTCAACCCAACAAACACAGATTCTACATACTTACGCACGCTTTTCAAAGCATTTATAAGACTCAACCTGCTAACACTTAAGTGATTGATCCGCTTATCAATTTTAGCTCTCTGTGACCTAAACCACTTCTATTTTGCGTCTCTCCGCGCCGCAGTTTTGATCAAAATACCAACTTGGTATTTGGCCAACTACCAAAATACCCTCAATGAAGCTTCTGGGTATCTTCCCTTAACTCTGTTTTTACCTTCACCTCGAAGCAGCTCCACATGCTTTAACATGTAGCCCACAGTGTCCAATGACTGGTCGTTATATCTTCACATATTCGGACTCTCCTGAACCGTCTCTACGTTCATCAGCCTTGTCACTTGGTGCACTACATATACCAACTCGCCTCTTCATGATTGTTGTCTTATCTATGCTTTCTGCTTGAGTCACGTAGCTATCTATGCTTTCTGCTTGAGTCACGTAGCCTCGCCCAAACTTAAATGACTGCTCGGACCTCAGCTCCCTCGCCTAGTCCTGATCCACTGTCATTGACCACTAACGTTCTCTAGGACACCTTGCACATCCAAAGACCAAACAACCATCTTGAACACAAGTTCTATACACTTGACTCACGTAAGTCAAAACGATGCATCATGGGACACAACACAACCAACCCATGGCTTCCATGCCATACACACACTCAATCACCATTGATCATAACTTGACCAAGATAATTCGCCAACAGCCGGTCTTACTGCCATAACTAGGCCATTCAGACCACTTGGGCCGATTTGACCATCGACACCATGTCGGCCAGACCGCCAGCCATTGGCCGGTCTGACTGTTTAATTGCAGTAGAAAACACTCACTCTGGATTTCGATTAAACTCTATCTAGTTTCAACTCCAGTTTCTGATTCTAGTGGCACCAAGTGCAAAATTATCCCCAAATAAATTTATACAAGTGTTTGGCGTTCAATTTCCCAAAGGTCTATGGCAAGTCTAACCGCTTGCTCCATGACGGTCAGACCGCCGACCCATGGCGTTCAGATCGATTGAACTATGACAACACAAGTTGAAATCTGAATTCTCTGAAACTTTTATAAAATCCAAATTCAATTCCACCAAAGTACCAATTGTTCATCATAAACATATATCAAACCTTATACATAGCCTCTCAAATTTTATCCAAGATCCTGTAGAACAATGCTATTGTACAGTTCTGTCTCTAGCATGCAAGTATCTTTAGGTACGTACGTATACACAGCAGTCTCACCAGATCGACTATATGTATATATGCCGCAGTCCTGTACACAAACAATCACATATCGCGTGATAAGTACCCGAACATCATGCGTGGTCGACACCCACAAGACATTGAGAAGCAAGTAATTAGCGTCACCCTGGCATGATCAACTCGAATCATCCACCAATTAATTCGAACTACAAATAAGCTTAGCTGTGTCGGCCGTTCCACATGAAAGCACCGTCTGCTCGTCCGCCGGTGTACGCAAATATACGCAACAATAATCCATGGTCAGCTAGCCCGGCTCGCCGTACGTCGCCCATGGAGAGAGATACGTACGTACGAGGCAAAACAACCAACAGCTAGCCGAAGCAATGTACACAAGACAGGAGAGCGTGCACGTACGAACGCGCGCGTGCAATCGATCCCCAGCGGGCGCCGTCGCGTCATCCCCATCACCTCCAAGCATGCGTGCAACCCAGCTGCTTCCACCCGCGGCCGGCGATGGATCACCCGGCCAAGTCACGGAGCAGGTGAAACCCGGCGTTTAGGCCTCTGTAATGCTCCTGGCCATGGCTCGCATCGCCGTCCATGGCTGCCCCGAACTGGACGTGGTGACCGTGGCCCGGATGCACGCCATCCATCTGTTCGCTGGCCGGGAACAGGAACCCGGCGCCGCCGCCGTGCGCGGACGGCGCGCCGAACGCGATGTTCACGCCGCCTCCATCGTGCGAATCGTGCTGCTGCAGCCCCAGCGTCAGCGACACGCCGCCGCCGCCAGTGCCGAATCCCCCCTGGCCGTCGTACGCGTCGAAGTCGAGGTGGTCCATGATGCCGAAGTTCTCCATCCGTGCTCCCGCGCGCGCGACGCCGCCGATGTTCACGACGGAGGCTAGCGAGCCCGCGTCGTGGAGGAGCTGCGCACGCGTCGGCTTCTGCTCACCGCCGTCCCCATCACCTCCATCAGCCAGCTGGCCGTCGGAAGCGTGGCTGCTAGGGTTAGGGTTTAGGCTTCCCTGTCCACCGCTGCCGCCGCCGTCCTGGTCCTTCATCTCCTCCACGTACATCTCCTCCACCATTGGCTTCCACAGCCGCACCCTCGCATTGATGAACCAGTTGGACACCTGCGGTACGTGCGAACCCCCGTAAAAAACGCGAAGCATATGTCGCTGTGAAGAGAGGTGGATGTCCAAACAAGATTCTTTTTCCGAAACATTTGCGAGCACAAGAGGACATGGTATGACCTTGACATGGCAACCAATGAATTGATGTATCATCTACACGACGGGGATCGATTGAATCGGTGGTGGGCGCAATGTTTAGCATTACTATACCCTCAAACGATCGACGCAAATTAACTACACGGTGTGCGTATTTTTTGTCATGTATACAGGGGGATTGATCAATTGATTGATGTATGTACTGGTCGCGGCGTACGTATGTACGTGTACGAAACGTACCTGGCTCCGTGAGAGGCCCGTCTGGCGAGCCAGAATGTGCTTATCCACGTCGCTTGGATACCTGAATTGAAACAGACAATATATATGAACAGAGATAATATATATGAACAGAGATATATATAGTTTGTATATATGCATGCATCCGCTATTATAAAACAGCTAGCCCAGTACTAGTCCAATTTGTTATGGATGGATGCTTGTAACCTCAAAATTATATACGCTACGAGGAAACAAATTTTAAATTATTTATTAAAAACAACATTTAGACCCAAACACACCACCCTAATTAATTAACAAATCAAACTAAAGAAAGATGCGTGAGATATATCTGTACCCAACACTAATAAGGTAGCTATATCCTTTTCTTTATTGTGCATAATACATACACCGCATTCACGAGCTTATTTAGTTATATTACATGATGATAATCAGCCTGTTAATGGTCAAAATAGGATCAAACAGACTTCTTAAAGAGTAAAGACACATGACATTACGTATATGCTTAAGTAGAAACGGTGGCAATATGTCAAAATGGCCATTCGAGCATTTGATGCCGAGACAAATGTGGTCCGGGAAGAACAATGCTGTGGAATAAACCATATGAAGAAAAAGTTCATTAAGAACGACCATCGCAATTAAGTGTCACGCGCAAACTTATACTACTCACACTGACATGCTTGCTTACGCGATTACTATAGCTAATCTGGCTTAATATTCTACTAGCTAGCTAGCTAGCACTTGAACTTATCGTTGCACAATGTACTACTGCATCGTTTTACATCGAGCTTGTTCGCTTAAATAAATCCCAAGATGGATCAGTAGCTCAGCATATGGAAAAGCTTAATTAATCAGGTGAGTCGTTGGATGCATGGCAGGTATATACTAATACTAGTACTTACGGGTGCAGGAAGTGCTCGAACAGCCAGGCCCGTAGGACGGTGACGGCGCGCTCCGGCAGCCCGCGCTGCGGCCGCCACGGGTGGCTGTCCATCATGCCGGCCTGGTGCAGCGCCTTCTGCTGCCGGATGGACTGGTCGAGCACCCTCAGCCGCGGCGTCTCGCCTCGCGTCATCCGCGGCACCGTCACGTCCTTCTCCCCGAGCGCCTTCCGCACTGCCTGCAGCTGCCCCACGATCCCGTCCCTCAGGTTCCGGAAGTGCCTTGATATCGTCCGCGACGCCAGCGCCGTGTACGCCGCCGCCGCACGCTCCCCCGCCACAGCCTCGAACCCGCCCGCCAGCCCCCTCATCTGCTCGCAGTACCTCCTGTATCTCCTGTCCACCTGCGCGCGCACGCGCCATGCATATTTTCAGACACAACAACCAAGCTCAAAGACAATTCGCCTCCTACTCTATCCAGCTAATGTGCAAGTACAGAGTACAAGCACTAGAAACGTACGTGCATAGACTTTTATCTTTTATCTGAATTTTTCAAGATGAACTGATACAATATATATGATTTATACAGTTTTAAACTTAGAAAGTTATCTGAAAAATTCGCTAAAAACCAAAACCTAAAAGCCCAAACGAACGCGCGGCCGTATACTTGGTAAAGATCGAGATGCACGGGCAATGTAACAGTGAAACGGTAACAACTGTCGGTGCTGCAACTTGTAGTGGCTAGTACTTGTGCGCGCCTATTTTTGCGCACCATAGCTAGCTAGAACTCCGCAACCACTGAGGCTCCATCAGCTGCAGTGCAGTGGTAAGAATTGTTTGTATGAGCTGAGGCAGGCATTGAATAGCAAGGCCAAGGGGATGGGCGAAGAGGCAGTGGAGGAGCAGTGTGCAGAGAGCTAGCAGCTTGCACTCGCAGAGTCATGGCAGGCCTGCGCCTGTGTCTGTGTGTCAGAGTCCCTGCATGTATGACCGGCCGGCTAGGCAGGGGACCCTCGTGTAGATACCTAAGATAGGCAAGGGAATAGAGGTTTCCAAAAGCAAATGGTGAGGCCCCAGAATAGCCTCGCTTCCCTGCCCTAGTCCCAGGTGCACTCTTCGGGCAACCATAGTTGAACTCCTATTACTTGCTGTAACTTTTGCTCTCTTTCAGATTCGCTTTGTGCAGTGCCTAATTAAGCGCGTCTGGATTAGCTCCCTCACCTCTTCGAGCATGATGTAGAGCTTGTCCTTGAGCCTCTGCAGCTCCAGCGCATCCATGGACAGGATCTGCAGCGACGGGGTCCAAGAGGCCGACGACGACGACCCGCCGGTGACGTCGCCGCCGTCTTCTGCTTGCTGCGGTGGCTTTGGCGCCTTCATGCGCTTGGTGCTGTCCACGGGGAGGCTGCAGAATTCTTGCAGGAGCTGCTGCGCCGGGACGAGGAACCTGGAGCTGCGCAGGTGCCACGCGTCGTGCGCGTGCGGCTCCGACGAGCCGTGCATCCACGCCGCGGGCGCCGGTTGCTGCCGTGACGACCCGCCGAGGTGCTGGTGCAACACGCCCTCCGGCCGGCACAGCGACAGAGATAGCGGCGCCTGGCTCGGCTGGTGATGCTGCTGCTGCTCGCTGAGGAAGCGCATGGTGGAGCCGTCTCCTCCCGCGTCCATGAGCACAGCCTTGCTGTGAGCAGCAGAAGCAGCGGCCGACGCCGTGCCGGGCATCGCGGCCAGGCCACGCATGCAGCCGAGCAGATCCACCCCGGCCTGCAAGCCGAACAGCTCCGGCGTCCCCTCGTCCATCGCCGGCATGAGCGTCGCGACCGACGCAGCCGTGGCATCTGCCGCCGAGAAGTAGTCCGCGAACCCCAGGCTCGGATCATGCGCCATCTACCTTAGAACACCAAAAGGCCAGCTTAAAGCAAACACCACAACAATTAGCAATGCAAAGCAACGCAAACAACGAAAAAGGCTAGGAACAACGAAAGAGTTGGCTCACTTTTGTGCGAAGTAGCTAGCTAGAGAGAGCTTGGAGCCTTGGACGACCAAATCTGTCCGAAGAACTAGAAGAGAAGACATGCGAGGTTGTAATTAGTAGCAGTAACACACTGATCCATCGAGCTAATCACCACGGATGAGAAAGTGAGAAGTACTCCTACTACTACTCTACACACACGAGAACAAGGTCAAATAATAAGATGCGTTGCGAGTAGCAATCCAAGAGCAGCTAGCTAGCTAGCACGGCCGGCCCCTTTACCTCGCACAAGAATCTTGCTTTGGCCTTGGGAGGGCAAGGGAAAGGAGGAAAACAAGATCAAAAGCCATGGTGATTTGGACGCACGGGTCTTAAAGAAACCAACCAAACCAAAGATCTCATCAGGGAAAGCAAGCGAGCAGGAAACAGAAAAAAGGTGGCTATGGCACAAAAAGCATACATGGGAGCTTGCGAGGTCCGGGCCGGGGTGGGTGGTGGTTGCCGCGTCAAGCTCTCGCCTCGCCTCGCCAGCAGCTGCTACCTGTGCTTCTCTGCCTCTTATCCCGTCCAAATATCTGGAGTACTGCCGGTCTTCGTCTTTCTAGGGCTGGGGGGTTTATTGTGTGGGCGTAATCGCGTCTGCACACTCTAATTAATACATTATTGCCTTCTTTTTTGCTTGGCTTTTCTCTCTAGCTAGCAGCTAGCTAGCTTTGTGTCACTGCAACTTGTTTTTCCTGATGGACTAATGCTAGCTCTGTGGTCAGTTACATGTATAGCCCTAGGATTTGATATATATATGATATATCACTTCGCTGTAGTTAATCTGTAGCTCATTTTCTTCGCTAGGATGCGTTTGTTCTATGTACTATTTGTTCAATAGGAAAAAAATTCCGGATGGTTAAGATGAACTTTGGATGAAAGCGATTTCTTTACACGCGTAAAATCCAAACACAATCGGTTCAGTGTTCAATCCAAACTCCATGTCTCGAAAAAAAAAAGCTCGATATTAGTTCGCTGATCGTTTGATTGGATGGCTACCCTGAATAGACAATCACCATAAAATTGAATAAATACAATGGAGCACTATTTGGAACGCAATAAATATTCCAGTTGAAACCCTTATTCCGAATAGAACCTAGATTTCTGCTGTTTCTACTAAGAGACTAGAAATGTTGTTCTTTACCTAGAAGTGTTGCTAAGGTTTCAAATTGCCCATTTTCCTTGACTTGTACTTGTTTTCGGGTCTGTTTTTTTAGCTTTTAAAAGCTAATTTTTTTCCTACAGTAACTAGTTTTTAAATGGAGTATCTTTTTAAGACATGTTCTACAAATAGATTATAGTACATACTATAGTGACTTCATTTATATTGGCCAAAATCACACACGAGTTTTTATTACTCTATATTTTCTCTTACGAATAGCCAAAAAATTATAAACCGTAACTATAAGTCATAAATCGAAGTAAAAAAAGGCCATCTCTGCTTTCCTCTATTGGAGGAAGAGCAACTAGTAGAAGGCAGAAATGCCTATAAACTGTACACCAAAATGACTGTTTGTACATTGTAGTACAATCATTCTGTTAAACAAAAAAATATGGAAAGAATTTGGCAAAAACACTTAAAAAGGCACATGTGTGCTCCAAGCCTCCAATGGTTTCCCTCCCCACAAAATAGTCCGGAAGTAGGGCCTGACGCCAAGTGGGGAAAGAGTGGTCCACAGTTTCCAACTAATTGCAATTAAAACAGCCTACAAAAAAGAATGGTGGGACCATGCCTATTTGTGGGACCATGAACATCCCACTTTCCTTGCTTTTCCCTTCTTTTTGTTTTACACTCGTACATTGATTCCTACATTACTACTCCCGAATTTTTGGCACTTTTAGCATATTTAATATGTATTTGTAAAAATAACTGTAGTCACGTGAAAATGACCAAAATAGCATTTTTGCCATCTGGTCACCAGGCGACGGCAGCGTGGAGCTGACACGTAGGCCTGCCGCCTAGCCACCGTGCGGCTCCCTACCTGGCACACTACCACCAGACGGCAGGTAATTAAACCGGTTTAATTACCTGCCTTAGTTAGTAGTTCTAGTCGCAGCCGCTTTTCCAACCTTTGATCACCGACTACGTTATCCCGACCGACCACTGCCGTATTCGACCACGGTCGTTCACGACCACAGCCACTCCAACCGCTCCCGATCACTCTCGAGTCCTAACCACTCTTTGCACTCTGTAGTTTTTGACCACCTAAAGCCTATTGACCAGCTACTGTATCTCTGACGACTGTAGATTCGACCACCTCATCCATTTCACCACTTCAGCCGTCTGACCACGGCTATTCGACCACCTCAGCCATTCGACCACTTCAGTCGTCCGACCACGGCCATTCGACCACTCCAACCGTTCGACCATGGCTATTTGACCACTTCAGCCATCGACCATGTCCGACCATGGCTACTCACTTCAGCCATCGACTAACTAAGGCAGATAATTAAGGTAGGTATTTAGCCAGATTAATTACCTGCCGTCTAGTGGCAGGGCAGCAGGCAGGGAATCACACGGTGGTTAGGCAGCAGGCCCACGTGTCAGCTCCACGCAGCTATCGTTCGGTGACCGGACGGTAGAAGTGCCATTTTTACTATTTCTATATAACCACGACTATTTTTGCAAATACAAATTTAAAATATGCCAAAAGTGCCTAAAATTCCCCACTCACCAATCATTTGTAGTCTCAGTACAACAATAAACATGTATTGGGATATTGATTACATATAATTTAATATTGATGAGTTTAGTCGCATATTTGAAATAATATTGGGAACTGTGCAATGCACACACGCACACACCAAATGTCAATTAGCTGTAGTACCTAAATAGTATTATTTTGGCATAAGTTCGTTTTTGCAAAATTAACTAACATATTGCAATACCAGGTAATTAACTTTTTCTCTTATTTATTAATATAATTAATCAGTCGGACCAGCTTGGTCCTACTGTTCCTGTCCAAAAAAAAAGAACGACCACTAAAACACAAGCATTACATTTTTTTTAAAATAATCTCCAACCCAACACCTCTATCTTGCTCCTTTTGTTTTGCGAGGATTATCTTGCTCTTTTTAGGAAACCTCTATCTTACGTTGGTTTCTCCGTATGTTTAATTCATTCGCAGTAATCAAGCTACATCTTGTAGCCAGGGGTGGAGTCACACCCCAGGCAACGTAGGCTTCAGTCTGAGGTGTGAAAAATATATAGTGTACAGTCCAGATAAATTAAGTCTAGTTAGGGTAATATTTTTATGATCCAGCTCAGATAGTCTAGATTATTTCACCACTGAGTTCAGGGTGTAACCAAATCCTCCGCCACTACTTGTAGCACCTTCCATCAATCCTACGGTAAGATTATTCCCCTGCATCTAGCTTCACTGATCGATCGTAAAACTCATCAAGAAGAACTATAATGAAGTTTATGGCAGCTATTGGCCATAAAATTTGTTCTGTATGCTCTTACATATAAATTAATTGATTAAGGTCCACACCTCCAATCTACTCAATCATTAACTTAGTCGATCTACCCGTCACTTTCTCCAAAACTTTTCACCCGCTTTCTGTCATCAAATCATGCCATTCCTCTCATATCATACAAAAACTCTGCACTCCCGTGAGCTAGCTCGATCCCTTGCTCTTCCATCGGATTCACGTCATGGTTGCGTTGCCCATCCCCCCCCCCCCCCCCCCCCCTCTTTTTTTGTCTCGCTGCCACAGACATGGTATAAAGTACATGCAGTACTGCAAGAAGAAAGAACACTAGCCCGAGGAAGGTCCTGTTCTTTACGGCTTCTAAAAACGGTTATTGGTTTTGCTACAATATCTAATTTTTAAATAGGGTATTTTTTTAAAGATGAGATCTACAAATTAATTATAGTACACGTTAAAAACCCAACATCTGTATTAACCAATATTACAAGCGAGTATCTCTTTCTCCATAATCTCTGTCGCAAATAGCTAAAAATTAAAATTTTCAGCCAAAAACTATAAGCCGTAGCCATATCAAACAGACCCGAATTCTTATTGGCAAAATTAAACAAGCCAAGTTAATCGTTACATTCCGTTAGGCCATCTTGGCTTTTATAGGTGGTGTCTGCTTTACAAGGAGTATTTTGCTTGTTCAAGAAGGCGCTGCATTTGTCTCGTATTGCTTGTATGCATTGCACGCACACCGATGCGCTGGGAGATGCAGTGCGTACACGGCGCGTACTTCCTTGATGACACTGGCTTGTGGGCCCCATACGGTTCGTACGACAACTACACATGCCAGGAGACGGCCTCCAGTACTGTACATGCACTTCGACATAATGATAGGCGCTGGGTACGGGCACGCTGCCCCGAACACGAGCGAGTTGTCTCCGAACTCAGCTCTCCTGTTGGCACGTGACTTACGATTTATAGTATAATTATTAGTTTTTAGATATGTGACTTATAATTTATACTATAATAATTAGTTTTTAAATAGTGTATTTTTAAAAAAATAGGATTAATAAAAAATTGTAGTAAAAAGTATATTGAGTTCAGCTGTACTGGTCAAAATCACATACGACTATTTTTCTGCATACTAGCTCTTGCGAACAGGCAGAATTCAAAAATATAAATCATAAGTCATAAGCTACAACCTAAAAGAATCCACTCAATTGGAAAGACAAAAGACAACTACTTCCATTATTCTTGCATGGTGCTAGCTTTCATCCGGGCACTACAGTGAGACATGAAAACACCCGATCCCATTCCGACCTCGATATATATGTGGAATCGTCTTGCGCCATATGTATTGAAATTGTTTGGGAGACATGGTCAAAGCCCGGGTTGAAGCCTCTAAAGGGGATAAGGAAGGAAGGTTTCTTTCCGCCTTCAAAATGAAAACGAATCTTTCTTTTTTGAAAGATAAGGTTAGGGTTTATTATTCAACTATGGATCGCGGGGTGGAGAAGAGGAATCACTTTTATAACCCTTTTTCATGTTCTTTCATTCATCAAATAGGCGAATCGTTAGGTCCTTAGTAGTGTTGACAAAGAAGAAAGAGCCAGTGAAAAAAAAAGAAAGCTAGAATTTCCAACAGTGAGACTAGCTTGACAAGCTACCTTTCCTCTTGATCTGAGGTTCAAAGAGGAACACCACTTTTTTATGACTTCCACTTCTTGATCTCGGCCCGGGAAATCGGGGTCCAAAGACTATCTCTTCGACAACGTGGACATGGGGAGGCGATCTGATAAGAGAGATGTAGAAGAATATGCCCTCCTCAACAGGTCAAGCCCTCGCTCCGGAATAAAGAAGAATACCATCTTGTCTAATCAAATATGAATACCATCTTATTGATTTAGTCAGCTTGCATCAACACATAAGATGTGATATAAGTAGTGGGAAATAAACTCTTCATTGATCACTTGAAACATAGTAGAAAGCATCCAAAACAGAAAGAAATGTTGTTCAAAAGAAGAAGCTACCAGGCCCAACCACTACATTTTTCCTAATGTCCGACTACCCATATCAGTTACAACATCTTCAACACAACAACTGCAGTACTTGATAGTTCATCAAGCGCGCGTACAACAAGTGGTCACATCGTTTTATTCGGTACTCCTAACTAAATACAATTGACTTCCACAGTAAGTATGACAGTTTAATCTAGCTTGAGCTTCTGGCTCCTGACCTTATATTTTTTTGCCTTTTCTCCCCTTTTTATTGCCTTCTCTGTGGAAATATAGCAGTTTTTTTCTATGTTTCTTTGATTGAACAACTCATAAAAAGCTAACGATCGTTACAATGCAATTTCAGCCAACAGCCAGGAGCCAGATTGAATGCCTCCCCCAACATAGTAGCTGGTAGGTAGGTAAGTAAATAGGTGCTTTTCCCCCTAAAAATCATTTACATCGCTAAATTATCAATCGACGTTACTGTCATTGCCAGTAGCTCCGGTATACACACTCAACAACATGACTACGTACATACTCATCAGTAGTCTAACTTCTGATTTATATGCATGTGCCAGATGTACAACAGTAAATAGCAGCAACATATGATTACATAGATCGGTTAAAATGACTCAGTGCTTATCTCAAGCATCGAACATTATCTAGCTAATAAAAATATCTACGATATCTTTATCTGCTCGTTTAACAACTCAGTGCCGAGAATTGTTGACTAGCCAACGATTTGGTCAATTTATCAACAACCTGATCCTTGGATGATATAAACTTGATCTCGAGCATTTTTTGAGCTTCTCTCTCTCTTGCACAAAATGAAAATCTACCTTGATATGCTTTGTTTTGGCATGAAATATGGTATTTGCATAAAGATATGTAGCTCCCAAATTATCACACCAAGGACAAGGAGGGTGACTCTGAAATATCCCAAGTTCTCGAAGCAATGATTGTATCGAGATCACTTCTACTATTGCATTCGTTAAAGATTTGTACTCTTAGTACTAGACTGAGAGACGGTTGCTTGCTTGCGAGAGCTCCATGAGATCATATTTGTCCTGAAATATATTACATACCCTTCAGTGGACTACTAATCATCCAAACATCCAGTCCAATCCGCATTAGAGAATGCACTGATTTCAATCGATGTTGATTTGTGTACATGCAGTCTAGCTTTGACTATATGCTTTACTGCAGTATTCTTTTGACAGCAACCCAGTGACTTTATGTTGGGGAATAAAAATACTGACATACCTTGTTAACCGAAAAAGAAATATCTGGTCTGGTTATAGTCAAATACTGCAGTCCTCCAACTAAGCTCTTATATCTTGATGCATCTGCTAGATTTATCAACTATCCTTCTAGCTTGCAAAGTTTTTTGGTTGCAGCCATGGGTGTAGTAGCAGGCTTACAATTCAACATGTTAGAACTTTGTAGCAGCTTGAGCACATACTTGCATTGTGACAACACCAACCCAAAGAAAGTTCATTGATTTATATGGTAACAAACCATACCATCCTTATACTCCTTGGGGAGACATGTTGATCTTCAACCTGGTCATCATTTGATGCACCGGCCAATAAGGGACGACAACTTGAATTTCTTTTGTTGCGGAGGTGGAAGTAGCACCACTTGCCTCCGCAGTAGAGTTGCCTGCCGTAGTAGCATCAGATTATGTTGTTGCAGTAGCATTGGCAACATCCAGCACGATAGCATTTGGCGTGAAAGCATTGACAACATCGAAAATACCTGCCACGCTTGCCGCGTCAAAATCAAAGGTTGATGATGACGGCTCACAAGTGGACAACACTGGAGGCCTCACAGGAGCTGCATCCCCTTGTTGTGATGGGTTTGCATGCATGTTAGACAATTGAGAACAAGCAATATTATCATATTATCTATAAGTGTTTTGTAGTAGAAGAGGGAGAAGAACATGTGAAGTCATACTTGGGTTTGGTTGATTTTGTGGACTTGTTGAGGAGAAGGGATAGACATTCTCATCAAAGATTACCACACGAGATATATAGACTCTACCAGTAGGTATATGTAAGCACTTATAGCACTTACGTAAGCTTCTATAACCTAGGAAAACACAGAGTTTGGATTTGAATTGCAGTTTATGGAAGTTGTAGGGTCAAAGATGTGGCCAGTATGAACACTCAAATATTTTTTAGCATGGTATAATCTGGTTTATAGCCAGTCAGGCATTCAAGAGGCGTAGAAATGTTTATGGTGCAACTAGCAAGATGATTGATTAAGAAACATGCTACGAAAAATGCTTCATCCCAAAAGCAAAGTGGAACACTAATATGTGCAAAAAGTGCCAGACCGGTCTCTACCACGTGCCTTTGCTTTCTTTCCACATCACCATTTTGTTGATGTGTATATGGACATGGCACTCTGTGAGCAATGCTAACTTTATGAAAGAAGGCATGGAGTTTTTTATATTCACCACCCCAAATGGTTTGCATAGTTAGGATTTTTGTCCTAAGCATTCGTTCAATATGAATTTGGAATTGTAGGAATATTTTCATCACATCTGCTTTACTTTCAAGAAGATACAAACAAGTGAAACGACTATAGGAAGCAACAAAGCTAACGTAATATTTATTGCCATTAACCAATGAATTGGTAGGACCCCATACATCTGAAAATATGAGCTCAAGAGGAGCTAAAACTACACTATTTGAAAGGGAATATGGTAGTTGGTGACCCTTGGTCTGTTGGCAAGCATAACATGTAGCTTTATTCTATTCTAGGGAATGAGAAAGACCATTGTGTTGAAGTATATGTTGAATGACTTGTGAGGAGGTGTGGCCAAGGTGACAATGCCACCATTCTTGAGGAACTTTGGCACTATGGAGAACTTTTGATGAGGAATTGATCGAAGCTCCTTCGTAGACCGATCCTTAACAAGGCAATGACTAGGGTGAAACTCAACAAAAACATTGTTATCTTGAGCAAACTTTCTAATATACAACAGGTTCCTATTGACTTGTGGGACATGAATAATATGGTTTAGATGCTAGGACTGTGTCGAAACCCGGAGCAACAACTCCAGGATCCTCTGTGTAAATCGCACTAATCCAGGATCAGCTAGTGCACACAGCGGGCAACAAAGATAAGTACCAAGCATAATGACATTTATTTAATTTAAAGAGTGTGGCCTTATGGCCAGCGTTTACATCATCGCACATTGGCAAATATAACTGCGAAAGAAACTACGGAAGCGAAGCTGAAAAGGCGAAGCCCAAGCCTGCCCACAGGCAAACAACTGCAAGACGCGGCCTACTCGTCCAGGTCTTCACCGTAGTTGAAGTCGTCTTCCTCTGTGTGGAGATAGCAAGGTGAGTACAAACTTGTACTCCGCAAGTCACACGGAGAAAATGCATCATAATGATAAAGGCTTCAATGGAAGGCTTATAGGGTTAGTTTGCATAAAACAGCATTTAACGAAATACAGTAGATAGATTGAAATTGTTGAATTTAATACAATAAGTAAGGTTGTGTTTGGTTTAGGGACAATGTGGGATGGGATGGTCCTGTCCCTGGTTTTGGGATGGGATGATCCCATTTTTTGTTTGGTTGGGGGGATAGAGTCATCCCTGTTTTTTGTTTGGTTGGAAGGATAAAGTGGGATGGAATGGTCCCATCCTTTGTTTGGATGGAAGGATGAAGGTGGGACATGTGTGTATGATTACTCTCCTATCAAGCAAGGTGAGGTTACCTACTCCTACTATACTTCCTATTATTGATATGTTTGTACACATAAGCATTCTGAATTAATTCTTTCAGGTGAACAAATTTATAGGCTCTTCCTATCTTCATGGTATGAACAAATTTAGTCAAAGAACAATAGCTTCCCACAATCTGGTGACGTTTTTAGATGAACTCAACAATCTGCAGTAGTATATAAGTTCTCTGTAGTTATGAAGTTTTCGGTTATCAAAGCCTGTAATTCTCTAATCAAACTGAAGTTTTTTTTCTCAAAAGAAGCAATGTGTTTTTGCATTTCCATTTGTGTTTTCTCAAAAGAGCAGCCGCGCCGCCTACCTCGCCTCCACGCGCCTCGCTCGTGCAGCTCCGCCGCCTGCTGCCTCGAAGACCTGCCGCGCCGCCCGCTGCCTCGAAGACCTGCCGTGCCGCCCGCCGCGAAGACCCCCCGCGCCGCCGCCTCGAACAGCCGCCGTGCCGCCCGCCTCGAACAGCCGAGCGCCGCGCCGCCCGCTGCCTCGAAGACCTGCCGCGCCGCCCGCCGCAAAGACCCCCCGCGCCGCCGCCTCGAACAGCCGCCGCGCCGCCCGCCAGATCCGCCGCGCTGCCCGCTTGGAAGAGCCGCAGCGCCGCGCCGGCCAGAGCAGCCGCGCCGCCTAGCTCGCCTCCACGCGCCGCGCCCGTGCAGCTCCGCTGCCGCCGCCCTCAGATGGAAACCCTCGCAGGAGAGGAATGGCTCGCGCGCGTGCTTTTTTCGGTGGGGGTGAGAGGAATGTCTCCGCGCGCGTGATTTTTGTCGGTGGGGGTGAGAGGAATGGCTCGCGCGCGTGATTTTTTTGGTGGGATGACTCTGTCCCGTGAAAAAAAGGGGATCGCTCCATCCCAGATCTACAGAGAATATTCCTAGTGGGATGTCCTTGACTCTGTTTGTCTCCCATCCAAACACCTACAAAAATGGGTCCATCCCATCCCATCCCACCTTGTCCTTGCAACCAAACACAACCTAAAACAGTACTTGTAATTGAAAATATTACCGTCAGTGCAGGCTCCGACCAAACACCAACCTATCCACGAGCATCCCACCCGGACCATCTTTTCCAAAAGTTCACGTATGGATTCCATCCATCCACACGCTTTCACTGCGCAACTCTGATGGATTCCATTCATCCACCAGGTTTCAATCTCTCACGGATTCCATCCATCCGCAAGGTTTTCATCTCTCGTGGATTCCATCCATCCACAAGGTTTTCAAAAACATTTTTGGAAAACAAAGTCTAATCCATGAAAAACTTTTACTCAGTATGCCCATGACCGTGGGCACGGCTATCCAGGATAGATTATACACTCTGCAGAGGTTGTACAGCTTTACCCACAAGACACGATCATCCCTTTTTACCACCGGATTACACACTTCCTTAGGTGTGCGGCAAGGAGATCGTGACAAGGCCTTTACAATGCAAAGCCTTCAACCTGGCCAAGCCAACACTAAGGTTTCACCCCAGTAAGGAATCCACCAGACCGGGACCCCCTCTTGAGCCGAGTGAGACTTCTCATTGCCTACGCCACGCTCACTTTCATCCTACGACATGACCCAGGTTGGGACCAGCAAATTATTCTGCCAGGGCTGTCCCATACCAGCCTTGTGGAAGTACGTTAGGGCTTTGCAACAGTAACTCACAGACCGGTCCTTAACTGACTTAGGCCCAACCACATACCTCCTGTGTCCGACAATCAACATTGTGTCTCTGAACAACAGTGCATGCCTGCACCCACCACCTAACCATTAGCCTAAATCTAAACCAGATTTTATATTTTATTTCAAAAATATTTCATAAACCTCCTTGACTCACCAAAGTCAAGAGTACAGTTCAAAAACTTATCATTTTAGGTGAAAAGGTATCCCAAATCCAAGATTATATCTAAGCAGGTCTAAGCATTTGTTATGAAATTCTCTAGCTAATACTAGTGTACTAACCAGAGTTTAATTCTAGGGTGACAAGGTAAAAGGGTTTGTAATGTCAAAGGAGAAATTAACAAGTGGGTATTAACTAAATTTAAAACTGAATTGAAATACATTGAATAAAAGTACGCATGCAATATAATTTAAAACAACACAATTTTATTTGAAATTCTGGGATCAACATGATCAAGGAGTGTGACTTGCCTTGCTCTTCAATTTGGCTTGAATCTTCGTCGAAGAAATTTCCTAAATCGTCGAAGTCTACACGTGAAAATAACCTACCAAATTCAAATAAATTCAAAATAAATTCAAATTGACTTCAAATATTTGAATTGGGGCCAGAAATGGATAGAGGGGAATTTTTGATGAATTTAGAAATTTGAATGGGCTAAATCGGAGTTAGGACGAAGGAGAACGGGCTCCGGGAAGTTTGAAAAGAGAGAAAATGGAAAATCAGGATTTTTGGAATTATTTTCCTAAAGGAAAATCTGAATTATTGCATCAGCAGGGAATTTCTTTTTTCGGCCGGATTATTTTTCTACGGGAAATTCGGGTTAATGACGCCAGCATGACGTCAGCCCGAGGGGAACCTACTGACTGGTGGGGCCTTGGCCCATGGACCAAGCCCACGGGGCAAAGGAGGGTGCTGAGATGGCACGGCCACCCGTGTGGCGCTGACGGGGATGGGGTGGCCCGAGGTGGCGCTGGCGTGGCGCCACGTGCCTGCCATGTGTGCACCCGAAGCGGCGCCGGCCGGAGGCGCACGGGGGCGGCAGCGTCGGCGGCGCACCGGTGGTTGGCGGCGGACGGCGACGGCCGGAGGAGGGAGAGGGAGGAATGGGGTGCTCGGGGGAGGGGTGCGGCTTACCGGAGGCAACCAGCGGCGAGTAGAGGCGGGGGCGGCTCGGAAGCTTCGGTGCGGCGGCGGTGGAGCGGCTGGGAGGGGAAGGGAGGAGAGGAGGGAGGTGGGGCGAGAAGAGGGGAGGCCAAAGGCGGTATTTATAGGGGTCAGGGAGGGCGGAGGCGGGGCGAATTGCTCACCGTTAATGGCGCGGGGCGGCGGGGAATTAGGGGAATTAGGGGGGAACGCGGTACGGGGATGGGGGGATTCGGGCGCGGGGATGGCGGGGTTGGTCGGGGAAAGAAGAGGGAGGGAGAAGGGCTAGATCCGGGCGAGCGGGGAGGCGGCGGAAATGGCGGCGGTGACCGTTGCGGGCGGCAGCGCGAGAGGAGGAAGAAGGGGCCGCGCGGGGGAAGACGCGCCTGACATGCGGGCCCCGAGCGCAGAGAGAGAAGGGGAGGAGGGGGAACGGGCGGCGCGGATGAAGTCACGCGGCAGGGGCGCGCATCGGGTGGGCGAGGCCGGTTAAGCGGGAGGGGACGGGCGGATGGGCCGATGGGGCGAGCGGGGTGGATCGGGCGGCCGAGGGAGGTGCGGGGGTGGACGGCTCGGATGGGGCGGGGAGCGACGTGGCGGGTAGGGGAGTGGGGAAGGTGGGATGGAGCGGGTGGCCAGGATGGCGGCGACGTGGAGGAGATCTGGCCGTCCACGTGGCGGCCGGAGGAGGGAGGGAGGGTTTTATTTTTTTGATTTTTGATTTAGGATTTTCAGAAAAGCCCAGAAAATTCATTTGGCCTCAGAAAAATACCAAATAACTTCCAAAAATTCCAGGAATATTCACAGAAGCTCCTGGTGATATTTTGGACTTAATACAAATACTTCCAACTAATGTTGGTATTTAATTTTTATACTTAAAATACTCTTTAATTTCAAAAATACATTTTTAAACTCCAGAAAATCCAGGAAACCAAATAAAAGCCAAATAACTCCAAATAATTATTTTGAACTAGGATTTTCATATAAAATCAAAATATCATTTTATTTAATAATAATGTTTAGGTTTTCATTTAAAATACTTTTTAAATCCAGCTTTCTAAAAACAGAAATTCAGGGCAAATCCAAATTTAAAATTTTAGGCAACAAAAACACTTATTTTAGATTAAATTTTAATTTTAATTGATTTTAATTTATTTATTTATTTTTATTTTAATAAAAACCTGGGCTGTTACAGACTGAGAGGAATTAAAAAGGTGTGAATGGCTGCCTAGATATGGTTCTTGTCATGGTAGTTTTCTTTGATGACAAACTTGTAGAGATCATTGGTGAGATGGTCAGTTGCACCGGTATCGACATACCAATTTGTGTCGATGTTGTACATCGATGCCATTGCTGCTATTGCTAGACGTTCTTCATGGTATGTGTGGTCAAACCTATGGTAGCATTTACTCGATGTATCTCCTAGCTTGGCACATACTTGCCAGACTGGGCACCCTTTCTGGTTTCCACCATTGGCACCTTGCTTCCCTAGATTGAAGCCTCCTTTGTTATGGACACAGTCATAGCCACGTCCACGATCTCCACCTTTGTTGAAGTTATTGTGATAGACACTGTTTGTAGAAGAGACAAATTCAAAATCAGCAATGTTCTGTAGCTCTTGACGCATCTCAAAGTTGAGCAAATGTGCGTAGAAGTCACTGAGGAACATCCTATCAACTCGAGTCATCAGAGAAGTGACAAGAGAGTCATAGGTGTTGTCGAGACCGACCAGCATGTAGGTCACAATCTCTTCTTCAGAGAGAGGATAACCGATTACTGCCATCGTATCGGCCAAAGACTTCATCTTGCTGAAGTATGTCATAGCCAATTCATCATTCTTCTTCATGTTGGCTAGCTAGATGCGAATTTGAACAAGACGCACCTTTGAGCGGGAGGCGAACATACGCTCCAGTGTCTCCAATGTAGTCCACACTTCATGGGCATATGGCAGGAATAGGACCTGTGCAAGCACCTCCTTAGACAGAGAATAGAGGAGAATGCTTAGCACAGATTGATCCTTCTCGAGCCACTCATGATAGGCAGGATTCTCCTCTTGCTTTGCACCCGACGCTATTGATGTCGTGATTAGAGGTTCTGGGCACTTGGAAGTCCCATCTACAAGGCCAAGGAGACGGTAGCCTCTGAGATAAGGAAAAAGTTGGGCTTTCCACAGGAGATAAATCTCACTGGAGAGCTTCACACTAATTAGGTGGCTAAATGAAGGTGTTGGGAGAAGGCCTACAGAAACAGAACTGGTGATCTTGGAGGAAAGATAGCTCGTCGTCACGAGATTTTATGGCTATGATACTATGTAAAATTGTATGAAAGGAAGAAGTGTTTAGGTTTTCCCGTACTCTCAACAGGAGCCAAACTTCTGTATTTATATGCATGTGCCAGATGTACAATAGTAGATAGCAGCAACATAGGATTACACGGATCGGTTACAATGACTCAGTGCTTATCTAAGCATGGAACATCATCTAGCTAACAATAATATTTACGATATCTTTATCTACTTGTTTAACACGCACACCCCCAACAAGATGGTAGTAGCCGCGCGAGCAAAGACATTTCCAACGAGACCACGATCGATCGACGCTATGAACTCATCATTGTCTAAGTTTGCCAGTCATGACATTTATTTCTTTCGACGGATACATAAATCGGGGTGAGGAATCCGTGATTTTTAAATTTATGCATGAATGCTATTCAAAAGTAGAATCAAGAGGCTGTTGTCGGAGTGGAAGGATCGTCGCTTGGCTGCTACCTGCTCCCTATAGCAATCTTGTTTGTGTGGCAAAAAAATCCCAAGTTTTATACCAGTGGCGGATCTAGGAAAAATTTTTGGAGGGGCTGAAATACCTTCAGCTCGACCTCAGCCCCTTCTACATTATACATGCATGGCTAAAAATTTAGGGGGGGCTCCAAGGGTCCGGTAGCGGTAGGGGGGGCTGGAGCCCCCCCGCCCCACAGTTGGATCCGCCCCTGTTTTATACTGGCATGTGTTTTCGTCTTTTGGACTGTTTGATTATATTAGGCAACTAATGTCATTTAACTGCTACAACATCAGATATATCTTTGTCCATCAGAATGTGTGCTCCTCCGATTCATCAATGACATTCGTGATCTATCAACCTCATGATGAGGACCAGGACGATGCATCCCTTTATAAAAAGCTCAAGGTGTACATATCCACATCAGCAAAGATGGGTGATCACAAAGCGTTCACGACAAGATTGCAACTCTATTAGCTCCACCCTCCACACCCCTATTATAGGGGGCATTCAAAATGACTTTTAGTTACGTCTTTTAGCTAATAATTTTTGCTGATGGTTTTTAGTTGAGAAAATACTCTATTTAAAACGGCTTCCGGCTTTGAAAGCCACTATGGTTGCTTTCTTTTGACTTATGGCTTTTAGCTTATATATAGTAACTAGTTTTCAAATGGAGTGTCTTTTCAAGATGGAGTCTACAAGTCGATTAAAGTAAACATTACATCGACTTTATCTATATCGGTCAAAATCACACGTGAGTACCTTTCTCCATACTCTCTCCCGTGAACAGTCAAAATTCAAAAATTTAAACCAAAAATCATAAACCACAGCCAAAAAGAATCAGGTTCGCGAGAACATGAAGAGCTAACTAGACACACGCACGCTATGGACAACTTTTGTCTCGATCTGCCAGTGCTAGGATGTTAGCTCTAACAGTTAAGTCACAATACGATGAAGCGGACTGTTCATGATAAACGAAACACGCATACAAGTTAGGGATGTACAACGTGCCAGTGTGTTAATTGGCCTATTCGTATTGGTTTCTAAAAATTGTTTTTCTACCGTAAATAGCTTTTCTACAGTACCTAATTTTCAAACAGATTGTCTTTTCAAGACGACGTCTACTAGTAGATTATAGTACATACTGTAGTGATTTCATTTATATCGGCTAAAATTGCACGCAAGTATCTCTCTCTAAAAGCTTCTCCACAAGTTGGTACTATTCACAATCCAAAGCTAAAAACCAATATAAACAGGCTCGTAAAGCCCTCTTTTTTTTTTTGTGCGTGTCGACGATGGATGTTTCGATCGATAAGGCGTCGCCGTCGGCGGGGCGGGGCCACAGTGGCGGCAACGCTCCATTCGCGCGCCGCGGGAGCACGAAAGCGGCCTCACATGCCCCGATTCACGTCGCCATGATGTATGCGCCGTGCTCGGGGAACACTCGCCGGGACGCACCTTTCGTGCTACAATACACGTACATGCACGCGCTCAGCTTCGCCTTGGAGAGTGCATGCATGCCGCTCTAGCTTGTTGATCGCCTGCTTCTTCAACCACAAGCCTCGCTACTAGTTGCGAGCGAGCGAGCGAGCGGTCGTTGGTGCGGCTGCATTTGGTCACGTTTCTCGCCGCTTGCCGACGGATGCATATATACATGTACATGCACCTCCTCTCTTTTGCTGCATGTTTTCAAATCTATTCTGGGTTTCAATTAGACTTTTGTGCCTGCAGGCTTGTAAATTCAAACCAGGATTCGAAGGAAAGCCACTTTATGATTCGGCTTGCTTGGAAAGCTAAGCCTTTGCTTTGCTAGCCCCACTGAAAATTACTGCAGTACTGTTACTCACTCTGTTCTTTTTTACTTATTGTTTTGAATATTAACACGGTCTCTAATAAAGGGGTATAATATAGTTTGTTTTGTTGTGAGGGTTAATTTATAACGTTACGTTGTATTCGTTGCGGATCACGTGGCCAGCGCTCCCTAGCTACCTGCCGTTTTACTACAGCGTCCGATCGATAGCACTCACTTTCCTATCAGATTTTGTAGTCCTAGATATGACAACCAGTAAGTCCTCTCTAACATAGAACTGTTTCTATAAATAGTACTGAAGCCGATTTTTTTTAAAAAAATTAGTTCCCGAACGTCCGTTTTAGTGAATTGAGTTCTCTTCTTAAGCTCGGTAATTACTTGCCGAACTTCTTTAACTCGACAGGACATTTCTTAATTAGTGTTAATCACACAATATGATGCTTAATTAGTGTTAATCATGATAAGCATAATCACCTACCGATCTCCTGCTACTCAGCAGTGTTCTACCGAGCTATTGTTGCTCAATAGATGTTGTCGAGCTCTGGTGGCTTGACAAAGCTATTGTAGCGTGGCAGATGACATATGTCACCTGTCATGGTTGCTACGTTTGGGAGACCTGTTGAGCTACTGTAGCATGGTAAGTGCTACGTGTCGCCTGCTACCGCTGCTACGTTAAGAGAGAGAGAGAGCTAGTATAAAAATAAATGTTTAAAAGTTAAATTTTAGAAAAATAGTTATAGTGTCATTTGTGTGAGTAGCCTTGATGGGTGATGTCACGTAAGAGGAGAAGGCGAAAGCAATTGAGCGGTACATTGGTGGTTCCTTTCAGTGTTAAAAAAAGGGAGTGTCTATACAACATTTGACTGTTTTTGAGGATAAAATTAGTCAGATTTTGAGCCGTTAGATGGAGATCTAACGCTCTAAATCATTTTTTTGGAGGGGGTCATTTTTTTGGAGGGGGGCTTGTATGGGTGGATCCGTTGGATGGAGATCTAACGCCCCAGATCAATCTAACTATTTTTTTCCTCAAAAATAGTCAAATGTTATATAGACATTCCTTAAAAAAAAACTCCCATGGTCGCACTCCGCTTAATTGGATTCCATATGGCAAGCATTCCATAAGTAGGCCCAGCCTAAGTAGGCCAACTGGGCTATCTTGTTGGATATCCTTTTTCAACGCATCACACCACAACCGCGTTAGGCCCCTCCTGAGTCCTGAATTCCTGATGCACAACACCACAAGGTTTTCCAGACAGATCCCATCCCTTAGAAGATGATACATTGCTTTTTGACAAGGTGAAGTGGCTACTAGAAGCCACAAATCAAAGTATGTGTTCTTCTAAGCTATAGTTTATTAGTTTAATAAATAATAATTACTAAAAAATTAAAGTAAAAAGCCAAAAAGAACAAGTCAAAGTCTTCTTTCCGCCATGGTCAAGGCTCTAGATCGTCAAGTTTATTGGGCAACTGGAAAACTTGCTCCGTTCTGTTAACCCTACTCTTTGTAAAGGTTACTTTTTAATTGTCAGGTGCGTCATTGACTCGTTGGTCTGAAATTTCTGCGGAAGGGACAATGTTTTCAAATGTTAGGTGAAACACGGAACTTAATCTTGTCGGGGCTACACCGTATTCGTTTGATTAATTTAACCAGTGCTATCCATTTGATGGTTGTTTTTATGGTTGGAGCCAGGAGCGATTTCCGAAAATTTTGGTGAAATTTGTGATTTTGAAATATCGTGAGATTTGCTGTTAAGCGAGCGTGAATTCGGATTTTATATGCATGATAAGATATTGATTTGATCACTGAGGCAGGAGAAACTGATAGTACTAGAATATCTGTGTTCTTTGAAACGAACTCAGATTGAATTTGACATCTTTTTTAAAAAAAATAAAAAATAAAAATATTTAAAGATCTCGCCCAGAACCCGTGTTCTATCGGAGTCGATAGTCCGATCAATCCGATGAATCCAATCATCAATCGAACTGAAGCATGTTCGCTGTCACCTCTGTCCGCCTGTGACAATTCACAATTCCAGGCCTGTATCATGTACACGGAATTCACCTCTTCCGTAAGAATTTAACATACCGGGAACCCAAAACACACCAACAACAAGCATCTGCCGCACGGCTCATCTATTTTGCATTGACTGCAGGAGGCCGAAGCACAAATGTTTCATATTTACAGCTTTACACTATGTCCAGTTGGGAGACAGTGTAAGTACATGGACGTGTCGATCGGAGTGTACACAACAACTCGAACCAAAATTTGTGACCGGAAGGGCGAGCCCTTGCTGTCTGAACTGAAGCCTGCCGTGTCTTCAGATTCCATCCAAGTGTGAGTCGACAGATGATTGTCATACAGTGCATTGCTTCAGTGCCTTGGGTGTTTGGCCTCCCTTTAGCCTTACCTGCATGAACCAATCAGAGTTTAGTAAGAAAATCCAATGGAAAATTCTTTTCCGACAATCGTGCAAAATTAGTGCAGTTTCCCACAACCATGTGTTAGGAATTGTCAAAGACAGAACAGTTGGATTTTTTTTTGGTTCACTTTCATGGCAGCTAACATTTGACAGAGTCTCGGAGATTCTCTCTTGCTCTGAACATCACGCCGAAAGAACCATCTAGGCACCGAGCGATAGTAACAGGCCACAATTTGCAGTTGTGATGTCAGTTGAGGTCATTGTTCACGGACGGCTGCAATTTTCCAGATATTTCTAGAGGGGGCGTCGTCTTCTTCTGTCCTGATCAAGAGCCCCTATGCTGCCCAACGCGTGGAAAATATGTGCCGAGTAATTGGACTATTTCTTCATGCGGTTGTCCTGAAAATTTTAAGAGGGTTGGAGTTGTTTGAATTTGACTCTGTTCTTGGAGGACTAGGAGCGACCAAACCAATCAGAATCAGCTAGTAATAAGGCTTAAGTACAACAGTGACCAGTTAATCCATGCCTAAGATACAACTAGATGAATTAACGTCGACGTAGAAGCTTTGTTCGGCTACTTTGTGTGTAACGAATCAGGAATCTCCAAGCAGAATTGCGCGGTATTCCTATTCCTCCTTCCTTTGCACAAGCTATTGTTGATACGGTTGGGCCGGCAGGCGAAAGCAGATTCCATGGCGCACCTAGGAAGGATTATACCATGTCGACGCGCTGACTACAGAACAGTTTGTTTCCCTGGTCTTTCTGGCCGAAAGCCTGGGGGCGATACACCCAACAGGTGCCTGACCTGGATTGTTCTACAGAATCTTGCCTTCTTGTGCACGAATTGCAAAGCTCGATTCTCTATGGTGTTCAACCTCTAGCTACAACGACTACGCAAAGTTGTTTCTTCTTTGTTGTGTACGCACATACCATGAAGTTGAATTGCGATGAAATATGGACAAAGTAAGGAGGACTCACAGCTTCGATGTCGATTCTATAGACGAGCAGCCGGCGCCGCTCGCGGCAGCTCGCGCGGTACGCCATGGCGAGGTGAGCGGCGGCGAGCGCGAGCGACATGAGGAACATGGCCTCGACGGCCACGAGCTGGCCCTTTCCCTGCAGCTCCAGCCCGCTGCCTTCGGCCGCCACGCCGAACACCGCGACGGCCTTGGCGAGGACGTAGCAGAGGGAGCCCACGCTGCACGCGACAGCTACCCACAAGTAGGCCGCGCCTCCGCCGCACGACGCGTACGCGCCTGCACCCCCAAACAGCAGCACTCATCAGCCAAATCAATCATGGAAGTGAATCACCGCACGCGCACGGTGTGGGGGGTACGGTACTCACAGAGGATGAGAAGGGATCGTGCGGCGGAGACGGCGGGCAGGTCGACGAGCGAGGAGCGGAAGTGGAAGGCCCCGGCCTGGTCGAGGAGGGATGGAGAGTTGAGCTGCGCGTGGTGGGCGGCGCGGAGGAAGTTGGAGAGGAGCGCGGGCGGGAGGAGGAGGTCGAGGAGGACGACGAGGAGCGGCGGCGCGCAGACGAGGAGCAGCGAGGCGAGCATGGAGACGAGGAAGAAGGCCGTCTTGGCCCACCGCCACGGCCGCGCCCACAGCCGCTCGTTGTGCACCAGAGGCAGCGGCAGCTTCTTCTCCATCATGAGCAGCGGCAGCTGATCGATCGATCACAGCGCGTCACGTTGCGTCGCCGAGCCACTACTAAATCGAATCCGCCTAGTGAACAACTAATTCTATATATGTATAGTGGTTTCGATAAATTCGGCAGCCGGTTTGGGGAGGAGTGGGTTTGGTCGGAGCTGAGCTTTTAAGCCGCGGAGGTGGAGGAGTTGGGACGGCAGGGGAGGGGGTTTTGGTGCGTCGCGGGGTCAGGGACGATGGTCGAGGAGGAAGGTTTGACCGGATGCCCCCCACGGCAACGGCAGCAGCCTCCTCAAGCCCCGGCGGGCCCGGGTGGCGCCGCGGCGTCAGCAGCTGCGTGGGCGCGCGTTGAGAAGCTTCCGCCCGCCGCCTGCCCTTGCTTGGAGCCAGTTACCCTGCGCTGCACAACGCAGCCACGATTCGTTTGGGGTTTAATTGCGTGCGATTTCGTCAGCAGTTCGGGGAAGTTGTTGTATTTTTGTATGCTTTCAGCTGCTGTACGAATCTTATCTCAAACGTCGACAAGAGATTGCTATTTTATTGAAAAAAATTGGATTTTTCAATGGAATGAGCATCTTTATCTACAAAGAAGAGAAGTTGCTACTATTCCGTAAGGATCGGTACAACAAGCACTGTGGGAGGCGAATGTTATTTTTTTAATAATTCATTTTTTATTTCTAAAATACAAAATTATACATACGGTTTCTTTTTTTACAAAAGTAGCCTCCTATCGCTGAATCGTTGGGCAACTGGCTCATATCGCCCGATGATCGAGCGACATGAAAACAATAGCTGATGCAGTCGCTTAACAGTCGAACGATAGGTTTTGTTGCCCAACTGATAGGCGACAACTCATCCAGTCGTCCAACCATCCGGCGACTAGAGCCTGCTTTTAGTAATCCTTTTTTTAAAAAAATATTAATGTTAATCCTTCGTGAACTATCTATAACTTAAAAATAGAGAATGTATATATAAACCATATATAATATCATCCTTTTAACTGAGCGTAAATACATATATAAACTAATAATCTTTTCGTGGATTGATAACCTTTGACACTTTAGCGTATGTATCCATCATAAACACCTGTATTTCGAGGGCTTGTCAGTTGTCACAGAAGTGATACGTACTGCATCCTGGAAAGATGACTAATATGTGGACTATGTGGTACAACATAAGGCACAGGGATAGACATATGCTACACAGTACCACTGATGAAAGATACGTAGACATTTCGTGCCTACTTCCAGAACTTGTATTTTCATGTTGTTGGATGCCTTAGTATGCGATCTAATGTGTGCCGCACTTTTGGGTTTGGCTTTCGTTTATGTTTAGTTCGCATTCATTGCAGCTTGTATTTTTTGCGTGTGTCAACTAGACCACTCGGTCAAGATACTTATTTGGAATCCCCACTTTATCAGTACTTTCATCCATATTTGTAATACATCATATTGCATTTCACCTTATTCTTGCATGTTTCCTCGGTGTATGCAGGGATTGATCTTCGTAGTCAGGTCATCTGGGTATTCGGTTGATAACAACTTGTCGAGCAGTTCAGCGATTACGTGGTTTCAAGCCTTGCGAGTTCGTAGCCATGATCATGAGAATTGAGCGATTACTACCGAATTTACCTTCTCGTCGAAAGATCGGATCAGAACAAACAGGACCTTCCTGGTTCATCACTAGTAGCAAAGTTATGTTACCATTTTGAGCTGAATTTCGAATCTTCCACGGGGCATTTGTTCTATAGAAGCTTATTTGTCAGCACAATCCCACTTATCCACCTGTCTCTCCCGGCGTCCAACTAAGAAATAATACAGATAAACTTGATCATAAATAGACAAAAAAAAAAGACAGGCAAGATGTATGAGAAAACCGGCGCTTTTCGAGCGGAACACACGGCCGCCATGTGGTACCACATCAACGATTGAAATCACACGAGGGAGGCTGACCGAAACCAACGAATGACAGGCAAAGGCGCCGGCCACTCACTCGCTCACATGCCGCGATTAGCCGCCATGTGGAAGGGTCGCGGCACGCGCGCATGCATGCAGTAACCGTTAACGGCCGTCTTTTGGCTGCTAAGAGCAAGGCTAATAATACAGCCAGCAAGCGGGTTGTAAGGTTTCTTGCAGCCTTCTTCTAGCCCACCCATATAGTAGTTAGCTCTTCATCATTAATACATGGCCCACCTGTCTCTCTCACAAAGTTTCTTGGTTCTTGTGTCCAAGCCGGCTGTAAGCTTGCAGCCCGCTTATCCTCTCTCTCCTCCCTTCTCTCCTACACGTCAGCATTTAGCCAGCTTACAGCCGATTATTATACTTGCTCTAAGGCCAGTCTCAGTGAGGTTTTATGGGCATTAAATACGCTGACATGGCACTGTATTGATGAAGAGAGAGAGATGATAAAAGTTTTATGGGAGTAGAGAGAGTTTCATGGGGATGAAACTCTTCTGCACTGTTTCCAAAATATGGATGTGTTAGAAACTGGGATATGAAACCTCCACTGAAACTGGCCTAATCACGCGTCCATATCCTAAAAAAGCCGGTCATCGCTGGCGCGCGCTGCGCCGCCCGGATCGTGGATTATTAAGCGGCCAGCCCCCGTTCTTCTTTTCTTTTCAGTCATCGACGAGGATTTTGAAAGGTTTTGAATGCTAGGGCCTGACGATTTGGACAATTGGACGGCTTGTCTGGTGAGTTGACCGGATCAGTTCGGCAGATAATAGTAGCATTAGCACTGCATCGATCGCCTAGCTTGGAAGCATCACCACCGATACTCGTAGGTACACACGAGGCTTGTCTGGTGTGTGGTTATTTTGTACTGTAGTTTATGATTTAATTTTTTGAATTTAAACTATTTACGGAAGATAGTACGTAAAAAAATAGTTATATGTGATTTTGATCGTACAGCTAAACTCAATATACTTTTTACTATAATTTTATTGTTGATCCGTCTTAAAAAATATACTATTTAAAAAGCTAGTTACTGTAATATAACTCATAAATCATAAGTTATAAACCTAAAAGATAGCTAGCTCGCAGCTTCACGTGCTTTCACACGTCAGTTAATCAAGGTGTGTATTCTACACAAATTAGGTAACCTAGGGGAAGCATGCGCAATTGTGGGTATTGTTGCTTGTGCCTGCGTTCTCTCTTCTTATAAATAATGGACTGATTTCGTTGAGTTGACAACTGATTAACAGATTCCGGCTGACGATATCACTGATCCGTTTCTTGTTTGAAAATTCGTCAAGAAGCTTCCGCTGATGCCTCAAAAGAAAAAAGGAAGAAGCTTCCGTTGATGATCACATGAGTTTCTTTCGTTCAGTCCTTGATTATTGGTTTGACGCGAGAGCTGTACAGGGTTTTTAGTACTCACTGTTGGTATTTTCTTGACGCATTGCTTTTCCTTTTCTCGGGTCAAAATATTGGACCAAATGAATTCACAAGCAATGAGGATCGAGGGTGCTTCTGAATTGAAGTTGATTAAGATCCCACTCATTTCGATTTGAGCTTCTGGCTTGTTATTTCTAAATTTTATCTTTTTTTATTTTTTGGCTTTTTTGAGGTTTTTTGTTGGTTCTTTTTTTCGTATTTATTTACATTGTCCGTGATGAACTAATCTGTTTTTTCTATTTTTGTAAAATTTAGTTACGCCAACTAAGCTACCATCAATTATAGTGTAATTTTAGCCAATTACAGTATAATTTCAGTCATAAATCAGTTTATTTCAGTTCAATCGAGCGGCACCTAACAAATATGCTGTAACGGTAAAACAAATATAAGTGGCAGAAAACCCCCACCACTTGCTGCTGCACAATCGAAAATAAATGCTCTAGATCGATGGGTCGTCATGCTGTCAAATAAATGTTCCAAATCTCAGATCCAGCGTGAGCCGCTGATGCTGCAAGGTTGGGACACTTGGGAGACGTAGCTCGTGCTTCATATTTCGACAGACAAACTGGACATTCCATGTGCCGACGATGCACTTCAAATTTGTTACAGCTAGCCGGTCAAGTTACAACCAAGCTGATATTCTCAACGAAAAAAAAGGGAATATCACAGGCTAGGCTAGATATTTCGTCTGTGTCAGGCCAAATGGAGGATGATAAGAGGATAAGACAAGCCCACGTCACCCCCACCTTAAATTCTAAACTAAGTGCGCCTTGTGTCACGTCTTTTTACCTGCTTCTCCTTTCGACATCTCCTGCTCTGATCGATCTATTCACGGGCTGCTCCACCAGACTAGACCAGACTCCGATTTGGACTGCATCACTTTGCATCCACTAAGCAAATTAGAGTTAAGAAGCTTCTTTTCTGTGTAAACTGTACTTTTAGTCCTTCTAGATTGTGATTAGGATTAGTCCAAATCCGGTTTCCTACCCGACGATTGTTTTTTTATTCTTGAAACCTAAAAATGGATGAGGATCCTTTTCTACATGCCCCCAACCACTTCCCACGTGGGCCTTACACGACACCAACCGAATGAACGGCCTGGATTTGTTCGTTCACCGCCACTCCTGTTGAACGCATGCTCCCTGTCTAGCCAAGATGCCACCCCGCTGAACTGATGCTCCAGCCTAGCAAATGTGGCACCTACAAAGAAAATGCATGAGTAGGACAGATGGCGAAGATGAGAGAGATGAATGATCTTTGTCTCTTTTCAACTTCAATAAAATCAATTATCTTTGGCTTCTTAACACAATTAGCCACAAGAAATTAATAAGATCATATGAACAGAAAAAACAAGAACAAAATAGAAGCCAACAAGCCAAAAGAACAGAAGAAGTAACGAGCAGGCTAAAACCTTACTAGGCGGTCACCTGGACTTACATGACTGTACGAACCTCAACTCCTTCGTCTAGTTTTGGTCCATTGCCATTGACTACTAATGTCCTCCAAGCCACCTGCATATTCAAAGGCCAAACAACCATCTCGAGCCCAATTTACATGCACTTGACGTCTAAATAATGTATCATACAACACACCACAACAAAACACCGGTATCCATGCCATGCATACACTCAACTATGCTCATACACTGGTCCTAATCCTATGACCAAACCTCTAACAAAAATGCATAATTCCAACACCAATTCGCCAAAAACCGGTCTGGCCGCCATTACCAGGTCGGTCACTGCTGAAACCATGCCGGTCGAACCGCTAGATCTGACCACTTAAGAGCATCAGAAAATACTCTCTCTAAAATTTTGGTTAAACTCTATCTGGTTTCAACTCAGAACTCTATTTTAGGTGACACATAGTACAAACACATCGTTAAACACGCCTGCACAAGTGTTTGCTGTGCAATTTCTAAAAGCCATTTGACCGGTCTAATCGTCATCCCCATGGTGGTTAGATTGTCTAAAATCTGACAGCAACTGTGAATATACGTGCTAGGCTAACCAGTTTTTCTATTTTAAAATTTTTTAAATTTAATTATGTCAAATAAGCCACCATCAGCTACAGTAAAACTTCAGCCATAAGACATAAAAATTTAGCCCAACCAAGCACCACCTAAGCCCCACACAGGGGAAGAGGAACGACGAGAATAAGGAACAAGTGGTATAATGACACATGTGGTGTAAGTAACATCACTAATTCACCTTAGTGTTAAGCAAGAGGTTGGTAAGCCGCTACAGATTAGGTCACAGGCCGCCATGGCTGCCCACACGATTTACTCGTATGACCTCATACACGATGGTGACCTGGGAGGAAGTTGCACTGGCCCCACTCAGTTCGGCTGAAATAAGCTGATTTAGGCTTATTTTGCACTGTATTTGCTGAGAGTTTTTTGACATAATTAAATTTAAAAAATTTTAAAATAGAAAAATATATTAGCCTATAACGGACAATGCAAACAAATATAGGGAAAAAAGAAAAAGCAAAAAACCTAAAAAAACAGAAAAATAAAATAAAATAAAGAAGTAATAAACTAGAATTCAGAAGCTACGCCAATCAGATATTCTTCCGAGTTCTGACCGAGAGAGAAAAAAAGTGAGGACTTATCGAGTACGGCACCGTTCGTTCGTCTTGGAGAGTAGGCAGTCTTGTCCGCTCCTGCCCTCGTTTTCTTTGTTCCCACGGTCTGTTCGTGCACTGCTTGAGTTCCATGCAAAATGGAACAGCGTGCCGTCTGACGTAGGGTTGGATTACATGCCTCAAGAATCCGTCCCTAGCGGTGCCGGTTGTCGAATGCAAACAAGAGGCTTTGCCTGCAACCAGTGGCGGAAGACGGGGAAAAAATGAGGTGGGGCGGATCGCCCGCCGCCCGCCCGCCGGCCTCCCGCCGCCCGCCTCCCGCCTCCCGCCTCCCGTCGGCCTCCCGCGCCGCCCGCCTCCCGCCGCCCGCCTCCGGCCGCCCGCCCCCCGCCCGCCTCCCGCCGCACGCCTCCCGCGCCGCCCGCCGCCCGCCTCCCGCCGTCTGCATCAAGGTCTGGCGCACGCCAGACCTTGCCCTATCGAGTCCTCCGCCACTGCCTGCAACAGTGAAATTAGAAGCATGATAGTGATACAGCTTTTAGCTCTTGCGATCTAATCACGAAAGTCTTCACCGAATTTGGCAAAAAGTTGGTGCCGTGGAGCTCCGGTTTTGTGGCTACAAATAACGGAGGAATCCGGGCCGCGCGTAGCTCGCAACTTGTTAGGCAGACTTAAGCTTTTGAACATGACTACTAATATTTGATTAAAATTACATTATAATAACCATTAGTTTTTTAAGTCATTTAATTTAAAAAAATAAAAACACCGTTACATCTTCACAGGCAACACAAATGAAATGAGGAAAAAAGCTAAAAAAATTAAAAAAGTTGAAATAAGAAACCGACATACTCCAAGTGGCTTCTAACTTCTAGATGTTGGAAAACAGAAACCGAATGCACTTAGAGCGCCCCTTAGAGTATGTACAATGGAATAGACAGCGGTAGTTTATAATATACCTCTATGTCATCTATAGACGGGACTAAAGAATGCAAACAATATGTTGTCTATATAGTTGTATGTAATAGTTACATGCAATTAGGGCATGTATAATAGGGTGACATAAATTGTTTATAAGAGCATGTACAATGGTATAGATAGCAATAATTGTAAGGTCGAAGAGGTCGACTAGAGGGGGTGAATAGTCATTTTTAAAACATCAGCTATAGTTTAATTCTATTTAAATTATTTGGCTAAAACCAAGTATATAATGCGGGAACTTAAATCAAATAGGTTTTAGCACAAACAAAGTCTAAATCAATTAGATTCACCTAAGTACACCAACAAACTAAGTCTATATCAAAGGTTTGCAATCCTAGAATGACAAGCAATCAATTTAATTCTATGAATGTAAATTACCTGAAAGTAAATTGAATACAAGAAAACAGTCCATAAAGACATGGTATCTTTTTACTGTGGTGTTCGGAGACTTGCCGATCTCCTCTAGTCCACATTGAAGTTAGCCCAAATGAATTGAACTAGCTCCACGAATTAAGCTGAACCACCTTAATCCACTAGTGGTAGCTCTTTCCCGCTCCAGGTAGGTGAGCTCCAACCTTCACAACTTTATCAAGTCTTCTCATAAACTTCTTTGAGAAGATCACCGCGCACGACATCTCTAACGCCATCTAGGAGTCGGCAAACTCCAAGAGTAATAAGTCACCATGTGCATCGAATGCACAAGCTAAAATTGACACTAAATCCAACTCTAAATGCAACACATGCACTCTAAATTCCTTCTCCTTACTCACAAAGTGCAACACATGCGCAATTAAGAAGAGGACCTCACACTAGCTCAAGGGAATAGAAATGAGTCAAGCAACAATATCTTTAACCGGCCACTAGGGGGTATTTATACCCCACATAAGAAAACTAGCCATTGGAGACAAATCCCTAAAAAATCAAGATTATCGGAAGTATCGGCGGTAAAACTATGGTACTTTCGCTCCCCTTACAACAGTAAAAAAACTAGCAATTAGAAGCAAAAGACCAGTCAAATCTAGTAGTTCCGCTGAATAATTTCCAGTAGTTCCTATCATTGGAAGTACCACTCCCACATGCAAAACCGCCGCTCTCGCGGGGAGAAGAAGACCACCACACATGCACCTCTCTGGAAAAAATGCACCGCTACACAAACCGGACATTTCGTAAAACGGAAGTACCGCTCACAGAGAGCCGGTCATTCCGCAAATCGGAGGTACCACTTGTACAGAGCTGGTAGTACCGCTCGCTGATCAGACTACTCACACATAGCTAATCGGACCACTCAACAGAGTCGGTCGGAAACTCCGATCGTCGACTACTCTGGTCCACGACCACATTGGTCTTAAACCACGTTGTCCAAATCGACTACACAGGTCTCTAACCTTGCTAGTCTGACCACGTTGTCCAGATCGACCACACAGGTATCCGACCACGCTGGTCTATGACCACACAGGTCTCTGACCATGTTGTTCGAATCGACCACACAGGTCTTCGATCACACTAGTCTACGACCACATTGGTTTCGACCATTTAGGTCTTAACCATGTCGACCATGTCGATATTCGATCACGTTGGTCTCTAATCACATAGATCTCTAACCACTATGTCGATTTTGATCACGTTATCTTAATCTCGTCAGTTCGACCATGTCAATTTGGGCCACATAGGTCTCGACAACGTCGGTTTCGACTATGCTGCTTTCGATCACACAGATCTTGACCACACAGGTTTCGATCATACAGATCTCGACCACATTGATTCTGATCACGTTGGTTCGACCACGCTGGTTTCAATCACACAGATTTTCGACCACATAGGTCTTCAACCATATTGGTTCGACCAAGTCGGCTCTCAACCACGAAGGTCTTCGACCACCAACACACGCAGCAGTTTCATGATTACAACACTGGTAGTTCCAGTCAGCGGTAGTACCACATACTACACTGCGGTAGTTCCAATTTTTCTGAGAAGTGCATATACTTCAGCAGATTTTGCAAAACACATTTGCAAACTACAATATCATGCACACAAGGATTATCCATGATTCCCAATAAGTTGCAAAACACATTTGCATACTTTTAAAATCATGACACAAGGATTATATATAAGTTTCAATCATTTGCAAATGTAAGCCTCATACTACAAAGAATGAAAACAAGGATTTCAAATACTTGCAAAACACATTCGCAATATATAGTCTCATGTTACAAGGAATTAACACATGAGCTTCAACTATTTTGCAAAACACATTTGCAAATACAAGCCTCATGCTAAAGAGAGTTAGAGGAAGTGAGATTGAGCTATCAACATATGATGAGACTCAAGCTACTAGATATGACCATTCTTAATAGTACGATAACCTATACAAGCAATACAGTCTTTCAACCAAACACCAAGACCGGTAAAAGACTAGGAACACATCTTTAGCCCTAGCTAGTCATACTTTTACCTTTAGTCATGGTCTTGACATGCATCAACTCATAATGCATCCGTTACTTCAGCTCCATCAATATATGATATGTCTTCAGTTGACTTGATGATCAACACATGATCATCCACTCTTGGATATACATCAACTCATGATGCACCCACCACTTGACTTGATGATCTTCAATACATAAAGTCATCCTCATTTATGGAACCTAACATATTCATCAAACTCATGAAAAATGTTAGTCCATAACCCAGTTGCTATCAATCACCAAACTTCACCATTAACACATAATAGAAAAGTTAAATGATAATCCGATTACAAATGAGTATATATGAACTACACAAACTATATATACTCAAAAGATGTGTTTCAAAGTAAAGATCATAAGTATGTGTATTAAAGAAAACATAGATCAATACTTATGAAACTTCAAAATATAGAGTGAACTTTCCCTAAATATGTACATACAAGTATGCGTAATGCAAACATATGTATATATTCATTTTAGACTTTTTGTGAAGTCTAATCTATATTTTGGATCTAAGGAATGCACCAGTATATAAGAATGTGATTAATGCATACCTCTTTGATTTCACCTTTTCATCCAAATGAGACTAAGTAATATCATAATCAATGAATATGGTTAGTCTCATAAATGCATTTGTCATTATCACAAAAACCTTATAATTGTATTTGTCATTATCACCAAAACCAACTTAATAGAGTTTGATCTTTTAATAGTCTATAATACACCTTCATGTCATCTATAGACAGGATTAAAGATAACACATACAATGTGTTGTCTATATAGTTGTCTGTAATAGGCTCATACAATTAATGTGTTGTCTATATAGTTCTCTATACAATGGTATAGACAGTAAAAACCGCCTATAAGGCCGTCTGTTAAATAGTAGTCATCGTCTTTCTCTCTCCTTCTCTCTCCTCCATATTACCCAAAATCCTATGTGGCATACGTTTACAGATAGCTGACTTGTACCATTGTACATACCCTAAGAGGTGCCACATAGAAATTTTGCCAGGTGGATGAAAGAGAAAGAGGAGAGAGAATGAGGTCGGCTGTAATTCTATAGATGGTCGAAACACAAGGAAATAGCCTGCTATAGACAGTTTACGTGCCATTGTATCAATATTGTCTATATTTTACAGATAACCCATTATAGACAACTTACAGATAACCCATTATAGAAGGTGTCTTTAGTGTTGTCTACAGATGACATGAAATGATACTACAGACAACAGCTATCTGTATCACTGTACATGCTCTTAATTTGTTGTCTATACAATGGTATAGACACGAAAAAGCCATCTATAAGAGCGTCTATTAAATAGCAGACATAATCTTTCTCTCTCCTCTCTCTTTCCTCTACATCACCTAAAATTATATGTGACATACATTTACAGATAGCTAACATGTATCATTGTATATGCCCTTAGTCGATTTTCTGAAGTGGGGGTGAAACCGTGAAAGGCAAGGCGCAAATTCCTATTGCTGCATATATCAAGCAAGGAAAACATGGAACCTAACGAGTGAAGGCCATCTAACAGGCAACAGGGGACAATGTGACCGTGCGAGGCCCACTGAAGCCTGAGAGTGGGAGTCCCGTTGAAACTAACCAATACCATGAAGCCCAACCTTTAGCTTGCGAGGCCCACTGGACCAACGAAAGATAATCCGATTTGTGTGTGATTTTGGACGGAGGACTAGACGGCCGTGAGGCACTCCTTTCGCTGCCGTCCTCGTGTCGTTATGGATTCTTATCGTCTGCCACTGCCACAGGGTGGTTTATGGCTATAATTAACGTCTGCGACTATAGTTTATAGTTACAATTAATATTTTTTATCAAATACTAGTAAACAGATAAGTTGTTTAAAAAATTATTCTGATAGACCGCTTTAAAAGATAACAAAGTAACCGTGAGGAAACCATAAAAAAAAATCTCAGCTAGTGGGAAAAGCGGAAAACCTTAGACGACTCCGCCCCGTTGACCTGTGGGGCATCCCGAGGTGGAGATTGGAATCAAACGGACGCCCCACGGTCGTTTTCCTTCCCTTTCCCCTCGTTCCTTCCCCGATTCATTTGCCGCTGCGCTTCCCCACCCGCATAGTCCACCGCCGTCGGTTCGAAGAGAGCCCCGATCTCACCACCGGAACCCTCGCGCGCGTGCAGGCGGCAGTGATGGCCTCGTCGCAGGCGAACCTCGACAAGATGCAGCTCCGCCAGAGCTACCGCAACCTCTGGCACACCGACCTCATGAGCACCATCCAGGCCGACTTCCCATGTAACTAACTACCACCCACCATCTCTAATTCGTCCAGCGGTGGTTTCCTTTGGGGGATTTGATTTTTTGATTAATTTTATCTGCCGTTGTTGTTCCTGCAGACTGCTGCTTGGCGCTGTGGTGGTAAGCGATCCTTGTCGATCTCCGTGCCTACATTCTCTGAATTCTGAACACCCAATCTGGGAGGATATATCCGTGTTATTTGAGAATACATTTAGGGTTTAAGGGGATTTCGAGTATGACAACTCTGTGTTGATTCTGCATCGTGCTATTGGAGTTACTAGCGACAGTAGAAATGCCCAGGAGGCCAGGACTGAATGCTTTAAGAACTAGGCAGGTCTGGTTATTATGTGGCTGTTTTGATCTCCTAAATCAGGCCAGATTATGTGTGTTAAGAATAGATTGTGACATAGAAGACATGTCGGAGCATACATTCACGGATGAACCTTTGCCAAACATGCGTCTGATAATTAGTGGCCGTCTAGCATTTTAGTCTGAAGAACAGCGAGAGCTCCGAGTTACCTTTATTCAAAAGAAACTGAAAGTCTAAAAGGAGTGCATAGTTCAGATTGGCTTAAGCAGTAAGAACTAGAATATTACATGGGGCATTTCTTGAAACATATGTGGTTCGAATAGCCCATGATACATGAGATTTACAAAACAACACACAAAAGTAAATCAATTCTTGGACAGGAACTAAACTGAAGCATGGCAAGCAATTACCTCCTCAACTGGCATAAGTTTCCTCCACAGCTGCAAGGAATAAACCATTTTCAAGGCCGAATTCCACTGGTTCGGCAGGTTTATGTTCAAATAAGACCTTATCGTTGCAACTAGTTCACACAGCCCATGCAGCAGCTGCAAAGCCAAAAAAGAAAGATTTCAGCATCTTCTTATCTTATCCACCTGAAACTAGTTGTTGTAGTGTTCATTTTCAGTCCAATTTCTGCTTTTAAGTTCATTCCAGACTATGTAATTATTCATAACAAATCATATGAAGAACTTAATCTTGTGGGACACCCAGCATTTCTAAAGGCATTTCATTTTAAAAGGAAGGGCTCTGGCCTCTAGTATGTTTCATCAATTTGTACAGTGATCTTCTAGCTTGTGGAACAATATAATGTGGTGGCATTCGGTAGACAGAATTAGCATTTTGAAATGTGAAGATTTTTACCCACTTGTTAATATGCTGCATTCTCCTTTTCTGTTCAGTGGACCATGTGTGTCATACATGCTTCGCAAAAGGGCTCTCTACAATGACATGTCGAGGTAGCGTGCATTCTATTTTGTACTTGTTACGGTTAGAAGCGAAAACTTTTAGTTTGACCCCCTGATTCCCTTTGTGCTCCTGTGTGCTGTAGATATGTGTGTTGTGCTGGCTATATGCCATGCAGTGGGAGGTGTGGTGAAAGCAGATGCCCAGAGTTCTGTCTTGCAACTGAGGTACAAGGCCCATTTTGTGCTTTTGCACTGCAGTTTCCTCTCACTATACCTCTTAGCTGATGACTTCGATGCGGTTGGATTCCATATGCGACATATCTAATAGTTTTCATGTGGATATGATAATTGATGGCTCCTTCTATTGATTATTTGATTACCAGTATTTTTGTACTGATATTATTGAGTTTTCATATTTTCTAGGCTCAAACTATTGATTATTTGATTACCAGTATTTTGTACAGATTTTATTGAGTTTTCATATTTTCTAGGCTCAAATTACTTGCTTATTTCATGGCATATCTGAAAGTTTCAAACACAGTGCAGTATGACAATATCTTCATCCCATTGCTTTTTCGGTATGAAATAGCACTGCAGCTCAATCATGCTTGAGATAGATTATTTAGCCAGCCTTGATTTTTAGACTATTTGATCAATAGAATGATTATTGTAGAATAGAACGATGCACGTCTTGAATGATGTAAAGCTCAATTTCTCAAGAGTCAAACCTCTGATGTTGTCACTATACTTTTAACGTAGGTTAGATTTGTGTCCAAGTTGAACTAATATTTTCTTTTCAGGTGTTTCTGTGCTTTGGTAATTCAGTTGGTTCTACCCGCTTCTTGCTGCAAGATGAATTCAACATACAGACAACTCAGTGTGACAACTGCATCATTGTACGGTCACTGCCCTCCTACCCTTGTTTTTTCTTACCCAACTTTTATTTATAGTTCCTATTGTCTACTGAATACCACCTTTTACTGCAGGGTTTCATGCTCTGCCTTCAACAAGTTGCTTGCATCTTCTCTCTAGTTGCAGCTATTGTTGGTAGCGAGGAACTTTCAGAGGCTTCCCAGATCCTTTCCTGCATGTCTGATTTGGTCTATTGGACGTAAGGCTCTCATAACACCTCTGGTCTTTTCTCTTCTCCGTATGCAAGTCCCCAATGTTGATATTCTTTTTGCCATGCAGGGTTTGCGCCTGTATGCAGGTAAATATACATCCATATCTGTCAGTAACCTAATGAATCACTCTTCTTGACCCTTACATATCCAATCTTATGTCACTGAAATGCAAGTGCAGACACAACACAAAATTGAAATGGACAAGAGGGATGGGAAGTTTGGCCCACAGCCCATGGCAGTGCCTCCAGTGCAGCAAATGTCACGCATCGATCAGCCTATCCCGCCTCCAGTTGGATATGCACCACAACCAGCATACGGGCAGCCTTATGGTGGTTATCCACCTCCTCCGCCTGCTCAAGGTTACCCACCGGCTGCTTACCCACCAGCAGGATACCCCCAGGGCCAGGGTGGTGCATACCCTCCACCTGGTTCTTACCCCCCACCTGGTTCCTACCCTCCACAGGGCTACTATGGCAAGTAAAGAACGTGCAGCAATTGGAGAGATGCCTTAGTGTGGCAGCCGAAATACTGTGAACATGTAAACAATAGGATTGTGGTAGTGTTATAGGTGATGTTAAGGTATTCTCGATCTGTGACTGGTCTGGGTGGTAAACTGTGAACTCCATTTGGATTTCCTCAAGTAAAATTACCATATTCTTGTGTTGATCTTTCTGTTTCGAGTACATTGTTCTCCGAATAAAGGAACGGCAGTAAAGTTTGCAACTCGGATGTTGAAAAGTTTTGTCTGAATTTGGTGATAACATTGTTTGTGGAGATTGTTGCTTGTTTTCAGCAAATGATCAACAACTGGAGCGTGAATGCGAGTGATGTTAGGCTTAGACCTGAATATTGCGGCTGTGAGCGACCCCGTCGCATCAGTTGTTTGTCTTTTTTCGCAAGAACCTTAAACTCGAAAGGGCGAGAAAATTAACATTTTATTAAATAACAGCAAATGTTTGATGGGCAAAACGACAATCTTAAACGGGTAACAGTGCTGTTGTAAACGGCCATAAGTACGTTGACTTCATTTTTCATAAGAGTTACAATCTTATGACAGTAGAGAATGTAGCAGATGAACGAAATTGCCTATGTACATTTGCACAAATTGCTAATATGCACTTAAAAAAGAACAGAAAAACTCAACCAACTAGTAGCTTTCAAGTACATCACCACAGGGTGATATGAACATATAGACAGCAACCTTAAGTTGTGCTTATCGGTGTTATTTTTTTGCTGTTGCACAATTTTCAGGGAACCAACGAGCATCATTCCAAGACAGTGAGGTCTCAACGGAGTTGTCCTTGCTGGTTGAGACGTAGCTAGCTGTGCGCTAGCTCCAGCATTAATTGGTTGGAATATTTGACAATTTGCATAACGATAATTATCTGCAAGACTTAAATAATCTTATAGTATAGATGACGAATTGACGATGACGCAATACTAACCAGGAAATAATCAGAAGCATGCATATATGGTTGGTGCCCTTGCTGCGAGAAGGCTTTGTTATACGCTGGAAAACTTTGGGATTGTCATGAGACGCTATTGCCAGCCTTAGTTAATTTGTCTTGTGGTGTTGGTTAGGCCTAATTGTCCAATTAATCTCCCAATAGTCCAATTCCAGTTTGGTATACCTAATTAATACAAGGCCCACACGTTGCTAGAGATTCCGTTCCTTCCATGCATCATCCCTGGTCGTTGAATGCTAGTTTTGACAAGTATTTTCTGAAACGAATTGTAGACGACATACAAATATGCATATGCAAAGGTGTGCATTTTTTTTTGTTCATTTGGCTCGTAGAAGGTCATAGAGTGATCAATATATATATGCACAGGAAATGAATCTTCGGATTATGTACGTACACCCACAACAAAACTATACCAATAACAGGAATTTGCTTTGAGTATATCAGCTCAAAAATTACAACGCATATGCCAGTGGTCAGACTAGTATACATGTCATCAACTTGTCACCTCTGACTAATAACTAGATATACAGTTGAGTCGATCTTCTTATTTGTGTCACCATGATCTTCGTTTGATTAGCGAGTCGGTACGTCAGGTATATACTTTGCAGCTCGATCTCACCTGCATATATCCAGTCAAAAAAAAAGAACATCGTGTTAGACGTTGTACTTATAGCCTAACCGAAACCGGGTGAATATATGAATATTATTGAGTAAGCTACAGAGAAACGAACTAATCACTGGATATTAGTTAGCTCACCTTTTACGCTTCGATTTAAGGGTTGATGTCTGAGAGTTGTTGTGCCAGTTGCGCTTCCTCTGATTGATGAACCAGTTGTTGATTTGTTTCAGCTGCAGGCCAGTCTCTTCAACAAGCTTTGCTTTATCATCTTCCTGTGACAAGAAAATACCACTCAACTATTATTATTGAATTCCCCATATGCATATAAAAAATAAATTTAAAAAATCGTCTTGCTACTAATGAAGTATCTATTTCGGATATCATTATTAATTTATATCATACAAGTAATATTGTGAGGCACCAAGGTGTCCCATGGGCCATGGAAGCATTTTATTTCGTGCAAGCAAGCTTAACCAACAAGTTGAGAACAGCTAAGAAGGGCGACTAGTAGTAGATGGCTAGTTGCATTCTTGTATGCGTGCATGATAGGTACAATGTACTCACCGTGGGGTATGGCCACTTGGAGTGTTGCTGCCACCATTGCTTCAGTATGGTGGTGGTGTCCCCAGGCAACTTCCCGGCCCTCCTCTTCCTCAATATTTCGTCTCTCACATCCTCAATTCTTGACTTGAAACCCTGTAACGAATTTGACATTACGTGCGTCAGATTTTGAAAAGTAGCATTTTAATTAGTTTCGCGGTGAAGCTAAATTTAGAGCATAGAAAATGGTGGCAAGAATCAAGAACTAGTATATATAGGCATGCATGCATGCTAAGAACGAAGAAGATCTAATTAATTAGCAGTGTAGTGCAAGATGAATTTGTATGTAATCAAATGCATTGATTTATGCTCCATTAGCTAAGCAGTCTTATCAATATATATTTGGTTGTTTCATAAATTACCTTGTATTCGTCTTGATCAAATAAATTATATCACCAGTTAGTGTGTGCGCGCGCGCGCGCAGCAGAGCTCAATTTCTCAAAATACACCATGACAAAAACAAGCAGTCGCTAGTTCTTCTCAATTTTTATACAAAGCATTGCAGTGATTTTACCGGTGATTGCAGTGTACTAGCTAGCTAGACAGATCATGCATTATATTGCACGCAAAACACATATACATATGTGCATGGGAATGGGAGCTGAAAGAATGCATGCATGCATTACGTATGTACATACCTGCTTGAGTTCAATCTTAAGCTCCTGCCTGACCCTCTCCATGAGGGAGCGCTCCGAGTCCGTCGGCAGGAGAGGGCCGAAGCCCATCATGTCGTGCGCATCCGACCCCATATCCATCGCCCCCTCCATTATCTGCGGCTCCTCCTCGTCCTCCGACATCGTCGCCCCCGTCCCTTCCTCCAACGTCGCACCTGATCCATCCATGCATCCATCCAGTCAAAAACCAACAACATTATTAATGCCTTGTTAACTTATCTTTCTTGGTTAATTGATATGTATCTCGAGCTAATCATGGGCCTATTGCCGTATATAGGAGAAGCTAGGTTAAAGCAGAAGAGATCAGCTAGTAGTTCGATGGTATTCAGATTTACTGCAAGCTAGCTAGGGCAGTACGGAGGCATGCATGAAGGCTTTGTCGACGTCGGCGAGACGCGCGAGGATTGAAACGTGAGATCGAGCTAGACAATTGTACCAGCTATGCGTATGGCCACTTGGAAGGTACCCAATTAAAAGACATGATGATTTGACACTATATCTAGATGCACTTGGAATTTTGCAGCTAGTCGCTTTATGTAAACAGATACAAGAGAGCTAGCGCTGGGGAACTAGTAGGGTTTAATCTGCACAGGTAGATTGTATAACATAGCATCGGCTCCAAATCATCAAGCTGAAAACACACACACACATACATACATAAATTTTGGTAGAACATATGCATGCATGGCGACGCTCTGCTTCCCATGCAAGTTCGAGTGGATTTTTTAGGTTGCGGTTTTAGCTTTTAGCTTATGATTTGTGAATTCTATCTGTTCGTAAGAGACAGTACGTAGAGGAAAACAGCCACATATAATTTTGATCAGTATAGCTGAACTCGGTACAGTGTCTACTACAATCTACCTGTAGACCGCAGTAACTACAATCTAATTGTATTTTTCGAAGCTTTCTTAATTATATATATCGCACTTGTCAAGGGAGCTAGTGCAATGAATATAATTGAAGTCCGACATATCACAATTCCGATTTCTCATAATAAGAGGACGGCCACGAAGAGTATGGTCATGTCATGTCACACCTTTTTCTTTCCTGCAGGGTCATGTGATACTGAAGCGAGAACCCTAGCCTGAATCAATTAGTTAGGAGAGGCACTTACCAGTTCCATATCGAGCGGCTGTTTTTTGAGCAAAAGGATCATTTCACTTTTGTGCCTACTCGTACCATGGTATCAAATTTTACTTGTTGATTTTGACACGGTATCAAAATTTTATTTATTTCAATTAGTATGTACCATGAACTCTCAATTAATATTTCATGAAAAAAATTCAAAATAGACAGCCTCAGGATCAATGTCTGAAATGGTAAGTTTTACCACAGCTAACGTGGCAAAACAGAGGGCATCTAAAAACCTAGACTCTGTTGATGAAAAGAAAATAAAAATGAGATTGTGCTTCTTTTTAACTGAGAGAAATTTATGCTCAAAAAAAGAGGAATCTAAAGAAGATAAAAAAGAGATTGTGCTTCTTTTTAACAAAGAGAAATTTATTCTAAAAAAAAAAGAGGAATCTGGTAGGGCTTTACCATGTCCTTGCCATCTCTACGGTTGGTCCGTTGGGCTTTACAATGTGGGCCTCCACCATATCAACCCAGTCCTAGTTAATAACCAGCCCGAATGTATTCTTCTTAATTTTGCATTCTTGTTCCATTGATTTGATTCGAGTATAATAAAGTTGCTGTTTGGTACGTGGCTGTGTATTTCTTTAAGCTCACCGGACGCACCTGTAGAGAGGAAGCCTTAGAAGGCAAGGCACAGCATACACACCTTGGGAATTGGGACTCGAGAGGCCATGGAAGAAGACACTACAACTAATTTCACCTTTGTACGCTTGCAATTGCAAGCGGCAACAAACTAGATAAACCAGTACGCGTACCATTCAAACTAGCTAGCAACTGACAAGAGGAATAACATTGCACCAAATCCTGAGGTAATTAATAAAGGGTATTGATAAACATCACCCGGATGCTTTCTTCTAACTATCATCTAAATTTATGACTATTAGATTAAAGATGTATTATGCAGATGTATTTACCAGTTAGGTCCTGCAAGGACTGCTCGATCTCGCGGCACGCCATGACGGCCTCCACGGCGTGCACCCGGACGTGCTGCTGCAGCTGCTCGCGGAACGAGCACAGCAGCATCAGGTACTGTGCCTGCACATCGTCATGCAAAGAAAGAATTAGCTATATAGGGGTGCGATGCAATCTACAACACATGCATGCGCAAACCCAAGCATCTCCACTCCACATGATCGGACACATCCATGCATGCAAAATTTAGCTTAGCTAGCTAGTGCACCAAATGGTTTCTGCTTACCATCCTATATTGGCATAGCCATGTTGTACTAGGAGTTCATGAGAATTGAGCAAAGGGGGTAGGATACTAGGAATGCAGACTTAATAAGCCTAGCTAGTACGTACGAGGAAGGAGTCGAGCTCCTGCTTGTCGTGCGGGGAGAGGAAGGAGCGGTGGTGCGCGGCGTAGGAATGGAGGAGGCCGCTGGACTGCGCGAGCTGCGCATCGATGAGGGGGAGGTGGTCGATGGGCGTCGCCACGCGCAGGCACCCCACGTGCGCCGCCACCAGCTGCTCGCACAGCGGGTGCACCGCGATCTCCCCCTTGAGCAGCTGCCGCTCCTCCGCCACCGCCGCCGCCGCAGCGGCGGCTGCTGCCGCGGCGGCGGCGGTTGCCGACGAGGACGAGCACTCGCCACCGCCGACGCTGCCGGTGAAGCCGACGCCCATGTCCATGCCTACGCTCCCTCCTCCTTGATCACCACCTTGCATGTATCGATCGACCTTGATTCCTCGATCTCCTCCTCCTCCTCTCTTTCTTGGCCGCACCCGCACGCACCTAGAGCTTTCTTGGCTCTCGGTTGGTGTATGTGCGTTTGCGTGCGCTTGTGCGGTGTTGGGTATGTATAGCTAACAAGAAGCGAGCTAATTAAGCTAGTAGGCAGCTAGCTAGGTGGCCAGCGAGATGCCGGAGAGGAAGGGGGATTTAATGAGGAGTTGGTTAGCAAGGACACAAAGCAGATGGTGAGGGGTCTTTTCGAGGGTTCCTATGGTGGGGGGTAACCTGAAAAGAAAGGCGACCGAGCTGAGGATCAGCTCAGAAGAACTATCTGCTAGGGGAAACTGGCTTGCTATGCTAGCTAAAGGATGGAGAGGACTATAACACGATGAGAGAGAGAGAGAGAGAGAGAGAGAGAGAGAGAGAGAGAGAGAGGAGTTTGGGGTTTAAGGTATGAGAGGATAGGGGAAAAGGGGTTGCAGTAAGGCCGGCCGGTAAGAGAGATGTGAGAGAAGGTACGGTGGGGGAGGGGGTCAGGTCTGGGAATCTAAGCATGTCCAAGCTAAAGAAAGGTGCCTACCAAATTGCACCATGGGAATGGGAGTCCCAAAGGGGTAGAGTCGTGCGTAGGAACTTTTCGCATAGATCATGTTTTCCTTTGTTTTTTTTAAAAAATAGCTCAAACCATAGCTCGAACTGCATGGAGAATTCTATCATCGTTTACAATTCTTTCACGGTTAGGTAAGCCATGATTCATAGCACTCTAATGTACAGTATACTAGTGCAAAATGGTGTAGCTAGCTAGAGTTAGGTTCTATTCCAAAGTGTTGTGGTTTATATTTTTTAGTTGAAATGGTATTATAACGATTGTTAGCTTTTTTAAGGTATTCAATTAAAGAAAAATAAGAAAAAGGAAAAGTAATGTTATATTTTCACGAATAATGTAAAGGAAAAAAGAAAAAATACATTAAGAAATCAATATGATTTAAACAACTTTTAACTTTAAAAACTAGAACTTGGAACGTTGCCTTACTTTTATCTAACGAAGGCATATACTTTCTAGTCGCAGTATCGTTCGTGTATATATGGGCTTTGTTGAATACAAGTGAAGTTTCAATCACGCATAGCATCCATCCATCTAAAATAATCTAACCAATCCTGACTTGTTCTTAGAATTTGGTACGTGAATAATTAGGAGTTGGTTTCAAGAAAGGAAATACTATTGGTAGTGTTTGGGAGTTTCGGTTGCCTCTACCAACCTTGCTGTTGGCGTCGGGAATGGGCTTCTGCTGCTGCTGTTGGTCGTCTTCTCCATTATTGGCTTTACACAGCCTGCAGGTGAACGCTTGTTAGTACTGAAGCAGCGTATTAGTAGAGAGATCAACAGCGTTAATCATGTCGGATTATATTACTAGTATAATAATGGTATTGGTTGGGCGTGCTTTTGACAGCTGTTTGTGTAATCGTCCATGGTAGGGCCCGGCTTCTGTACATTTGTCTTTATCATATCTTAACAAACGGATAATGACATTCATGCTGCCTTCTGTTTAGGGTTACTGTAACTTTAGGCCTTCAATTCGGCTTCATGTTTTTTTGACTGTGGCTAATGTTTTGTTTGTGCTTTTTTAAGACTGCAGTGAATGATGGAGACACTAACACAGATGACGCATACGGTTTTGGACTCGAAAAGTTATTTGGAGAATCCGTTTTAATAAGACGTCCCGTTCGTTTCGACTTTCGGAGAAACCAAAAGTCCAAAAGAATATGGCTTTTTCTAATAACTTTTGGTTAAAATGGTACTACAGCGGCTATTAGCTTTTTCTGATGCATTCAATTAAAGAAAAATAAAGGAAAATGAGAAAAAAATAAAGAACACCAATGTATCTCCATAGACAATGCAAAGTAAAGGGGGGAAAGAAGAAAAAAAATAAGTTAAAAAACCAACATGTTCCAAACGACTTTTAATTAGCTTTTAAAAGCTAAAAATCAGAACCTAAAAGTTGTTTAGAATGGACTTTAATATAATATGCTTGGTATAGCTTATTGTCCCTTACGCGTACTACTCATGTATGTTTGAGCATGCTCCAAATTTATTTCTTATTGATCGATCAACATCTAGGTTTGCAGTGTTGCAATACTTTTTGTGATATTATTTGTACGATAACTGTTCATTGTGACAAATAAAGTTAATAAATATTTATGTGTGGAAATAGCTCATGTTTATGGTAACTAGCCGAATTAATTATTGAATTTGCACTGGTAGATTTGAAAACATAGTTGTATTTGCTATATAACTACAGTTCCCATAATTGATAATATAGTTCTATATGTTTTACAATTGTAATTGCTATAATATCAGCTAAAAAAGTTGTAATATCTATATATGAATGGCTCCACAAAAAAAGAGAGAATTTCTAGGTTTTTTATGTAGATTACTAGGGAATTTCTAGTCCAAAAAATGTCTTAATCTCATCAGTTGTTTATATTTATATAAAAATAATTAAATCACACACACATATACACAACCATTAAGACAACCATTAAGACAGGCAGAAAGCTACTAAAATACACTCCATAGTACTATTTGACTTGTATACCGAATAGAGCAGCAGTAGTGCTTATAATTTCTCTTGAAAACTGAGTTGTGCAATTTAAGGCATTAAAGTAATTAGTAGTACGCGTAATAGTCTACGGTTGCATTCAAGCACTTAATCTATGACAACTTACTTTTTCTATTCTTCCCCCTTATTCCTTGTGGAGCTTTGGAAAAGAGAGAATTTGAATAAAGTAACTCTTGGTCGCTCTTAGAGCATCTCCAATGGGTCTATAGCAGCTATCTACAAGAGAGTCCATGTCATCAACTGTCCTACGTGGAAGATATTAAATGAAGAAAGAGAACGCAGCTCTCTACAGCTCTAGAGATAGTCTATAGCGCCAAACGAGGCAGCCTCCATAAATTCTGTGTGTGCATGTAAGCATCAAATAGCTATCCTTATAGATAGTTCTTTAGAATGCTAACTTTAGTGTGTACTATATAGATGATGTGGAAGTCTTATAGTTAGTTGCTAGCTATAATCATTGGAGATGCCCTTAAGAGCTAGAAATTTACACGTTAATTGAAGAAAAAGAGTATAATGGTTTAGAATATAACGGTGCAAATTAATTAGATATAGATATGAGAGTTGTTGCAGTTGTACATCTCTAGCATAGGCATAAAAGTTATATAACAACTCTAAAAAAAGTTTGTAACAAATATAACTTTGTGTTTCGATATTAATTAATATATGTATCGTACTGTTTTGATATATATATATATATATATATATATTATAAATAACAGGGGCACCATGGGCATGGGGTCTGGGCACCAAGTCTCCCTGCCTTTGGATTGCTTTTAGATGCGTGCTAGTGTAATTGAGACTTTCCATTCATGATTAAGACTTTCCATCCATGATTGATTTAGCATGCCTAATATATTATATACCATTACACTAGCACGCATCTAAAGCAATCCAAAGGTAAAGAGACTTGGTGCCTAGACACCATGGTGTCCCATTTCAGCGTATGTGATCTAAATTTGGTCAAAGTATGTGATATATATAAGCAAAGTATGTGATCTAAATTTGTTCAAAACTTTGAATTTGGGTATATTTTTTCCAAACTTATATGTTTCATTTGAATTGTTATAGATGAGTATATACCCTAAAATGATATTTTCAATAAATATACCCAAATTTAGATGGAATTGATACATATGAAATCATGGTGCCCGAGCACCATGGTGTCTGGGCACCAAGCCTCTCTACCTTTAGATTGCTTTTAGATGCGTGCAAGTGTAATGATATATAATATATCAGACAAATCTGTTAACATTCATTAATTCAAAAAGGCATCAATTTGGAAAAGAAGTTATTGATTTAGCATGTCGAATTAATCATGGATGGAAAATCTTAATCATGGATGGAATATCTCAATCATATACACACACACACATACATACATACATACATACATACATACATACATACATACATACATACATACATACATACATACATACATACATACATACATACATACATACATACATACATACATACATATACACACACATGACACACACACACACACACACACACATATATATATATATATATATATATATATATACACACACACATATATGCTTATATACATATATATATGTGTGTGTATATCGTAGTAGCCACACAATTATTTTAAAATGCAGATGTACTATGAGATTCAATTGCCGCTAGTCTCAACTTTAACGAATGACACTAGTCGTCGTAGGAAAGGAGTAACTACAACGTATTGCACTAGCTCCACCAAACACCACAAACAGAATCCTTGAAAAGAAAAGCATGCACTGGTGCACATACAGAAAGAAAACGGCACCGGTCTAATCTAACGAAGTCACATGCACTGCTGCACATACTTCGCAATGCCCTACGGACCCACGCACGTTGCTTGTTAGTTGTTACTCGCGTGCCGCGATGAAGCCACCGATTGCCCAGGCCAACCGACGCTAGCCCACGGTGCAGCGTCCGGACTATGGCCATCTGTATATGCCTAATGCCTTCTCTCGTCTCTACCCACTCGTGCCTCTTAATTTGCCAACGGCCAGACATAAATTACTGTTGATTTGTTCCAAAATGTTGCTTTGAATCAACTAGACATGCAATTTACCTTGTCAGTAAGCTTTGACCGAAACGATGCATGTACTATGTATTTTATGATCCGGATCTAATAAAGTATAATTACTTAAGAGTCTAATAAAGTTTCGCTTAAAAATATATTCTGACTAGTATAATTGGTTTATAAAGTGAACTGGTCGAAGGTTATAATTAGGATCATCATCATGTTCGTGATGCACTCTACATAGACTTGCGTCATCGATGTGTTCAAAGGTGTTTGCACCGACTCAAGTCAAACTATAACTCGTCGCTGTTATCTTTTGAGAATTTGTTTTGTCTCTGAGTAGGTTTAGGTCTTATCCTTCTCTGTTCGCTGCCTATTTCATTTTCTATATTTAGGAACACAATTATCTACAGTTAAGATACGACAAAGAAAAGATGAAAAGTATGATTTCGAGCGAGAGCTCGAGTTCGCGTGCAGAAGGTTTGTCCATTCAAGGCAGATTAGTCGAGAGGTCTCCGTTCAGTAATTCCAAAGGCAGAACCTCGAGTAGATACAAAGATCATTCGAAGTCGAATACCAAGAAATCATTCTACTACTGCAAGAAGGGTGGACACAATATCTCCGAGGGCCAAAAACCCCATAATAATAAGAAGATGAATAATAATTCCAAGAAAAATCAACAAAATAATGAGGCTAAAGCCACCATTATCACAAAAGAAGGTTTTGAAGTAGAAATTCTTGTTGCTTTTGCTGGTGATTCCAAAGCAAATAATGAATGGATTCTTTGTTTAGCCTGCACTTTTCACATGAGCTCGAATTGTGGCTAGTTCGTTACTTATGAGGCTATTTTGAATGGATCAGTGTTAATGAGAGATAATACTCCATGTAAGATTGCAGGTATCAGTTCCGTCCAGATTAAGGTGTTTGATGGCACCATTAGAACCCTATCAGAGGTCTGACATATTCCAAATTTGAAAAGGAATCTTATCTCATTGAGTACTCTTGATGCCAAAGGGTAATAATCTTCTAGTGGAGGTGTAGTTCTGAACATCTTCAGAGGTCCTCTTATTGTGATGAAAGGTGATATGAAGGCAGCATACCTCTATCAACTTCGAGGCACTACCCTGGTCAGAAAGGTTAATGTTGCCTCAACTAGGTTGTCTAATGCTGATCGAACAAGTCATTGGTATATGCGTCTTGGGCATATGAGTGAAGTAAGCTTTAAAAGAGTCATGTAAAACAAGCCTACTCGATAGTCAAGGTGTTGACCCGTTAAAATCTTGTGAACACTATATCTTTGTTAAACATAAGAGGGTGAGTTTTAGCTCTGCAAATCACTCTTTAAAAGGCATATTGAATTATGTTCACTTTGATTTGTGGGGTAAGTCATGCATGTCATCCCTTGGATGCGCCAATTATATGCTGATCATCATCGATGACTGCTTTCGAAGAATTTGGATATACTTCATCAAGCACAAGTCTGATGTGTTCAAGATATTCAAAGAGTGAGAGATTATAATCAAGAATACACCAACAAGCATATTAAAAAACTTAGAATAGACGATGGTCTGGAATTATGTTTGAGAGAATTTGAAGCCTTATGCCATTTGAAAGGCATTGTAATGTATTACACAGTATCGGGCACACCTTAGTAGAACAGTGTGGCCGAGCGCATGAACAAAATTATCATGAAAAAGATGCACTACATGCTATCTCAGTTTGGTCTATCAAAAAGTTTTTAGGCTGAAGCAGCTTCCATTGCTTGTTATCTGATTAATCGATCACCAACACTTCCATTAAAAGAAAACTCCGATTGATATGTGGTTCGGTTGTCCTACAGACTACTTGAGTATAAGAATTGTTGTTGTCCTACTTGTGCTCATTCTGATAAAGGTAAACTTGGTCCAAGAGCTATTAAGTGTATCTTCCCCAGCCATAAGCCTAGAGTTAAAGACTATAAGTTTTGGAATCCTAAGACCTAAAAGGTGGTCTGAGCAAAAGTGTTATATTCGATGAGTACGCTCTATAGAAACGATTTTCGACCAGTGATGCTCCCATTGAGAAGCCACAATATACCAGCGTGCAGGTGTAGCACATTATTGATTCAAAATTCTCACCAAATGCCGATAAGAAGAATACACATGATATCTCTGTTCAAGCCCCGATCAGTAATCTTTCAATAAGAACTAGTCAAAATCAATAATCCATTGCCGGTGGTCGGGAAATCAAGAAAATCTAGCCTCAAAAGAGGTTAATTGAATAAACCAACATTGTGGCTTATTGTTTGAATATGACAGAAGACATTGAAGGCACTGTTAAATCTTCAATTTATTCAGAGGTTGTTTGCTCTAATGAGTCAGAAAATTTTTTTATGTTATATTTTTGTTTTGTGATCTTGATTATTATTTATTGTGTTTTCCATATTCGCCGTGTATTCTATGATAAATGTTTCAGAGGGCTTGTTTTGTAACGATCACACTGACGTGCGTCCTGCATCATCGCTCAATAATACATAGACCGAACCGAGAGGCGGCTAAATAAAACAAGTCTTTTCTGGGACGTACGTACTTGACTGTCTTCAACATATATCGCGGCTGAGAAATCTCATAATGGCCGGGCTACGGTTTCTACGGCGGCGGCGGCGGCGGCAGGGCTGGCTAGCTACCAGCTGATCAGTGGAGTCAGTGGTCAGTCAAGTCGAACGGATCGGATTGTACGTGTACTTTTGGTCACCTCGACGATGCCCATTCGGCCTGGTCGGCTGAGAGGATCGATGGGCCACCGAGCTGAGCATGCGAGGCGATCGAGGACCACAGAAATCGTCGACCGATGGCTGTGATCGAATTAAAAGTCCCCCACGTTTAGCACGGGATTATTCGCCAGTTGTTGGGCATGTTGATTAGTGGGTAGGCCTAAGGCTGATGGCATCCGCGCGCCGGCCGTCTATTTAGGGGCTCTCTTCTTTTCTTTTTTTACTTCTAGCCTATGTTTAGATAAATCATAAATCAATATAAACATCTAAGCTTTCAAAACAGCTTCTTTACTCCTTTTGCTCATGGTCTTACTTTGAAAATAAAGTAGAGAGTCACGGGGCATCACGTACCTTACTCCTATCTCGCACGCATATCTCTTCCCCACTTTCTCGTCGCTCGTGCCTTTCTTCTAAACGTTTTTTTAACTATTACTATTTATTTTCAACTAAAATTCATTAATTATAGCCAAAACCGATTAATCGTAATCAATATAAACGCCTCGGTGAGGCTATAACTAAGCTCTAGCCAGACCCGATTACTACTCTACACTAGCATAACACCTCAGCCAGCCCACTGACAGGTAGGCCCCACCTATCTCTCGCTCTCCCTCTTTTTCCCCTTCTCTATTGAATGACCGAAAAGTAGTGAGTTCATTTTTTTCCATCTGATCTCCTACATCCCTCGGTAGTTCTCCGATCTTGAGTCTTAAGAGCTGCCGACCGAGTTCTTTCCCATCGCCGTCAGCTGAGCAGCACGAGCCTTTTCCTTGTTTCTGGCCATGAGGAAATGTTTGGGGATTTACCTCTAGAGGTTGATTCGGCTGGGTCTTGCGCATGCCTTGCCTCGTTCGGTTTCTTCACGGTGATTTCAAGTATCACCACCATTGTGAGTATACTGGCTGTTGGTTCTTTGCAATTTCATGATCTGCTTCATATATCTGTGAGTCATCACTAGTTGGAAAATTGCAAAGAAGATTTTGTGGGCTAATTGCTCGGTGATGAAATGACATAAACTGAAATTATATATGATCTTGTATATAGATTTGATCTTGAGCTGTAGGCTGAATTGCTATTTTCCATACCTTGATCATTGATATCCTTATGTATTACTTGCTGCTCATTGATCATGTGCTGTGTGATCCTTTGTTCGGTCACTGTAGTTGATCAACAAGTCATGCTATGCTAACGTAATCAATATTGTTCCTGTCCAGTGAATGTTAGATTGATCATTGTGATCTTATTTAATGTTCAGCAAGTTATAATCATGATCTAGTAGTTTCTTTAATAGCAAAATTTGATTTAAGTTCAAGATCAAATGTATAAGCGGACATATATAATTAAGATTGTATTTTGTCATGACGGAGACGGCCAAGAATAGATCTTGTCCAACTTGCCTTCTGAGAGCAATTAATAACATTCAAATTGTTGATAACATGCTGAATTTGGTTATACATATTATGCTTTTATTGAGATCAGCATTTCTGTGTAATGTCTTAAATTGTTTGCATGTGTATATGCTGATTTTAGGCTCTTACATGGTATATTTGTTGGGCGTATGTTTCAATGACTTAAAAAGTTCGCATGATTTTATTTTGATTAAGTCACTTATATGCTTATTATATCATGCTTATGTCTTTATTAAATATGCTGAAATTAAATCTAAATAAATATATTTATACCACGTCATTTACAACAAAAATGACCTACATAACCTTCCAGACTCGGTAACTCCACATGCAAATAGTTGACACCGAAAACAGCACAACCAGATACTATGGTGCAGAGACGTTGGATCCTCATGAATTGGACGGCTGATGAAGTTTCCAAGGACAGCAAAAAAAAAACCTGTAATAATTTACCTATTTGGAATCAGCAACTAGCAGTTCCGGTGAGTACCGAATCATGTAAAGCCGTAGAGGATTCTTGCTGCCAATTAATTCACCGAGAACAGCTTAGGCGTTGTTAAACTGTTCGAGCTAGCCTTGATCAAACCAACTGGAAGCATCATCTGGCAAGGAGGAAAAGGAGAATCCAGTCCAGTCCGACAAACAAAAGCAGCCCCTTCCCTTTGCAATGCGAAGCTGTACCAGTAGCGTACAGGAAAAGGCACCGTCCTTGCAAACGTAGATACGTTATTGTATTCTGTACCATACAGCAGAACAGAATGGAGAAACAACGTCGGGGTAGTATTTGGTGGAGCCCACGGGCAGGAGTCAGGCAGGAGAGCTTATTCGGTTTGGGATTACTTAGGTAGTGTTTGGTTCGAGGGACGGGGACGTCCCAGGTAGGATATCTCATCTCGGGGTGGTGTTTGCTTCCGAGACAAGCAGAGTCAAGGACATCCCACTAGGGAATATGCTCTCTAGATGCCGTGACTCCCGTCCCTCTATTTTGGACGGACAGAGTCGTCCCAAGTGGGACGAGCGTGCAGGCGCGTGGGCGAGGCATGAGCTGGCGAGCTCCGCCGCGACCCCGACGGCCACGCCGGCGAGCACCAACGCGGGCGAGCTCCGCCCCAGCCCCGACAGCCGCGCGGGGGAGCTGCGCCGTGGTGAGGCAGGCGCGGGTAGGCGGGGGAGCTGCGCCGCTGGCGAACGGCCGCGCGGGGGAGCTGTGCCGCGGGCGGGCAGCCGCGCGGTCGAGCTCCGCCTCCGGCCCCGCAGGAGAGCTCCGCCTCGACCTCGGCGTCCACACGGGGGAGCTCCGCACTGCTCCAGCGATGTGCTCTGGAAGAAAGGGGAAGAAGTAAGAAGGAAGGAAAAAAAAGAGAATGACACGTGGGACCCACCTGTCAGGTAGCTCATCCCATTTTTGGTGCCCCAAACCAAACAGAAAACGGGTCAGCCCCATCCCTCCTCAACCAAACAGAAAATGGAGCCATCCCGCCCCTGAAACCAGAGACAGGACTATCCCACTCCACCTTTGTCTCCCAACCAAATGCTACCTTAAGAGGTCAAATTCCACCGAACCGGACCGGGCCGGGCGGACGGACCGAATCGAATCGGCAAGTACAATATATTCCCTTGGCTTTGGCTGGCGCGGGGCGCGCGACACGCGGCACGGCAGGCAGGGCGACCCCACCCCACCCCACGGGAGAAGGGCCGCGCAGCCGCCGAGCCGGTGGTTGGGTTGACCGGGCGGGTAGCGTAGCGTAGCGTGGCGTACGTAGCTAGGTGGCAGCGTGGAGCTACAAATTTTGTGCCGGGTACATTATTGACGTTGAAATTTATGGCTATCAAGTGATTATCAACTACTATTTGTTTTTTTAAGTGACAAATATATACCGTAAAGTTTCACAGCTAATATGTGTAAAATTACCTAGATTGGCCACGTGAAAACTATATCATTAGATTTATCGTTAGAAACACTTTTATAATATTATATTTTTATTAGTATATAATAAGATAAAGTTACAAATAGTAACAGTCAAAATCATTTCTCATAGACTGTAAAAACTCAAAAATGTCACTTAAAAAAAGAAACTGAGGAAGTAGTGTGCTAAGAGGGCACACTCACGTGTGTGTAGTGGTGTGTGCATGTGTGAGACTTCCTTGTAATCGACAAAATAAAATATAGCACTTTCATACCATTCACATGGTGCTACATATGCAGAGAAAAAAAATATATGTCAACCTATGTACAAAATATAAATAGAGGGCATGTGATACAGTTTGTATCTAATTCTCTCAACCATTATCAAATTACAACGAAGTCTAAATTCGTTTGAGCAAAAAGGGGGCACATAGATAGTTTTGAAAGGATTTGGAGGTGCCCGAGCATTACGGACACCTCGGTTGGCCCGCCCAAGTCGGTAGACGGTAGGGGTTGGCCTGGCTGGTCCACGCGCGGGTGGGGGGCGCGCGCGCGCGCGGCTAGCGCGATCGCATGGCATGGGTTCCGGGCGCGGCACGGTAGTTGGACGAGACTAATCAAATCCATCCATGTGTGGGGAACGGCCGGGTTTTGAGTTCGGCGACAGCGACGCCGCGCGCGCCACGGCCCACCCCGCGCGCCCGGCTGTCGGTGCCGCCGCACGCGCGCGCGTCCATGAGCCGGTGGCGAATGGGCGCCTGCTGCTCCACCTCCTGTCAAAGCCCACTTTCTTCTCCAGATTAATTACACTAGCTAGTTTTCTTACCATGCCGCTGCCAAGGACAGCTTCTTCGAGAGTAAAGAATTGCTCGCTGTCGCGGGCGTGACAGAGAGATCGACCGCGCGCGAGGCGAGTCTGCTGCACTGTTTCAGTTGTTTAATTTCGACGGGCCGGTGTGGCGAGTTGGGGTGTTGCCACAGCGCCGCCGCCGCCTCCACTGTTTGTCGGCGCGCGTACGAGAGGGGAGGGACCTCGCGAGTGGACCTGCTGCAGCTGCAGTGCAGGGCTCGGAGCATGATGGACACCGAAGCTCCCTTGGCATCTCCTCTGTCAAAACGAAGCCATTCCCCACTCCTTTTTCCTCGGGGAGATGTCGTGCATCCGTGCTACGGTCCGGTTTTCAGCAGCACATCACTCGCATCTGTCTGTACGCAGCAAACGCGTGCGGTGCAGGACGTCCTTGACCTCTACGCGCATTTGGTGGAGGGTAACGTCTCCCCAGAAACTAATCACGAACGCAACTGATCAAGTGAACGTTGGGTCGGGTCAATCGAGCCGGCTCGCCGTTGTCCGATTGATCATCACAAAGATACAAGTACACAACGCCCTAGCTACTCGATGTATCGATTGCTTCAGTGTTAGTGATGCTCCTGACCTTCGCTTAGTAGCTCAGAAAATGCAGAAAACGCACTGCCCTCCGCTGCATGTGGTGATCATTGAGCAACGTGCAAGGTGCAGCCTCCAGGCCGGGCATGTGTCAAGCAAGCTCTCCACATATTTTGCTTGGAAAGAGAGCAGAACAAACAAAAATCCTAATCAAACGGGCTAAAATTTTCCATGTCTAGCTGCTTGTTCTAAGAACTGTTGCTACAGGACCGTTCGCGCTGATAGGTACCCGAAAACTTTCCCCAATATTTCCAGGCCAAGTCCCTGTCGAGCAATCGAATCCGGTGAGACACGTACGCGTCCGGGTCACACGATCGTACGAAGAGGCAGTCAATCAATCCCCGAACGATGCTTGATGATAAGAGCTTTGTTTATCATCTGTCGACGGGATATTGCTCCAATTTTTTTCGAAGGGAAGCCACGAGCTTTCATTAATCAAGAACAGAGTGAGGATTATAATCAAGTCGGAGAGACGACGAGAGGAACGTCGGGCTCATAAAAAGCCAACTCATCTGCTCACCAAGCGAACGAGCATGCTTAGCGCAAAAGTGAGCCGCAAAATTTGCCTCTTTCCTAACAAAAACAAAGGAAAAAAATCCTCAAAACTACGAGAAAAAGCTCCATCTGTCGACGGAATCTTGCTCCAAATTTGTGCTTCTTGTGTAGTATTGACCAGACAAGGGAGCTACTCCTACATTTATGCAATGAAAAACACTCATTTGTGTAGTTGGAGAATATAATGTTGCTATAATTTTCTGTCAAAAAATAATGCTGCTATAATTTCATTATTACCATTGAATCACCCCTACATGTTTTCAATAATTCAACCTGCTTGTTACATGGTATTTCTGTATTCTACAACGACTTTCAAACATTATAAACATAGTTCTAGTTAAAAATGTTCTACATAATAGGATAAATGAGTAAAGCAGATCATATACTTGTGAATTTTGTTCTAATAATAACAGGCTAAGCTTTATGCATTAGTATGTTACATTAAAGAACAGTTACACTGCTACAAAAGAGGCTATACTAGACGGCTACATCACAGACGGTTTGACAAAACCGTCTGTGATTGACACTAACATAAACGGTTTTAATTTGGACACCGTCTGTGTTAGTGGTCGAGTATCACAGACGGTCCTTACCAATGAACCGTCTGTGATACTTTAGTATCACAGGCGGTTTAAAATAAAAAACCGTCTGTGATAATCTGAAATTATCACAGACGGTTTTTTTATTAAAAACCGTCTGTGTTGTGTAAACTATCACAGCCGGTTGTTGTTAAGAACCGTCTGGGAATGTTCACAGACGGTTTATTACAAGAACCGGCTGTGATGTCCCTTTGTCTGTCATATTCTAGATCAGAGGTTAATATATAAGTACACATTGCTTCTAATAACTTAACTACAGAACTACTGAGACAAGAGGTCACAAATTAAAGGCAAATTTATTAATTTCAATTAGAGGAAAATTCATTACATAAGTCGCACAGGTAAAGAGTTTCCCAGATTGTAATCTTTTGGGCTTCGTACGCTTCTTCTTCGACTTTGGGACTTAGAGGATCAGCCGCTGAAATCTCGAACGCTGTTAAGATTGCCCTTGTCCTCTGCACTTCCTCGTGCAGCCTGGGCAAATGATCAGCAGCATCCATCATGTCGTACAGGATAGCATTAAAACATTCCTCACAATCTGCCGTTTCTGCATGAGCGGCAAGGCTATCCATCAGTCTGTGCAATGCGAGTAGAGCTTCTTCCGCATTGCGCACATTGTGGAGAAGAACCAGGGTGAGATCTGTTTTCCTTTCTTGAGCGGCAGCGAGACGCCTCCGTCGACGGCGGAGGATCAGGTCAAGCTGACGGATGCAAGAAAGTCGGGGAAGGAGAGCAGGGCGGGTGCGGAGAAGCTGCTCCAGATGCAAATTGCTGGCCGCTTGTGTAAGGTTCCGGCCGAACAATTCGTGATGAACAGATGAGAGGAAGGAGATGATCACAAGAATAGTAGAAGGCACCATATTGTACGTACGTAGAAGAGACCTGGATTAGGCGCGCATATTTAACCTTTAGCACAGACGGTTCGTATACCCAAACATTAATGATATAGATGCTTCGTATAACGATCGAGAGACGTTAATTAGACGATCGAAACCCGAAGCGTTCTGGCAATCGAAACACGCGCGAAGCGTTCTGGCAATAGAAACACGCGCGAAGCGTTATGACAGACGGTTTTACTGGCAACCGTCTGTGATATTTTCATAGACGGTTACTAACCGTCTGTGAACTTTCACAGACGGTTCTTAATACGAACCGTCTATACCAATCGAGATAACACAGACGGGTCCTGTTAAGAACCGTCTATGAAAAGCCAGATAACACAGACGGTTCCTGTTAAGAACCGTCTGTAATAATCCCATGTCACTGATAATTGGTGTGTAATAATCACATGTCACCAATAATTGGCGTATACACAGGATTTCGATCTCACCCGTCTATTCTCTCCACATCGAATGGCTGGCACCAGTTCCTCCCACGGCCAGGCCCTTATTAATAACTCCCCATCAACCTTTCCACCGGTACTAGTCACGCGTGAGTTCATCCACTAGCTAGCTTCCTGCATGCATCTCCCCTCCGCTGTGAGCTAGCACCTCCATCGTGGCACGACCGGTTCATACTAAACAACACACTCTTGCCGTAAGTGTGTCTTGTTTAGTGTGAACCGTCGTGCCACGAAGGGTTTGTTAGCTTGTTATCCTGTAATAGATCGATCTGAATGTGTTGTTGAGTTTTTGTGCTTGCCTCTGTATTTGCATGTTCCTCGACCAGCTCAACCAAGAATCTTGAAATGTCTTTTCTTTGCACTATTGTAATGAAATTGCCTTGAATTTTGTCGGGAAAGATGAACTGTTTCGTCAGGGCATGACTGCCAACTCGAAGCATATATAGCATAGCATTCGAGGCACATCCGAGGCCTGCAGCTGTGTCTTGAGGAATGCCAAGAGCTGGTCTTCAGATGTGGCAGCCTCAAGATGTTTAGCAACTCAGCGCAGATTGAAGCTCACTTGATTCGAAGGGGTTTCAGAAAAGGGTACAAATGTTGGACCAGTCACGGTGAAGGGAAGAGTACACAAGAAGGTAGTTATGACATAGTCGAGGGAGGCAACGATATGCCAGTTGTGGACTGTTCTTTCGATCATGAGGAAAGGTCGCAGGATGACAATCTGGATCATGAGGACAGGTCGCAGGATGACAATCTGGATCATGAGGATAGGTCGCAGGATGATAATCTGGATCAGATGTTACGTGATGCAGAAGGGAACTATAGTGAGAGAGAGTTTGGTAAATTCGAGGGCTTGATGGAGGACTCGGAGAAACCTTTGTTCCCGGGCTGCAAGCCGCAATACACGAGGTTGTCATCAGTTCTAGAACTGCTAAAATTGAAGGCAAGCAATGGTTGGTCCGACAAGAGTTTCACGGCATTATTAGGTCTCCTAGTGGACATGCTTCCAACGGGAAATGTGTTGCCGAGAACCACCTACCAAGCTAAGAAGATTCTTTGTCCATTAGGAATGGAAGTAGAAAGAATACATGCATATCGGAATGATTGTATCCTGTACCGTAAAGAGTATGCTAGCTTAAATGTTTGTCCGGTGTGCAAAGCATCCCGATACAAACGTAAAAATGACTCTGATGATGGGAAGGGCATCGAGGTGAAGCAAGGACCTCCTGCTAAGGTAATGTGGTATCTTCCTGTAATCCCCCGTTTGAAGCGTTTATTTGCAAACCGCAAGGATGCAAGATTGATGCGTTGGCACTGCGAGCAGCGTAAGAAAGACGGAATGATAAGACATGTTGCTGATTCTGCCCAGTGGAGGAACATCGATAGGATGTTTGTAGATTTCGGTGTGGAACCGAGAAATATAAGGTTTGGGTTGAGTACAGATGGAATGAATCCTTTTGGTAACATGAGCAGTCGACATAGCACCTGGCCCGTGACTCTGTGCATGTACAACCTTCCTCCTTGGCTGTGTATGAAGCGGAAATATATTTTGATGTCACTACTTATCCAAGGGCCGAAGCAACCTGGCAACGATATTGATGTGTTCCTAGCCCCATTGGTGGAAGATCTTGCAACACTGTGGAATGAAGGGGTACATGTATGGGATGCGGACAAACGAGAGAACTTCACTCTACGGGCCATGTTGTTCTGCACCATTAATGATTTTCCTGCCCTTGGTAACCTGTCAGGGTTTAGTATAAAAGGAGCCAAAGCGTGTCCGCACTGCTTAGATTATACGGAGAGTGTGTGGTTGAACAACTCCCGAAAAACTGTGTACATGCGTCACCGTAGGTTCCTTCCAAAGTATCACCCATACCGCAAGATGAAGAAACAATTTGACGGAAAAAAGAGGATGACTCAGTACCAAGACCTTTTAGCGGGAAAGAGGTGTATGATATGGTCAAGGATATAAATGTTGTGTTTGGAAAGGGACGTAAATTGAGGAAGAACATGTGGAAAAAGAGGTCAATATTTTGGGACTTGCCTTATTGGGAGCACTTAGAAGTTCGCAATTGCATCGATGTCATGCACGTCGAGAAGAATGTATGTGACAGTTTGATTGATCTCTTACTGAACATTCCTGACAAAACAAAGGATGGTGTTAACGCAAGGCGTGACTTGGTCGCTATGAACATCAGGACCGAGTTAGCACCGATAGAGACCGATAAAGGCCGGACGTACCTTCCCCCAGCATGTTGTGGATGAGGAAGAGTACAACCAATTTGATGATTTGCCTCCATTCGGACAAGGCATCAGGCTCGAGGAAGAACAAGGCGATGAACCAAGCTATATGCGTGTCGATCATCGTGAAGGGCTTTATTTAAAATGATATAGCCAAAGTGTAATAAATGATATTGGTTATGCTTGTGTTTTTCATAAATGTATGTATGTTCCATTGTAATTGTAAAATGACTAAGGAACTAAGAAATAGTTATATCTATGGTTATGCTTGCGTTTTTCATAAATGTATCTATGTTCCATTGTAATTGTAAAATGACATAGGAATCTAGCTAGCTACCGGTATTTATAGTGAAATATCACAGGCGGTTTATCAAAAGAAACCGTCTGTGATAAAACATCACAGACGGTTCTATAGATATAACCGTCTGTGATAATATAAATATCACAGACGGCTATATATATAGAACCGTCTGTGATAATATTGATATCACAGACGGTTATATTGATAGAACCGTCTGTGATAAGTGCATATCACAGGCGGTTATATTGATAGAACCGTCTGTGATAGCTCATCTTTAAATACCCGCAGCTAGGTCTGCGGAGTCCGCTCTGGCGCAGTCTCTTGTCTCCACCCTGCAGCGCCCCTGCTAGCTAGGTTTTGCTCCCTCCCGACGCCGCCGGTCCCTCCCGATGCCGCCACTCCCTCCCGACGCCGCCAGTCCCTCCCGACGCCGCTCCCTCCCGACGCCGCCGCTCCCTCCCGACGCCGCCGTTCCCTCCCGACGCCGGTCCCTCCCGACGCCGGTCCCTCCCGACGCCACCGGTCCCTCCCGACGCCGCCGATCCCTCCCGACGCCGGTCCCTCCCGACGCCGCTCCCTCCCGACGCCGCCGCTCCTTCCCGACGCCGCTCCCTCCCGACGCCGCTTATTTTATGTTATATGCTTCACATGAATTTTATGTTATATGCTTCACATGTTATATGCTTCACATGAATTTTATGTTATATGCTCCACATGAATTTTATGTTATATGCTTGACATGTTATATGCTTCACATGAATTTTATGTTATATGCTTCACATGAATTTTATGTTATATGCTTCATATGAATTTTATGTTATATGCTTCACATGTTATATGCTCAACATGTTAGCTTTATGATATATGCTTCACATGTATTTTATGTAGCATATAATATATGCTGCAGGTGTTTAGCTCACTGTAGGCACTTCATAGAACCTTGTAACAATAATATATGCTGCACTTGTTAGCTGCAAGGTCTATTTAGAAGGCCCATAGCTCACTGCAATTAGTTAATCGTTAGAACTTTGTCAAAGAGCATAAAGCAAGTGACACACTCTAGTGTATCTTGTTCAATGAACTTGATGCACTGGTTTGTGTCACTTGATTCATAGAACTTTGACAAGCTGGGTCCATAGCTCACTTCAGTTAGTTTTTTCTTAGAAGAGAGATGGCGTCCACACAGTCTTCGTCGTCGTCATCTGGGTCTCACGCTCCCAAGACTGCGAAATCTAAACGTGGCCGAGGAGTATCGAAATGGCCAGAGGCCCGAATGACCATCACGGTGGTCTCTCCGAATGGGGTCCCTCTGGAACCGTCGAAAGCAGCGTCATCATTTCGGACTACCTGCGGGATAATTGGAAGGCAACGGGTCCCCATCACCATAGCAAGCTGGAAAGATTTGACAAAGGATCACAAAAATCAGCTATGGGAGGAACTTACAAATTCGTTCGAGTTCCCAGCAGAAGCACAGGGACTCGTGCAACGGCAGGCGCTCCTCGCGATGGGAAAAGCATGGAAGAATTTTAAGAGCATTCTTGTGACGAAGTACGTGGCCGAGGATGTCACTCCCTTCACGAAGTATCCTTTCGTGTCGCCGAAAACATGGGAGGCCTTTGTGCAGATGAAGACTTCGCCTGAATTTGTACAACAAAGTGCGGCGCACAAGGATCTCCAGTCACAAAACACGCACCCTCACAGACTCGGCACTGCTGGGTACGCGGGTAAAATCCCGCAATGGAGGATGCAGGATGAGGTCGCAATCCGATCGGAGGCCTCTCCGCCATTTGCCGGGATCGCAAACGAGCGCGCTCGAAACTGGTTAAGAGCGAGGTCATCAACCACATCTTCGGGTGTCTCTTTCAAAAACCCCGCAGATGAGGAAGTGTCCCAACGCATGGTAAAATATGTTAAACAACATAGTTGTTAACACCTCTTGAACTTCATGGGTTCAAAAATAACATGATTAATTGTCTCTTGCAGCAATCATTGACTACCGAATCTTCTCATGGCTCCTTTGAAGAATATAGGGAGATAGATTTACTATCACAGGCCTTGGGAAACAAGGAGCACCCAGGTCGCACACGAGGCATGGGGGTTTATGTACCTTGGAGGCAAGGATTTCCAGATTACTCCGAGACATATAGGAGTAGGAAGAGATCCAAGGCGTACCGCAGCGAACAAATAAAACAGGAGCTTCGTGCTCAACTTGAGGAACAACTATCTGCCTCACTTCAAGAGCAGACTGCCTCACTTCGAGGAGAGATAGATTCGTTGCGGGAAGAACTGAGACAAGTCCGCAACCATTCGCAACCCACTCCTAGTACTGCGGTACCCAGTCCCCCTCAACGTCGCAGTAGCTGCGCGTCCACACCAATTTCTGAACATAGCGACGACCACTTACGTATTGATGACATTCAGGTAATGTACCTCTTTAGAATGGTACATAGATCTCTCTGGTGGACGCCTTAACTCAGCTCTTGTATCGTTATGTAGGAGCCCATCCCTTGCAGCCTCAGAGTCAGGCTTGTTGGCTCTATTCCCGTTGACGCTGGGCGCGGCATGGTGTATCCATTGCTGCCAGGGACGCTGGTGCACGGTGTACAAGTAGACACCAGTTTCATAAAGGTCCAGGTGGACATGATTAATGATATTTTTAAGTCCGTCCCTCTTGAGAAGCCCCCAAACGAAGAGATTAAGACATTAGGGGATGCCGTCCACACATTCGTTCAGTGGCCCAAGAGGGACATCGTCCTCGACATGTCCGTGCCACAATCTTCACATCCAGTGGCCCAAGAGGGACGTCGCCCTGGACCTGGCACATCGGCTCCGGTGGCTCCACCTCCACCTCCAAATCCAGTAAAGTCTGTTGCATCGGCTCCCGCCAAGACGCCACCGAGAACATATCATAAGCGAGGCTCCAAGACCTCCAAGGCTCATGCGAAGAAAATTAAGCCGGGTCCCGTGCCATGGAAGTTTATTCTAGGAGTGTCGTTGGTGCCCGATTCACAATTACGCCAACTTGGTATGATTTGCAATACATTGCATGCCTGGTACATGGAGAAGTCCAACATGAAGCCAAACCGGCAGAGTGCATTCACTGTGAAATATAACGAGACGCATTTCCTCCATGACTTGGGCTACATCGTCGTGACATTCGAAGATTTATTCTTACTATTCAATCTCGACGAACTCGACGCCTCACTTCTACGATGCTGGACACTGTAAGTGTACTGTACAATGAAGTTCTACATTCACGTTATACAGATAAATGTCATTACTCTTTCTTTATGTATAGATACATGATCCAACAAGCCCGGAAATCGCGACGACCGGTGGGTTTCCTCGACCCTCACTTGGTCTCCGAGCAATCTATCAACGCAGATGCATCCTTCGTGGAAGGTTACATAACGAGGGGATTGATTGCTCACACCGACAAGGAGTACGTCATGATACCCTTCAACCAAGGGTAAGTGCTTCACTAGTTGCCACACATATGTTTCATTTGTACTTTACATGCAGCATGAACTTAGGATTAATCACTGTGGCGACACATATGACTAGGAATCACTGGATTTTGATTGTGATTGTACCAAAGTGGAGCAAGGTAATATACCTTGATTCCCTCCTTAGGAGCAACCACGACTTCAGTCGTGTGCAAGAAGTACTTAACAGGTAAACTCATTTCCTCCATACATAACTCTATTGTAATATTTCTTTTGTTTGCCACGGCCGAGGCTAAGTTTTTTGAATCACGTAGGGCGTTTGCCGAATATGTTGCCCAAGGAGGAACACACGACAAATCCAGTGACACGCTACGACACAATACACGATTTCCGGTACCCGCTACAACACAATAATCCTATATCATACTTTGTAATAATGCCTCTAGAATTGACAATACCGATGTATGTAATTCTATTTTTGCAGTGCCACCAGCAGCTACAGGGCAACGTATGTGGATTCTACGTTTGCCGCCATATGATGGAAATCATGGGTACTAAGATCAATGATCCAGAGGTTTGTCAGGTCCTTCCAATAATTATTATTTTCTGATTATATTACACACACATGCTAATTAATGACTTAACATTGCTCCTAGCGACAGCGGGTGAACTTCGACGGAAGTGCACATGATCTTGACAATCTCGTCGATATTCGTGCAATCATCTCCCAATTCTTGCTAGCAGAGGTCATAAATAAGAGGGGAGAGTTCCACGCCGGCGATGATGATAATTAGATGTTGAAACATTGGATTCAACTGTACAAATCAAACAATTCCTTCAATTGAATACATTTGTCAGATTTTGTGTAACAATTTTCATTCTATATATGTGATATTGTTACATTCATCTGTGTATCGAATTTTGTTGTAATTTACTATGAGTTGCAATTAACTTATATCTGTCATTTATCTGTAATCTGCTTGCTTTCAGAGGGCATGGCTAGCATATCCTGAGGCTAGCCAAGAAACAGCATATAAGATGGATGATGCACTTGGTATCACAGACGGTTCATTGTTAAAAACCGTCTGTGATACCATATCACAGACGGTTTCAAAGAGTGCCGTATGTGGTGTGACTGCTATCACAGACGGCTTTACTACTGACCGTCTGTGATATACACAATATCACAGACGGTTAGTAATACAAACCGTCTGTGATATTGTGCATATCACAGACGGTCTTGATTACTAACCATCTGTGATAGGCGAGTATCACAGACGGTTTTTTATAAACAACCGTCGGTGATACTTGCCTATCACAGACGGTTAGTAATCAAGACCGTCTGTGATATTCTGTATATCACAGACGGTCTTGATTACTAACCGTCTGTGATAGGCGAGTATCACCGACGGTTGTTTATAAAAAACCGTCTGTGATACTCGCCTATCATAGACGGTTAGTAATCAAGACCGTCTGTAATGTTTTTATCACAGACGGCTCGGGAACCGTCTGTGATAACCACCAACTATCATTGACACCTAAACACTGACGGTTCAGGAACCGTCTGTGATGACGGTTCCGAACCGTCTGTGATAGGGCTGTCTGTAGCAGTGTTAAAAGATGCAGCACTTCACCCAATCCTCCACTCTGCTTAAGCTATCCTGAATAGAGATTACTACAAGCCTAGTAGTGCTACCACAGCGGGCATATAAACGACACAAATGGTCGTCACATCAAATTAGTTAGTGTGTACGCTTCTACACACGCCAGAAAGAATCAGAAAGGTTTGAACAAGAAAGAAGGCAAGACAGGAGGGGGGAAATTAGAATAAAGCGTTAGACTTTGGATTGCATGGCAGTATGTGGAGGGATGCTTCTTTAAATTCCATGTTCTGGAATATTTGGATAGTAGGACCTGAAACTTTACGGAAAGCAAAGTTTTTAAAGTGAAAGGTGAAGAGAGAAAGAGCAGGAGAGAGAGGGGTGTGACACGAATATTTTCGAGGTGGCTTGCATTTGCACCTCCATTTGGTAGGGCAACTGTTTGATGTAGCACCCGGTTGCTTCCAAGTTCCTTCATCAAATCGTGGTTCAATATAAAAAGTGATCTACAACATCCGGAGACGTCTTCGCTTGCTTTGACAACTACACCATATCGTAGACTTCACAAACTCATTAACTTCGTCTCAAAGATTGTATGAACTGCAACATGTGCTAGACAATAAGCATTCCCTGTATACTTTTGGCAACAATACGCATGACGCATGCGTATAGTTTAGTAACATGTAGCACTCAACACCTACCGTCTACAGCAAACCTTTCGTTTATGATATGAAATTAGCATCTTGTGTATGGACGTATCCGCGTGTTGAAAGCATGTGGATGAGAAGGAGAGGAGCACCAAAAATGGTGGAGGAGAAATAATTCGGTTGGCGAGAGGCGTTGGTTGGGGGCGTAGAAGTGTCCTAATCGGTAGGTTGGTCCATCTACAGGCATTATCTGCCTACTTCCTCTACTCTTAACCATTCTTCTTCTTCTTCTCTCTTCTTGCCGGGCCTTTACTCCACTCTACTCCTTTGGGCCTCTACGCCTCGTCCCATCGCGGCCCAGAGAAAACTGCATGCATTCTCTCTCCTCCTCTTTTCTCCCTGCAGTTGTGATGTCTGGTCGCTCATGGCGCTAGCATCGCATGCATCCATCCATTGCCACTTGCTTTGTTAGTTCGGTGACGAGACGATTCGTGCTCGTACATATGTCGCTTGTGTCTTCGTTAGAAAATAAAAAGCATCCTGACATCAAACAGTATGTTACTGTAGAAGCAGATTAAGGTGGTGATCGGTTCGGCTGAAAAGCTTATGGCTTATGGCTGAAAACACTGTAGCTGACAGAGGCTTATTTAGCATAATTAAATTTAAAAAATTTAAAAATAAAAAAAATATGTTAGCCCATTACGTATAATACAAACAAATACGGAAAAAAAGAACCGGCAAAAAAGCTCAACAAAAAGCCAAAAGTTCAAAAAAAATGAAACTTATAAATAGTGAAAAATAAGCCAGAAGTCGAAGCCGAGTTGATCAGGGCAAGCACTGAATCCGTCGCGTTCGATGAATGCTGCACATTACTGTACCAAAATAATAGACAAAAGAAAAACACGGAAGCAACCCGGTGTCTTGTTGGAAACTCAAGGACTTTTGCTCTGTTTTGTCTTTCGCCTCTGTTGAAGCGCTCCTCCACGTGATGATCAATGTCACCAGAACACCTCGTGATGCACACGCTGGAGAGAAACCACGCCTCCATGTCTTGATGTGATGCGTCCAGTCGATGCGACGCCCCGCCGTGTTTCTTCTCTTCTTAGTCCTCACACGTGATGGGCAAGACACCTAAGACACCAAGCGTTCTGTTGTTTCTGAAGGATCCTACGAAAAAGTCTATGATATTATTATAATAAATTACTATAATATTTATAAAGTGATCAATTGGTTTTACAAAGATTATATTTATTTTGGACTATCTTCTAAAAATATCAGGAAAATCGAAAGTACCGCAGATATAACTATGGTAGTACCGTTTGGCGAAAGTACCAGATTAAGTTGTGGTACGTTTTTCCAGAGAGCTCCAAGTGAGGTTTTTATCGTGCGAAAGCACCGTTTTGGAAGGTGGTAGTACCACAATGCAGAAGTACTGACGTGTTAGACACGATACTTCTGATCTTCCCAGAAAAACAGAGGTTTGGCGAATTGGGTCATGGATCGAGTTTAGATGACCTAGGTCATTAGATTAAGGTTGCATAATGCATGTGTTAACTAATGCAGGTCAAGTTGTGAAGAACTTATACCTGAAAATGATTCTTTGTCTTTGGATGTGCAGGATTGTTTAGAGTCAACTGTGGTCAACGGCGATAATCGGGGCTAGACTCATAGAGGAGTTGATAGCATGTGTCGTAGCATCCGGATCGCATCTCCGTAGGACCAATATGCATCATCCATTTTTAATATCTGCGTGCCTCAACTCGAGCACAACCGTCTCCTCCAATATTCTTGACTCTCTGGACCATGATTTTGTACCAAGCCATTTCTCAGTCCTCGTCGTAGACCATGATCGCCTTCGAGTTATTCTGCACATGCAAAGAGCAAAACAACATATTTTTCTGGTATAAGTTTTTTCCAACTAGATCGACATGAGTCCACACACACCACACATATTAAATAAAATCAATAAATAACATTGTCAATTATTCGTTATCATAAATATTCTAGATCTAGCCATATAGTCTAACTGTTTTTTAAGCAGAAATTAGAACCAGAAGCTAATAAGAATATGGCCTAATTGGTCACTCCATATTTGACGAAGGACCACTTTGACAAGACAGGAGGAGATCGAGAGTTAAAAGGAAAGGAAAGGAGTAAAGTTTCTATCGTAAGACAATTACAGTTAAATTCTTATCAAACATACATTTGGAACATGATTGGTAAGACCAACAAGTTCGATTCTCTTTCTGAGAGACCATCTGAAAATTTGATAGCATGTAACTACAGAAAGAGTTCTAGGACAGTTCACGAAGAGAGAAGTGTCCCTATTTGACCCCGTAAGGAGAAAGGGAAGAGAAAGAGTAGCAGGCGATTACAAACTTGCTCTGGTAGTTCTCGGATGGCCTGGTCCGCGCATCTTTCAAAGGTGAGATGGAATATTGTTAGTTGTGCACTGTGCTTCAACTCGCAAGTACAATTGTTAACCTCAGATATGAGTGTACATGAGGACCTAGCAGCTAACCAGATAACCTCATCTTTGTATTGCCTTTTCAAGAGGCTGTACTATGCGATTTTGACGTTCAACCAGAACCGATTAGACTTGAACGAATCACATCATCGAGAGAACAATGGTTGCTTTGATACCTGAAAACAGTTGATTGCGAGTAACTGCTCGAGTGTTTCCATGCAAGTCTCCTTTTCGCAGTTCTTCTTGCACCGAGTACCTACCTCAAGCAAAAGGTTGAGATTTGTGGATTCACCAAGACTGGGTAGTATTTCACCTGCCCATCAGGCATCAGGGGAGAGCCAAATAAAATACTGTATGCATAGCCAAATAAAATACTCTGTATGCATGGCCAGAGGAGGAAAACTATGAAATACATGTGAGAAAAGGTATGGTATGACTTAAGGTCTGAACTTCAGGATATGTTCGCAGCATACCTTTGACATTATTGAGTATCCCAAAACAATTGTTTTGTTTTATTTTAGTAGGTAGAGTTCAACCTGGATAGCCTAGACCTTTTCTAATTTTTGCAGGGATGATGATGTCCTGAAAGGCTTGAAGGAATATGGATTCATAAAGAGATACGTGATAACTGAAAAGAGATAAGATATCAATCATGCCTCATTGGTTTGTTGAGCAGACCAAAGTTTCCACGTTTAATTGTGTATGTCTTGATCTCTGAATGTTGCATTATAAATCAACAATCACTGATTCAGGTTCAGAAAGATATGATCGCTGGTAAAACTACCTCTCTGTGTCCTTGCAGCTTGTGTTCATAGTAGTTTTCCAATATCACACACATCTATCTGATGTTTCATCCACCGGAATGCTGAGGCAAGGAGTCTATGCAGATGAGGTGACCAGACTGCTGTGTGCTCTATATACTTCAGTATCGGCTGTACTGTGTTACGTTACGTTATGTGGTCAAGTGACACGGCTGGAGAGGAATAGGAGCGCGCCCAGAGTAGCAAGCACCTCAACGTTATGGGGTGGAGGAAGCGGCATCTGTTGGAGTTCATGGCGCGCGAGGGTTTGGTCAGTAACCAGCGTTCGAGCAAGGGATGACGGTTAGCCACTCCGATCTGGTGCGCGGAAGAGATCAGCTACGGCCGGCGCATCTCGTTCCGGGGGCATTGTCGTCCGCCGCAGCGCCAGGGGCTGACGCTTTGCCCCCAGGTACGAGGCAATGGCACCGTCAAGGCGCGCGCGGCGGAACGGGGCCAAACCGCAACTTCGTCACAGCATTGGCGTGGCGATCAGTTAGTAAGCAAGGCTCAGTTCTGAATCTCTGACGGATCTGAATGTGTAGAGCATCTATCAGTGAAAGTGCAAGAAACGACGACAGATGGAATGGGACTTTGCACCAGAAATTTCTCACTTCCTAACACAACAACACGAATGAAACGGGCGTCATGAGTTAGTTAATGTTTTTGATGGGTTAATCGCCAGAACACTACACAACTCTAGCTCGAAGATGACTTCCAACAGGAACAAAAACAAGAGGGCGTAATCTTATAAATGCAACAGTGCGGATAGTCAGTGTTTCCGCGACATGGACATTTGCCATCTTCACTCCTACAACGCCGTCGAATAAATATGTACAATTTTCAGCAAACGAGCCACACAAGGATCCGCAAGCCAGTCCACCATTTTGCATCGTGCTATCTCTAAAATTCGGCTAGCTTTGATGGTTGATGAACTGAACTGGTGGGACGGGGCGAGTGGTACAAGTGGAATGGAATGATGTCGATGATCATCAAGATTGTGCTGCAATAAAATTACATTTCACTGAGTCACCGGATGTAGCTCCTAACGAATGATGTTGCTCCAATGCTACTTAAGCTGTCAGAACTCTGCAATAGAAGTACGGGCCAAGAAAATTAGGAAATTGTGTGTGAGTGGAATTATATACACAAGGAAACCATCTTTCAAGATTAAGTACCTGGGACTTGGGAGACGGAAACACGTTCCAAAGCCGGAGTGTTTCGTCACCGGCGCCAGTAACTATAGTCTGTTGATATCGATAGTGAAAAACAGTGAGGCCAAAAATTATACTAGGTACCTCAAACAGGACTCATAAGTCACCAAGACACGAGATAGAAGTTCACCTGTCCATCAGGGGAGATGGCTAAATATAATACCCTGTATGTATGGCCTGTCAATGTGGCAAGCTACAAATAGAGAGAATGAACACATTAATACAAGTGGGAAACGATATGGCATAACTGAGCTACAGAATAAGCTTGCAGCATACCTTTGACATCGTTGGATATCGCCAAACAATTATCTGATTCTGAGAGTATCCGTGGGTGCTAACAAGCTCATTAACATTCTGTGACCACACAAGATTACAGACCTGTAAAGTCATTTAGCATCGTCAGTACATACCAACAAACAGCATGTTTAACTCTTATCCCTTCCGCAATTCTATATACAGCATGTTTAACTCTGATCCCTTCCACAATTCCATATAGAAAAAATTGATCATATACCCTCCATTTAGATGGAAATTGGGGATTTACCCTCCTGGTCCACGTGTCAGTGACTTATGATGACCCCACGTGTCATTGAGATGTGGAGGGTAAATCCTCAATTTCCCAACTAAAAGGAGGGTATATGATCCAATCTCCCTTCTATATAGGCAAATCCCTGCCTTCATGACAAGAGATGTCTGTGAAGGTCTCAGACATGAACAATTACAAGTAGAAATTTCTGTGGCCAGAGAAACATTGCAATTAAAATGCCAGAAAGCTTCGCTGAAATGTCCTGACAAGAGCAGGGTGTTAGAAACCTTATGATGTGAACCGGCCATCCCAATAGGAGTCCACACACCTTAATTTTTCTTCTTTCCTCTATTTTGTTTTTTTTATGACGATGAAAATGAGTACTTGTGAGTTGTGTAGGCATGGGTGAAAACCTTAGTTTTTGTAGGTAGAGCTCAGTTGTGTAGGCATGGGTGAAAACCTTAGTTTTTGTAGGTAGAGCTCAGCCTACAGGGTCTAGATCTTTTCTGATAACTAATGTATTGATACGACTAAACTGTTCAATCAGTAACAGTGCTCAAAGGTTCAGAGAATTATCATGCTTAATTATAGACATCATGATATTTGAATATGGTAGTATAAATCAACATAAACAAGGAAAGTTCAGAAACATAAACAAGGGCTCCAGGTAAATGTTGAGAAATTAGATAGGTAGCAAACTACCTGACTTCCTGTGTCCATGCAACTCAAGTGCGTATTCGTGGTCGTATTCCAAAATCGTATGCATCTATCTGCAGTTCCTCCACCAGACGCAAGAAGCCCATGTAGATGAGGTGACCAGGCAATAGCTTTGACAGCTGCTGTGTGCTCGGTATACTTCAGTACTGGTTGTACTGAATGTTGATTCCAAACAAAAAGCTGGAAAAGAAAAACATTAGTATGAGCAGAAGAAAATAAGATTGTGAATTCCACGTGGCATGCACTCCATTATGATGGAAATGTATGGACAGGCATCTTACTCTGTTGTCATTACCGCCAGATGCAAGCTGACGGTTATCATAAGACCACTTGAGCCCACAGACCTGAAAGATGTTTAGAAATATGTAGACTTACATTGTTGGAATTGAAAAATGGAGCACCAATAGGATAACTCATACATTGGACAAACCGCAAAAGATCATCTTAATGATGCACGCAACATGGCATATTATATGGACAGTTAAGAAAAGATTACCTCAGATTTATGCCCAGTAAGTTTGCTAACATAGTCGTCCTGAGCACGGATATCATGGTGAAGGATGCTCTTATCGCGACTGCCAGAAGAAAGCAATGAAGAACTCCATGCAAGAGCACCTACTCGCATGCGATGGCTTTCCATGGTTCTTATTCTCTTACATCGAGTTGCATCCCATATCTACAAGATAAAATATAAGATGACAATCAGAATTACTGACACCTTGGAATGTCAGCTTTGCCTACGAATGCCAAACGCCAACAGGATTAGTCATTTTTACCACTAGAAAAATATATAAACTGAGAAATGAGCTATACTGGAACGAATTTATTTATTGAACACATAAATGAAGATGGTGTTTACATTAATTCAAGTTATCCACAAATTTCCTTGTATACATCATAAATTGGTCATGTGGCGAAAGGGCCTCTAGCCTAGCGGTTAAAGCGCCTCAGTAGCACCTCCCCAGGTCCTGGGTTCGACTCCCAGTGGGAGCGAATTTCAGGCTGGGGGAAAAAATCCCCTCGCTTGCCCCATAAGCCAAAGCACAGGTCTTGAAGGCTGGCCCAGGTTGTTGGTAGCGCCAGGTTGTTGGTCTAGGGATCACCCTGGATTGGTCGTTCTCACATGGGCTGATGCCGCTGTGTCAGGGTGGGGCAAGGGTTCGGGGATTTTCTCGGTCTGCGTGAGAAGACCTTCTTAAGCAAATGCCCGGGGGGTTTCTTCCCCCCCCCCCCCCCCCCCCCCCCGCAGGTCGAGTTTTTTTTTATAAATTGGTCATGTGTACAGCCGCGATGTTTTCTTAAAAAGATGAGTGCATACTAAATCATAAAAGTTCCACAATACAAGGCCTGCTGGTGAGCTGGTAATAGTGTTGCAAAATTTTCGAAATATTCATAACTCACTGTACAACTGTACTATTTTGTGTTTGTGTTGGACGTTTTCAGTAAAAAAAAAGTGCTTTAAGTATCATTCTAAATTTTGATGGATCGTGAACATGCCATTTAATCATTCCAGATGGGAGCATGATTTAACCTGAACTTTGCCTTGGTTAGTCCCTATAGCTAGGTGAGTACCACGCTGCGCCCAACCCACGGAGCATACAGTGTCGTCCACCCCCAAATCGCAGAGCTTGGTGACCTGCGCAGTGATAAACTTGCTTACAATCTCTCTACAACTACAAGCCTCATAAAAGAAATCGTGCAAGGATGGCCGTGGTTGCTCACCTTGCTGCTGCATGCATTCCACAAGTAGACGCAATTCCCCAATCCGACTGCGAGGACATTATGCGAGGACCAATCCACAAGGTTCAGGTAGAAGTCATCCTGCAATGCGGGCGCATCCAGCACCTAAAAGCAACAGCAAGAAATCCCCGTAAGATCAAACATTTTCAGCACAAAGCCTTCAAAAACCGACTCTTTATGCATGACAAATAATCCAGACTCTTGGAACGGAGTGGCCGAAGAAGAAAGATCGAATCTTTGTCATCACAAGAAGCACCAGAGGCTCAATCAAGAAACAGAGGACACCCAGCAAAGAAAATCAAGAAACAATGAACTCGGAAGGCGCCCTTCTCACCTTATAAGGAGACCTCAGGATCTTCCTGGGTCCGGTGCCCCTCGCCGTGATCACACCGGGGAACAGCACGTCCTCGTCGTCCCCGCCGGCGAAGAGGGCCCGCTTGGAGTTCCGCGGCACCTCCGCCTTGAACCTGAATATGTTCCTGCTCGCCGGGGACCCCACCGGCGATGCACCCGCCGACGAGGAGGGCGAGCACGCGGTGGCCGACGACGCCACCCGGTCCGGCGTGGTGGGCCCGAAGAGCGCGGCGCGGAGGAGCGCGCAGTAAGGAGACGCAGATACGGAGGACGTGCCGGGGGCATTGGCGCCGGCGGAGGCGGCGGAGTCGTGGGAGGGCGAGGGGGCGAGGTCGAAGAGCGCGAGGTTGGATCCGGAGCGGCTGGGGATGAAGCGGTCGCTGTAGACGGTGCGGGAGGCGGGCGTGGGCGCGGAGGAGGTTGGGGAGGGGTACGGCGGCGTGGAGGAGAGGCGGGAGGACGGCGCCGAGGCGAAGCGCGAGGAGGGCGTGGAGGCCGTGGTGGGTGGCTTGGAGGACGCGGAGTTCTCCATCGGCGACGGCGGCGGCGGGTGGTGATGATCCATGGGCGAGAGGAGAGATTTGGGGATCGAGAGGAGAGGGGGTGGGGCGGGCGATGGCTGCGCGGATGGCGGTTGCGCTGCGCGCCCGCGCGCTTTCTCTGTCTCTCTCACCCTCTCTTCCCAGCCAATTTTAGTTTAGTTTCCTGGCCTCTGGGCTGTTTTTTCGGCTTTTAAGAAATATTTTTTGGTAACTAATTTTTAAATAAAATATTTTTTAATATAGGATCTATAATTTAATTGTAGTATATATCATATTAACTTCATTTATATCAGCTAAAACCACTGTTACTCCGTATTCCCTCTTACGAACATCCTAAAGCCATAAACTACAGCCACAAGCCATAAACCACCTTCATATTTACTCTACTTTGTTACTAATTGAGCGTTGGTACGTTGCTAGGAACTTAAACTTCACCATAAATGATATACATGCATATTATATGCATTCATTTTATGAAGTAGATAAAAATGTTGCATTATTAGTTCTTTAGGTATAGTTCAAAGCCCACATATTATTACAGTACTTACCAACTACTCTTATACTAGCTGAATGCCCGTGCGTTACTATGGATTTTTAAAATTTATCATACTATATACACCAAGAGCGTTATGTAACTTCTCCTCGTATAGTGATTCCGTCGATTGTGTGTCTGTGGTTTTTCATCTGAAAAGGTTTTCACATTAAATCTTTATCTCATGTTCTTAATTGTTCTTCATTAGTTCCGTGCTCTATCTTATCAATTTTATATCAAGTGGCATATCCCATCCTAATAGTGACCTAGCAAGCACTTGATGACTAAGGTTTTAGATGGCGGGTAAGGCGGTAAGTGACATGGCATCAGTGGCTACACCGGAGTCATCGAGTATCATTATTCAGGGGTAGTTGGTAAGGAAATGGAGAGAACCACAGGGGGAGAAGGCGATCAGGTAGTGGATAGATGTTGAATAGCATTCCCTATACTAATTCATTATCTAAGGATTGATCATCGTAGTTCCCACGCACACAAACATAAGTATAAAGACCTCAATAGAGACAAAGGTTGTTTTCATAATCTGGATAACTGAGTCATCTGTGTGTAAACTCCATGCCTTTAAATCTGATTCGGAGAGGAGTGGCGAGAACTCAAAACATGACAGACGATTGCCCTCTACCAGACAGTGGATTTATCGTGGGGGCAGGCGAGAGTCCTTCCCACATCTAGGGCCTGTTTGGCAGAGCTCCACCAGCTCTAGATCCACCAAAAACAGCTCCACTCCACGAATTTTTACCCAAACGCTCCAGCTCCACGAAATCTGAATCCACCAAAATACTGGATCTAGCTCCAGATTCATGAAATCCATGGAGCACCTTAAGGGGTGCTCCACGAAAACTTATTTCGTATCTACTCGTGGAGTTAGGTGGTAATTACCCACCAATGCCACTGGTTACACACCCCATCCCAACCGTTTTTTTCTATTCAGCCTTTTCTCCATTCGACCGAGGGACCGAGGGCTTCGTCTCCTCGCGCCGCGACCCTCTCTGCTCGCGCCGCCACCTCCGGCGCTCCGGCGAGCCGCCACCTCTGGCGATGGGCGGATCTGGTAGATCTGGCCCCCCTCTACCTCCTCCACCTCCTTCTTCTTCCTCCATGGCGAAATCGGCCCCTAGGGTTGGGCTCTCGCGCGCGCTTTGGAACCAGTCGGCGGCGCCCGTCCCGGCCTCCGTTGGCGCGGCCCCCCTGGCCGAGGGCGCGGCCGCCCAGGCCGGCGCAGGGGCTGGGGGCGCGGCCGCCCTGGCCGGCGCAACAGCTGGGGGCCCGGCCGCCCTGGCCGGTGCAGCAGCTGGAGGTCCGGCAGGGGTCTCTGCATCGCAAGCGAGGACACGTGCTCCGTCGACCAACAAGAGGGCAAGGGATGATGAGGTATGAATGTGCAATGTGCTGGTGTGTTGCATTTGCAATGTGCTGTTGAATTTGCAATGCGCTGTTGAATGTGCAATGTGCTGGTTAAAATTTGCAATGTGCAATGTGATGGTTAGAATTTGTGGGATAGAACTGGTTAGAATTTGCAATGTGCTGTGCAATGTGCAATGTGATGGTTAGAATTTGTGGGATAGAACTGGTTAGAATTTGCAATGTGCTGTGTTAGAATTTGTGCAAGTTTCTTGTTGCTCCAAAAAATCATGCTATGCTGATGAGAAGCTTCGTATGTTACATCTTTCAAAAGAGCCTATATGCATGGAGCTTATTTTTCTTTTTCAAATGGTTGGGAAATCATGGTCAGGGTGATGCTATGGACTGGATTGATGGTCATACCACTCTTGTTTGTAATTTGTTCGCCGAACAAGTTAGAAAAGGGAATCGGCCGAACACTCATTTGAACATTGTAGGCTACACCGAGGTATCAAATAGGTTTTTTCAGTCCACCGGAATAATGCTGAGTAAAACGCAACTAAAGAACAAATGGGACAAGTTGAGAAGGGATTTGACTGCATGGCGGAAATTAATGAGGAAGCAAACGGGGACTGGTTTCAATTGGAACACGGGAACGATCAGCATGGACCCTGAGTGGTGGAAGAAGATAACAAAGGTGAGTGTTCGATTATAATGCTATGTACATTTGTTGATTTGCAATTTAGAAAAAATTCTTATTTCGAACCTTCTCACATGTTTTAGGAAATTCCTGGTGTTGGCAAATTTAAGAAGAGGCCTCTCCAAAATGAAGATGACTTGAAGGTGATGTTTGGCAACATCCTTAATGAGGAGCAAGATCATTGGAATCCTATGAGTTCCAACCCCATCATACCCCTTGATGATGATACTCCCATTGATGATAGAGAGGCTGAGCACCCCACTGAGGATCCCACGGGTGACAGCAATTCTTTTGATAATGGGGATGAGGTTGAGGAGGTTACTCCTGTCACTGACAATGCTAAGAGAAGGGCTCGCGTGATTCTTGACAAGCCCACCAAGAAACCTAAGACAAGCACAGCACTTGTTATCCAAGAACACATCTCAAAGATATCTGAGACTGCTTCCTCTTTTGTATCTAGTAGGCAAGGTGGGATCACCATTGAGCAAGTCATGGAACATGTTGTTGCATGTGGTGCTGGGTATAACACCGATGAGCATTTTGTGGCAACCGAGTTGTTTGTCAAGAAAGACCAAAGGGAAATGTTCATGACCATCCCCCCCGATCAGAGGCTTAATTGGCTTAGGAGGAAGTACAATGTGATGTATGGAAAGTGAAGGCTGAGTTGTTTGTGTCATTTGGACGTGTTGTCTTAGTTGTTATGCTCATTTAGACGTGTTGTGTTATTTTTTATGCTCATTTGGACATGATGTCGTTATTTTTATTAGAGTTATTACATATTATGTCATTTATTCCTTCTTGTCATTTTTCCTTCTTGTCATTTATATATGTCATTTCTTGCAGATGTCTAGCGATAATTCTAGTGATGAGAGCGATGATTTTTGTCACATCCCAAAATTTGGCTTTTTTGAAAAATTTAAATTCAAATTAATTATTTTAAGGTAATTGGATTTTACTTGGCTTTTATTTGCCTTTCTGGATTTTTTCTGGAATTTAAAAACTATTTTTAGAGCTTAAAAAGTAATTCAAAATATAAAAATTAAATATCAACAGTAGTTGGAAATAATTTTATTTAGTCCAAAATATGTCCAGGAGCTTCTATGAATTTTTCTGGAATTTTTGGAGGTATTTTCATATTTTTCTGAGGCCTAAATAATTTTCTAGCCTTTTCTGAAAATCTAAATCAAATTCTGAAAATAAAATCCTTTTTTTTTCCTCCGGCCGACGCGTGGACGGCCCAGATCCGCCCACGTCGCCGCTCGGCCGATCCCGGCCGCACTTCCCTCTCCCTCGCTGTCCAGCGGGCCCGGCCCGTCAGCCGGCGGCCCCGCCTTCCCCTCCTCCGCGCCCGACGCGTGGACGGCTCGGATGAGCCGCGTTCCCGCGCCCGGCATCGATCCACCGTTCCCTCCCACTTAACTCGTCCCCGCCGCCCGATCCGCCCTCGGGCCACGCGGCTGCCATCCACACCCCGCTCCCTCATCTCTCTGACCCGCGGGCCCCGCCCGTCAGTGTCACGCGCCTCCGCTCCCGCTGCCACCCCGGCCCCGCACGTCAGAGCCGTCGTCTCCCCCGCGGAGACGCCTTCCTTTCTCTCCTCCCCTTTCCTTTCTTGCGCCGGCGACCGATTCCCCCGAGGATCCCTTCCTTCCTTCCTCGGCCCCCTCCGGTTTTGGAAACCCCGAGCGCCGCCGCGACCGAATCCCTCTAATCCCGTGCTTCCCTTCCTTCTCCGCCTCCCCTCTTTCCTTTCCCTCGCCTCCCCTTCCTTTTTCCGGCCGACCACCCCGGCGAGCAATTGCCGCGCCCCTGCTCCCCCTCCGCCCCTATAAATACCCCCTCGGCTTCGCCTCCTCCCGCACCACCTCCCAGAGCGCTCCACCACATCCCCCCGAGCCTCGAGCGCCGTCGCACCGAGAAGTTCCCGTGCGCGCCCGGTAAGTCGCCGACGAGCAATCGCCGCCGCCTCGGTGACCCCCGGAGCCCGCCGTCGCCACCCCGAGCATCCTCGCGCCCGGGCGATCCTCCCCGACACCTCGGCCGCCCCTCCCCGTCACCGGAGCGCCGTCGCACCAGGAGACCCGAGCCGCGCCGACGCCTTCTTCGCCGCCGGCCATCTCCGCTCACCCCCGAGCCTCGCCGACCCCTCCAACCGAAGCTCCTCTGCTCCGGGATTGCATTTCACGCATCGCCCGAACGACTCCGGCCTCCCCTCGCCGCCGGCAGCCTCGCCCCCGACCATCTCTGCCCGGCCCCGAAGGTATCCCTCAAAAAGATTGGCTGCCCTATATGGGTAGGCAACGCCTCCCCGCTCACTTGGTTATCACCGCTCGCTCGTAACTCCCCGGCGCGCGTTCGAGTCCTCGGCTCCGCGCGCTGGGTTGAGTTTTTCGTTTATTTTCCGCGCTGACAAGTGGGTCCCACCCGTCAGCGGCCGCCAGTCGGTGCGGGCCACTGCCGCCTGGGCCCCACCTCTCTGTGCTATCTCTGACAAGTGGGCCCGGAGTCCAGTGGGTCCCACATGTCAGTGACAGCCAGTGGTTACTGTTCAGTGGGCCCCACCTGTCAGTCTCTCAAAATAAAAATAGAAATTAAAATTTAATTCTCCAGTGGGTCCCACCTGTCAGAAATTTCCGAATTTCTCGATTTATCCAAATCTGAGATTTTCAAATGAGCATAACTTTCTCATTTTAACTCCAATTCCAGCCATTCAAATTTCTAAATTCATCTAAAATCATAATCTATCCAACTATGGCCTCTGTTGAATTTTTGGATTTTATTTGAATTTTCTTTTGTATTTATTTGTTTTGTTGCTTCGTCTTTCCTCGCGTAGATTCCAACGTTGTCGACGATCCCTCTTCACAGCAGCAAGAAGACCCAGAAACCCTGCAAGAAGGCAAGTCTCCTTTGATCATCTTGAACCTATGCTTTTGAAATGTTTTTAAAATACTTTAAATTATGTGCATTGCTATTTACCTAAAGTCACTAGTTCAAATCTTTAGGAAGTACTTATTCCAACTTGCTATGCCCTCCATTGAAATTGAATGCCATGTACCCTTGTCACCCTAGAACTTCCTTTGTCTCAATAATGAGATTAATATTAATCTTTGTGAATATTAGAATGGTAGTATAATGCTTAGTCATGCTAACTAATATCCTTTGGAAAATCTTGAAAATGGGAAATTATGGTTTATTATTAAATCCTTGTGTTTGAAAGTGAAGTGGCAATTGGAGTTGTCACTATGATTTTAAAATAAAATAAAAATGTGAAAGTTGGTTTAGATTAGGGTGGATGGTTGTTTGGGTTGGTGCAGTAAGCACGAGAACTTGTTAAGTGTATGTTCCACCCTAGTCAATTAAGGACCGACGCTTGTGTTTGTCCAAACTGAGCATTAACCGTACAACCACAAGTCTATATGGGTACGACCTAGCTAACTAACATATAAAGGTGTAGTTTAGATATAAAAAGACATACATTCACTCGGTTTTCGCGTAGTTTTGATGTTTCCTTCCATTCATAAGAAGAAAGAGGTTATCTTTTAGCTCCGGGTCCGACTTATAAATAGGGTACTACTTGACCTTAGGATCGAGGGAATGGAATCTCCTTAGGATAAGCCAGAGAATGGATCAGCCGGGCGAAGTAAGTGATATGATCTCCAGGATTCGAAATTCCATGCCCGGGGAAGTCTAAGAGGATAAAGGAGGATGTTCCCTGCAGGGCATTTCGCGGGGTTAGGATGTGCATGTTTACCAAATGAGCGGAAGACTTGACGCGAGCCAATGAAGCGCTGCTAAGGCGCTCCGGCTTTCCCCTGTTGAGTCGCTCTTTCCTGACCTTCTAAGTGAGTTCTAGCTTGAGCTGGCATAGTTTGTTCCCTTACTTTAGCTTGTAGGCCAAGGTTGAGAATCCATACGGAATGGACGAGGAATTGAGGTAGGGAAAGGAAAGGTAACACCCAAAGCATCAAATGGACACGAATACATCTTAGTGGCAATTTCTTACTACCCCAAATGGGTTGAAAGCGGCATCTTATCGAACACTGACATCGGAAAAAAAGTGGCCTACTTGAAAGAAAAGAGAATCCGCCTTTCTTTTCAAAAGAAACTACTGGAATGAAATCAGCTCCGGGTAGAGATGGAGGGGGCTTCGTAGCTTGACTTTAACGGATCCCTTGCTTCATAGAATAGATGGCTAAGCTGTCTTCTTTCTCTTGGTTTCAATTCTCCTATTGGTATTGCCGAGTCTTCTACTTCAACGTACGGATTCAAGCCCAGTAGGTCCACTCCGACTTAAAAAGAACCTTGCTTCAAATGTCCATTGGGAGTTCTAACAGATGGTAGCTTCTATAGCGGATGTCGCCGCTGGTCTTTCTATACTAGAATCTGTAGTCTAGTCTCAACTCAAAGCTTCGCTTCTGACAGGTTTTCATTTTATTTCTTTACTATTGATTATAGACCGGGCAGAAACTGTCAAATGCGATTCTTTTTAAGATGATTTTCCGGTTGATCCGATCTATTTTCCCGGCTTCTCACCTTACCTTACTACTCTACTGGATTGGAATAAAAGAAAGATCTTTCTCTTGAACTATAAACTAGAGGCTGACAGTTTTCCTTTCTCTCCAAGAATTTCAATAGGAGAAGATGCTGGTCTAGCTTTTACTTCGGCGCCTACTTCCTTACTTCTCCTTGCTACTCCTTGAGTACTCTGACTCGGCGGCAGACTTTCCTATTACGTTACGTCATCTGGTTTTCTATGACAATGGGAAGTGGACTCAGGGGCTGGCTCTACGACTAACCTCCTAACCAATCTGTCACATCATAGAAGGATGCCTAGCTGAGACAACGCTTGTGCCAAGTAAGAACGACTCACTCACCGAGCTTTCCATCAATCTTGCGTGGCAGCAATAAGCGGAGCGACGAGAAGCCTTCTTCTTCTACTGAATTTCATTTCTTTTTTCATCATAAAATCCGTAATTCGAATGAAGTCTGTGTGACCGGCTGAGTTGGATTCCTCTCGTCGAACTGGGACATTTCCCGAGATTAGAACTGCCCAGTCCTTAGATTCGGGAATAAGGAAATTCGATGATACACGACGATAGAGAAAAAAATGACTACTCAACAAATTAATGAAAAATAGATTCTATAATCTTGAAGTGAAGATTTGAAGTCCAATTAGTCTATTTCGTTTCGATCTGCCTGTTGCATGATTTTGGATCTTTTTTTCCAGTCCTTGGTACAATACAAATCTTGTTGCGAAGCACACTTCGCGATCATATGATACGGGCAAAGCAATAATCGACGCTGAGACACGAGGAAGCGAAAGTGAGGGCGCTAAGCATTTCTAATAGAATAAGGTTTAGGAAGATCAGCAATTCGGAACTTGCTGGATAGTCGTAAATTATTCAATTGTCCACCAGTGGTGTATTGAGTGCCAGGGTGTACTGGTTACTCATAGTGAGGGACAGGGTTTACTGTACTCATATGGCGCAAGAGGGGGCTTCAGATTGGGCGGATTTAACCCTTCTGCGGTGAAACCTCAGCGGGTGGTCTCTAGCTATACTGGAGTAGGTGAAAGGCTTTGTGATATTTTATCTGGGTCTCATGCCAAAGGAAGCATGTTGACTATTAAGATAATTTATCTCTTGTGGGTAAAGTTGTACAACCTCTGCAGAGTGTAAAACTATTCGAATAGCCGTGCCCACGGTCAAGGGCGGGCAAGGAATGCATTCACATGGTAGATTTCTGGCTTTGCTTTAAAAATCAAAAGTTTGTATTCCGAGGGTGGAGGGAACTCTCGGAAGGGAATCCTGGCGGATGGAGCCAGAGAGGGTGGATGGAACCCGCAGTTTAAAACTTGACCAATGGTAATTGGTTAGCTAGTGTTGGTAGTTGGAACCTTCACTAGAAAGTTAATTCTGTTAAAACATTTACTTCATTAATTGTTGCCTTCAAAAATAACTAGTAGTATTTGAGTTTTCAAATATTGCTTTGTGCAAAAGAACCATATGGCCCTCCTTTGTTAAGCCTTGCATCTATGCATTTTTCCCAAGACTTGCGGAGTACTTTATGTACTCACATGCTACACTTAAAAATAACATCTCAGAGGAAGTTGAAGCTCAAGAAGGTGACTACGACTACTGCTTCGCGTGTGGCTGTGATGGATTCTTCCCGGAGGACTAGGTCGCGCTTCCCCAGTCAATTGCCTATGGCAAATTGATGGGTCGTCCTCGAGTTTCATTTGCTTCCGCTTTAATTCTCGTGTGCGAGGTCTTGAAACCTCATTGTAATAATGAGACCCGGTGGTCAGTACTCTTATTTATTGTAATAAATCGTTGATGGTGATGTTTTCCATTCTGTTTGACTGTGTGCACTAGCTTTGATCTGGGACTAGTGCTGTAATACACAGAGGGTCCGGGTTTGATAATCCGGAGGCCCGACAATTTTTTTCAAAATTGTCTTAGGTGGTGCTATGCTTGCCCAAATATATTGTGACATGTACCTAGATAAAAACCCACCAAGGACGTCAACCACTAGTAGCATGGGGTTTTTGCTAGAGACATGGCGCACTCCGGGGGAATGCCATAGTCAACTTCGTATGAGCAATGAAATATTCTTTGATCTCCATGGTTTATTGGTGGAGAGGTATGGGCTACAACCATCCTTGCATATGATTACCTATGAGAGCCTAGGCATGTTTTTATTTACATGTGCTGGAAATGAGTCGAGTCGAAAAGTTCAAAGTCAATTCAAGCATTCAGGTGAAACCATTACTAGAAAATTTGACGAGGTCCTTAACTCTTTGATGGCCATGGCAAAGGATTTCATTAGTCCTAAGGATCCCAATTTTCGTATGATTCATAGGAGGATAAGAGATGATAGACGAGCGTATCCACATTTCAAAGATTGCATTGGTGCTCTAGATGGTACACATATTCGTGTTTCTCTTCCACCCGATGAACAAGTGAGGTATGTTGGGAAAACGGGGATAGCCACTCAAAATGTCTTAGCAGTTTGTGATTTTGATATGCGGTTCACATATGTGGCCACGGGTCAACCGGGAGCTATGCATGACACAAGTGTGCTATAAATTCTTCCCACATCCTCCACAAGGTAATATGAATGAATAATTAGTCATTTAGTCTATTTTGTCATGATAGCAAATATTCACTTATATTGTTTTCACCATGTGTAGGCAAATACTATGTTGTCGATGCCGGATATCCTAATCGGCCCGGCTATCTAGCTCCTTACAAGGGTGAAAGGTATCATATGCCAGAGTGGCATAGAGGTATGAAACCCAAAACACCTAAGGAAAAATTCAATCGTATTCACTCTTCTATTCGAAATGTTGTTGAGAGGTCTTTTGGAGTTTTGAAAATGAAGTGGCAAATTCTATACAAGATGCCCAGCTACCCGATGTGGAAGCAAAAAATGGTTGTTGTTGCTTGTATGGTCCTTCACAATTTTATTCGTGAGCATGATAGTGAAGATTCGGACTTTGCTCGTTTCGATCGTGATCCTCATTTTGTCCCAACAATATCGGAAAGGTATAACCGATATGCAGTTACATCGGATGGTTCTACTTCGGAAACCAATGCCGCCACTATGGATGTATTTCGTGATGATTTGGCCACAGCTATTGCTCTTGCTTGGAACTAGCATGTAATGGAAGACTAGTCTTCATTTAATCTTTAGTTATTTTTATGTATGGACAATCGCAATAGTGTTGAGACGTTGTCATGGACATGAGTTAATTAATTATCTATCTTGTGCGTCAATGTTGAATGCTCATGAATATTTGTGTCGAGATATTGCATTTGTGTTCACAAAAAAATACACCATTTTTTGTGAATAAATATGAACAAAATACGTGTGCTATATGAAAAAATATATATATATCATACAACCCCAAGGGCAAAACAGCCCGTTCCCACCAAAAACTCAGTTTCGTGGATCTGGAGCTGCTGTGAAAGCCAAACAGTTTGTCCAGCTCCATGGTGGGATCCTAGATTCACGGTGGAGCTGCTCCATGATGAATCTGCTGCTCTAGATTCACTTTTTCAGTAGTAGAGCTCTGCCAAACAGGCCCCTAGTCCATCTTCATTCTTTTTCAAAAATCTCTCCCCCTTTCACTCAAATACACCATCGCGGTACCTGAGCGCGGTTGGTGGCCTACTGCTCGTCTCTTATGTACCACACATTTAATATAGTATCAGTGAAATAGGAGACTACTTTTTAAATTTTAAGTTAAGGCTATTTTCGGAAGAAAAAACGAGTGAAGAGAGAGCAAGAAACTGGAAAGCTTCGGCGGAAGCGGACGCGAGCAGCGAGCTGATTGATGGAACCCGAGAGGGGACATGTCGCGTAGCGTAGCACCGCCACGGAAAGATAGACACACGAGGACGAACAGGAACCGGGTCCAAACTCCAAACCAACACTTATCTCCTTGGCTTCGAGCTGGCCGATTCCTTTTCTTGGACGAGACCGAAATGATCGAGACAAGGACGTTCCCAATCCATGTCCCCTTGTCGAATTCGTCAGTCAGTATCTGTCTATCCGGATGAGAAATTTATCTGCATCATCTACTCAAGTAGCAACCAGCCGGGCAGCTGTGAGAGATGCAGCACAATCATGTTCTTCCTTCCATCCAGCCTCTGATGCATCACATACCTGACAGACAGGCTATCAACGAAAAATAACGTGCTTAGCCTACGCTGATCGATATCTAGGAACAGATCGTATGCCCCTTTGTTTTCTTTTCATGGAATTTCTAGATTTTCGGCTCCAGTTTTAATCTAAGTAGGCATGTTTGGATGTGGGGGACTGGACCGAGGCATAGTCACAGGCTTCTTTGTTTCTCGATTCCAAAATTCGTTCGGAAAAAAAAAACTGTGCGAATCATTGGATGCACAAGCACCAGCTCAAGCAGGGTCTGGTCTGAACATGGCAATGGCGCATGTCTAATTTCTCGCAGAAAAAGGGCCCCTCGGCTGGGGAAGGCATCTCATACTCAACCCGCACGCACCGGTTCGAAAGCACCGTGGCTTTTGCCCTGCTCATTTCGACTGTAGTTTTTTTGTTTATTTTTTACTATTTTTAAATTTTATCTTTTTCTAGCTTTTGATTTTTTGAGTTTTTTTGCTGGTTCTTTTTTCCGTATTCGTTTGCATTATCTGTAATGGGCTAATCTGTTTTTTCTATTTTATTTTTTTAAATTTAATTATGTCAAATAAGCCACCATCAGCTACGGTGTAATTTCAGCCAGCCATAACCCACATTTTTTGAGCCCAAATAAGCAGACTCTTTAGCTGTAAATTTGGCTTTTAGCTGAAGTGTTACTGTAGCGGTTGTTAGCTTGTTTGAGATATTCAATTAAAAATAAAAAATAAAAAACACATCATCATATTTCTATGGATAATGTAAAGAAAAAAAGATATGTTAAGAAACCAACGCGTTTTAAACGATTTTTAGTTTCTAAAAACCAAAATCTATCGCTATTTAAAATGAGGCCTAGGGGAAAGAAATTCTATGGAACGGGGTCCTAGCTTCCACTTGTTGAGGCCCCGTTAGATTTGTAACACGTGGTAAACACCAATATTAAAGCACAATAGCAATTTAAAATAAAAGGTTTGGCTTCTTCTTCACTCTCTTCTGCCACATAACTCATGTGTCTTAGGTATAATAGCACTTTAAAATTCATGTCTTTCAAATAAAAAAACTAATCAAACTACTTTAAATTTCAGTATCTGTGGTGTGTCAAATCTAAGAATGAGCTCAAGAAGCAGGAGCTAGGTCCCGTCCCAGAATTCTTTGCGACTTAGGGAGGCATAAATAAACATCACGTGCATCTCGCTCACTGCCCACATGCTCTTGTCAGGAGGGAAGTGAATGCATCGCCGAGCTGCAAAACCTGCGACAATCCTGCAGTAAGCCGAGCTCCAGTTTACTTCTATCAATCCTGCGACAGCAGGCATGGCAGCAGAGGAAGACCGTTGAAATGAAACTAAACATACATTCCTTACGCTAACAAGTACATGTGAAAATTATTTATTCAGAGAGAACTAAACGAAGGGTTCTAAACCAAGACCAGTTTACTGAACTCTACTATCACTACCTTAAGGTGGTGATCGATTCGGCTGAAAAGCTCATGGTTTATGGCTGAAAACACTGTAGCTAGCTGAAAAAAGCACTGTAGCTGACAGAGGCTTATTTAGCATAATTAAATTTAAAAAAAATTAAAAATATAAAAAATATGTTAGCCCATTACGTATAATATAAACAAATACGAGAAAAAAAAGAACCGGCAAAAAAGCTCAACAAAAAACCAAAAGTTCAGAAAAAGACGAAACTTATGAATAGTGAAAAATAAGCCAGAAGCCGAAGCTGAGTTGATCAGGGCCATCCAGCCGCGGTCTCGTCCCGAGCGACGCTATTGCGGAGGACCACACGCAATGGGATATGTGCATGTATATCATTGCATACGCTAAGGGTAGTCTGATCTTCATGATGTGAGAACCAAGGTAACTGATTGCAAGTCGACGAAGAGGAAGCCAACCATAGCCTGCTATCCAAAAAATTCACCAATCCACAACCTCTAAGGACTAACCCACAACTATGCTAGATGTGTAGAGGCACAGATTAGGTGCTCAACTCATTCCAATCTAGCAACACCCACGAACGGAGGTAGATCAGGATCTCTCCATACTACATTAAGGTAGTGGCAGCACCATCTCGGCTGAAACCATGAATTTTCATTATCAATGTTATGATTATAATGGGTGGCCTCCATGGGCTTTTATAGGCAAAATAAATAAAAATAAAGAAACTAAAACAAGTAGGATGGTGAACAACAATCTTGGATTTATGATCATCACTTTCTAAAATCTAAATCTGAAATAAGGAAATTAATCTTGCATTATAGATAGATTTTATTGATGGAAATCTACCGAAACCTTCCTTTTGCATAGATATAAAGTGTATGGATATGGCACTATTGCACCACACATGTACTGTTCACTCCAACAATACCCTCATGTATTGTTGCGCTTAGGGTCTCTTTGTCTTCTCATGTCCACATCAATACACCACTATAATCTACATAGCCCATTCAAAGAACTGAAATAATCAGGTGAGGCATATAAAATGTTGTGCAATGCAGTCCCAATAAGAGCATCTTCCTATATGTCATCACAACACGCTGATTCAGGTCAAAAGACAAAACGTGCACGGTTGCAATGAGCCATTCTTACCTCCAGGTCCAGAACAACTTAAAACAAATCCTTACAGACGACTATATGAATGCTGAAATTATTACTACAGCATCAAGAATCAAATTAATATGAAACATAATTGTAGTAGTAGTTTGACAGTGACCTCGAAGGAGACAAAGGCGAGGCCACAGAAGTTGCCGGAGTCTGGGAAGCAAGAGAGCTAGAGCGAGCGGAGGGGGTCGAACCGCTTGAACAGCTCTCGGATCTCTGCATCGGTGGTCGTGTACGACAAGCCGCTCGCCACCACCTTGCCGCACTCATAGCTCTCCGCTTCCTCCCCCCTCCTTCGCCACCGCTACCACAACAGGCTCCTCCAGTGGCTCCTGCTCTGGCTCCATCGCCGGCTCGTCAACGGCGGCAAAGAGAGGCTGGCCCCACCTGTCCTTCTTGAGCTTCTTCCGCTTCTTACTCTTCTCGGTGTTGTGTTGGGTTCGTGGAGTCTGGTCGTCGGCCGCTAAGGCCTAAACCCTAATTCTTCCGAGCTTTGCCTTCGTAGTACCGTCGAAGCAAAACAACTAAACAAGTGCCTTTGGTTATGCTACACTTCTACTTGGCATGTTGGAGTCTGCGGTGGAGCTTTTTTTTTTATTAGATTCTATTATCTTTAATTTCAAAATTTGACACATGATATAAAATTATGAATCTATCTCTCTTACCAAGCGCAAAAGAATTAACGGGTTTCTACAGTGGCACCCAATCATAACAGCATCTCTACCACTGGACCATCAGACAACAACGGTTCAACATCATCCGACCACAATAAAAACGCTGTAAGGTCCCGCGCCACCTACCCGCGGCTTAAAAATGTATGGATAACTGAATTTCACAAGGCACGGTTAGATTTCCTCGTAACACCCACCCACCGTACATGTACAAAATAAAACCAAGATATGGCATCTCAATTATTCTCAATAGTGACTGACTATGATTTAATGATACGTCAGAGAATCATTATTCTAACCGAGTCACAATTTAAACATCTGTATAGGCATTGGGTGGAGCGGAACCTCACTGGCTTCCTGCCATGGCCGGGTGGCGCTTATTCTCCATGAATTCAGTCGCCTGCCGCACCTAGACTATGCCGTGCTCGTCGGTGGTACTACGGTTGCCAGATGCTGCCGTGATCAGGTGGTACCGTATGAGCCACGTGTTCGTCTCTAGTTTTTTGTGCTCGGCAAAAAAGTTAGATTTATAATTTTATGCTATATAGAGCTAATTACAAAATTAAGATATCATAATAGGACTAGATTAAAAAAAATGGTCCGTGGTAATACAACATGGGATGAGATCACCACCGTCTATTGAGGTTGAATGTCAACGCTAGCTCTTTAGTACGTAAAAACTAGCCTCTTGTATTGCCACAAAACATTAACATTGCTGTACTTCAAACACATCAGCATTGCTATACTGCAAGTCTGCAACGTACTGCAATACCAAACTGAAAAGATACCATCGCTGTAAAAGATCTGCATAATCATGTTGAGATTGTCCGGGGGACAATCAAAATAAAATTGACCGGGCAACAGGAGAATTGACCGGGCAACAGGAGACAAACTTCTCAACATTCAAGTTGTGCATTGTACAACTCTGTCCAGGCATGATTTCGTGTTTTGGGGGGGGGGGGGGGGGGGGGCATACTCGAAGCATTGCAGCATAGCACGTTGAGCGGCTACCAGGTATTAATCCCTGAGATGAACAAGCAACAACATACCCAGGTTTCAGAAAATCAGAGCACAGTAGGTGCAGTCTGCTGACACTTACGCCTACCAAGGATACAGATCAGAGAAGAAAAATAACACAAATTTCGTGGATGGCAAATGTTGGGGCAAACAAATATGTTCCTTCGCATTTAGACTTGTAGAATAACACACAGCAACATCTCTTGATATGACGGACAAACCAAAGTTTGATATTATCCCATAAAACAAGCACACGAACGGTTAAGAAAACCGTTTACATCCAAGACGGATCTTACATCACAATTAGTCCGCAATGACGATAAATACTTCTCAAAGCACCCTTTTCCACGTTATATTTGGTCTAATTCCATATTTGCAGAGGCATTCATTTAAGATCTAGCAAGAACTATGCGGATGTGCAGCATTGATAACTAAGCAGCCAATGTTCTCAGACCAATGGCGGATACTGCTTGGCCTGCAGGCGAACACGCCTCTTATATTCCGTTGGATCCTGCAAACCAAAAAAGAAGTGTTACTAATACAGGACTGAATATCTGAACTGTAAGCAGTAATGTTTAGGGTAAATAGTTTAAACTGCAGTAAACATTAGCTGGAACCTGGTTGGTCACTTTTGTCTAACCTGGATAAAAAGGTGATAACCATCTGTCTGAGCAGGGTCAGCAGGATTTGGCTGATCAAGCAAGTCCTGAATTCCAACAAGTATCTGCTTGACAGTAATGGCTGGTCTCCAACCCTGAAAGGATACAATTGGAACAGTAATACCATGCTATCAAGTTTGGCATTACATAAAACCTAACAAATGGTTGGAAAACTTACGCTGTCTTCATTAAGAATTGACAGGCAGACTGTTCCGGAAGGATAGACATTTGGGTGGAAGAAACCCTGTTGGAACTTGCACTTGGGAGGCTTGCTAGGGTAATCCTCACTGAAATGAAGGGTGAGAGGGAAGTATCCACCTTCCCAATCGGTCTACCATAAAAAAAGATGGGGACTAGTGAAAGCTAGATCGTCTTATTGCAAACAGTCTATACAAACAGAAAAGCAAAATAAGCAAATAGTTGTAAGGTCATGACAAGCGTGAGATATGATAACATAAGATTGGTCAAATTGCAGACCATGTGCAAAAATTCAATAACATAACCTCAACCAAAGCACTAAAGGCATCCAATACAGAGATCGTGTAAAGCAGTCGACTTAGTTCACTAACTGAGAAGAGACACATTTTTGCACAGTTTTGTTGCAGTTGCACCAACTCATGGGCATGTTTTATAGTATTCTAGCCCAGTTCATCTTCATTGTTGACAGTTGACACCTCAAATTGAACTAAATTGGACTGCTTGACACCGGAGAATGGCAGGATTCACTCAAGTTGGCTGGCAAGAACTCACTGGGTTCTAGATTTTGAAACCCTGAATAGGGTACCGTTACTGGAGATACTTATACACATAAGAACACACAGGATGTTTGCTTAATGAAACGGTATGTGTTCTTAGAGAGCATGCTAACGTGCATAGGATATAATGTTACTTCAATACTTTATCAATCCCTACTTAGTAACTTAGCCAAGTAGATAACAGAACTTGCACAAGTCCCCCCCTGTATAATTCAATTGAACTTCTGCATAAGCTGGATTTAACTCCCAGTCCACCTTTTCGCTGATCATTTTAAGCATTTTCCCTTCAACCCATGGTATGCCATAGTTAGTGAAATATGTTATGAATGTTGTACATGTATTCATAAGGCCCAAAGGGCAATATATATAGAGGTACAAGGGGATATACAGAAGGAATACAAGGCATATTAGGAAACAAATAACAGTCCTAATCTGATTCCTATTCTATCCTTAACACCCCCCCTCAAACTCATGGTGGATCACACACACTGAGTTTGGAGAGAAAATACAAATGTTGTGCCCTAGTCTGTGGCTTCGTGAAGAAGTCAGCAATCTGTAACTCTGAGGACACAAACTGAAGAGCAAGCACACCCTCCTGCACCTGGGAGCGAGTGTATGACGCATCCACACCAATGTGTTTGGTGAGCTCATGCTTCACTGGATCACGAGCAATGCTGATAGCTCCTGTACTGTCAGTCATAAGAGTAGTAGGTCCCCTCACAGGTACGCCAAAGTCTGCAAGTAACCATCTCAACCAAGTAATCTCTGTTGTCACAGCTGCCATAGCTCTCAACTCAGCCTCTGCACTCGAACGGGAAACTGCAGTCTGCTTCTTTGTCTTCCAGGCAATCAGGGAGGAGCCAAGAAAAACATAGTAAGCAGAAAGAGAACGACGATCAGAAGGATCACTAGCCCAGGTCGCATCAGAGTACGCTTGAAGCTGGAGTGAGGTGGAGCTAGAGAAAAACAAGCGACGAGAGATAGTCCCACGCAAGTAGCGAAGAACACGAAGAAGATGACTGTAGTGAAGATGAGTAGGACAAGCCATGAACTGACTCAAGATATGAACAGCATGAGCAATATCAGGACGAGTGCTCACAAGATATACCAAACTGCCAACAAGATGGCGATACCGAGTAGGATCCTCAAGAGGATCACCGTCAGTAGCACGGAGCTGAAGAGAGAGCTCCATAGGAGTCTCAGCAGTGCGAGTATCAGTCAGACCAGACTGATCAAGAAGATCCTGGACATACTTCTGTTGGGAGAGATAGTAACCCTCAGGCGTGACAGAAACCTCAATCCCAAGAAAGTATGTAAGCAAGCCAAGATCAGTCATCAGAAACTGCTCACTGAGATGCTTCTTCACATATGCAATGAACGAGGGATCGTCACCAGTAATGAGCATACATCCACATATAGAAGAAGCAGTGTCCTACCTCGAGGTGAGACATGAATAAATAGAGCAGGATCATGGGCACTGACAGTGAAACCGACAGCGGTGATCACTGAGGTAAAACGCGCAAACCAGACACGAGGGGCCTGTTTGAGACCATAAAGAGCATGACGAAGACGACAGACATGACCAGCTGGAACAGAATACCCGGGTGGTGGCTGCATGTAAACCTCCTCATGCAAGATGCCATTAAGAAAGGCATTCTTAACATCCAGCTGAGAGATAGACCACCGGCGAACAGAACCAACCGCAACAAGAGTGCGAACGGTGGCATATGAGCAACAGGAGCAAATGTCTCATCATAATCTCGACCATACTCCTGCTGAAAAGCACGAGCCACAAGACGAGCCTTGTAGCGCTCAATGGTACCATCAGACCTGGTCTTTATCTTGTACACCCACTTCCACGTGATAGGACGAGCGTGCACAGGTGTCGGGACAATATCCCAAGTCTCCGTACGACGAAGCGCATCAAGCTCCTCTGCCATAGCGAGCTGCCACTCAGAATGAGAAGCAGCCTCACGATAAGAACTAGGCTCAGTGACAGAGAGAGCGTGAGCTGGCGAAGCAAAACCAAGACGAGCAGGAGGCCGAATGGTTGCCCGGTCACGAAGGGCGTAACAAGGAGCATCATCAGATGAATCAGACGTCGGTGTCGGCAAGAGACCAGGAGAGGGATCTGGTGAAGAACGAGGACGTCTGGAGTAGTGCACCCCAGAGAAACGAGACGGTGGTGCCATAGGAGCAGGAGGCGGTGCTGCAGGAGGCAACACAGGAGGGGAAGGTACCGAAGGCGGGGAAAGGGGGGAAAGAGGTGAGGAGTCAGGAAGAGACAACCAGGAGATCGTCTCGATGGTGGAAACAGTGTGAGGAGCTGAATCTCGATAGAAGAAAAGTCGAGATTCATCAAAGACAACATCTCGTGAGATCCTAATCCGTCGAGTAGAAGGATCATAGCAACGATAACCCTTATGATCAGAACTGTACCCAAGAAACACACACTCGACTGACTGGGCTGTCAGTTTAGTGCGCTCACGAGGCGGCAGCAGGACAAAACAGGTGCAACCAAAAACACGAAGGTGATCATACTGGGGGGCTCTAGAGTAGAGACACTCTATAGGACTGACATCCTTAAGAGCAGTGGAAGGCTGCATATTAATGAGATATGCAGCCGTAGAAACAGCCTCAGCCCAGAACTGTGAGGGAACGTGAGAAGCAAGAAGAAGGGTGCGAGCAGTCTCAATCAAATGACGATGCTTGCGTTCAGCAACCCCATTCTGAGCATGGGCACCAGGACAAGAAGACTGATAAAGAGTGCCCTGCTCAGAAAGAAATTGTCTGAACGCACTAGAACAATACTCGCCAGCAGAATCACAGCGAAAAGTACGAATAGAGCACTCAAGCTGAGTACGAACCATCATGGCAAAGCTACGATAGATCGCAAGAAACTGACCACGATTAGACATAGGGAAAAGCCAAGTAAAACGGGAATAGTCATCAATGAAAATAACATAGAATTTATGCCCGCCTTTGGAGATAATAGGCGCAGGTCCCCATACATCTGAATGAACTAAATCAACAGGACGAGAAGACAATGACTCACTAGAATGATAAGGTAGTTGTAGCTGCTTGCCCAGCTTACAACCTCGACAAAACATGGACGTGTCAACAGTAACACGTCCAAGGACACCCTGACGAACTAACGACGAAAGACGAGACCCACACAGGTGACCTAAACGGTGATGCCACTGCGCAAAAACTCCAGGGGTGGTGGCAGCAGTGGAAGTGGAGGTAGACGTGGCGGGAGACGTGGTAGGAGCAACTGAAGTGGACGGAAGATGAAGACGGTCGAGAATGTAGAGACCTTGACGATCCCTACGGCGTCGGCCAGTCCCAAGCATCATCCCTGTCTGTCGATCCTGAACAAAACAGGTGTGAGAGTCAAAACCAACCCTACAACCAAGGTCAGTGAGCTGTCCCACTGAAAGAAGCTGCATGGTTAGTTTGGGAACATGAGAAGCAGCTGGAACAGAAAAATCAGTGGTCAAAAGAGTGCCCTGACAGCTAACAGACAAGGAAGTACCATCCGCAGTCTGTACAGAGATAGGAAGAGCAGGAGGTAGGTCCCACTGAAATGAGAGATGTGGAATCCGGTGTCATGTGGAAAGAGGCACCAGAATCTAGAACCCAAGAGATACCTGGAGGAGACGTCTGACCTAGACTGGCAGAACCCGCTGAGTTGTGAGAGAGCTGCTAAATTAGAGCCTGGCAGAACTGCTGAACAGAGTCACCTCGCTGAGATCCTGACGAGCTGGTCTGTCCTCCTGTGAAGGAAGGGCCTCCCTGCCCCCCTTGGATCGTCCACTCCCACGCGTCTTATTCCGTTTTTTTCGCACCGCACAACTCTGGTAGTCATGCCCGAAGTTCTTGCAGTAGTTGCATTGAACTCCAGTTGGTGCAAAGGCAAGAGCGGAAACAGGCACCTGGAAGGGAACCGTAGTCGTAGCAGGAACCGTCGGTGTAGTCGAAGGAACAGCAAGCACAGTCGGAACGGTCTATGCTGCTAACCCGAGACGAAGCTCCTCAGCTCGAAGTGTCGAAAGAGCCTCGGTGACAGTCGGTCATGGCGAGCGGCTCAGCAGTTGAGCTCTGACAGGCTCAAATTCTGGGCGAAGACGGCAGACGAAATCATAAAGACGAAGGCGATCGTGATCCGCCTTCTGAACCTTGTGGCACTCCTGGCATAGCGGAGAAGCCAGCTCATCTATCTGTCGCCAGATACTAGCCAGAGCTCGAAAGAAGTCGTCGACGGAAGAATCTCCCTGGCGAAGCATCTCCAACTCACGCTGAAGTGAAAAGAACTGAGCATCACTACTCTGCTGATATCGCTCACGCAAGTACTCCCAGATCTGTTGAGTAGACCGCAGACCAACAATATCTGGCTGAATGGAATCGTCGACACTGACCACAAGGATGGCACGAACACGGGCCTCATCAGCACACCAGCGCTCGAAAGCGTCAATGGCATACTGAAAAGCGTCATCAGCAGCGTCAGCAGCAGCATCATCCTCTGCCTTCTTCTTAGCAGCTTCATCTGCCCCAGGAGGTACAGAAGTAGGCTGCCTAGGAGGAGGCTGAACCGGCGGTGGCGGAGAAGGACGAGCACCGGTAACATGTCCCCAAAGGCGGAGACCATCTAGCGTGATCTCCATTAGAGAAGACCATAACCTGTAGTTTGTTCCATGGAGCTTTGTCCCGAAAATGGGATCGCAGTAGATGGAACGGAAGCCATCGGTAGGCGGCGCTGGACGGCGCAGCGACCAAGGCAACGAAGTCTAACAGGCAGCGCTGGACGGCGCGGCGGTTAGAACAACGTTTTTTTTGCCTTTTTTTTACAAACTATAAAAGAAACCCACCACACTCACTGGCTCACTTGAGCCAGCAAAGAACAGAGGGGCGGCTGGATCGGAGCGGACACGGCAGCGGCAGCCGATGCAGACCGGCGGCGGCAGCGGCGGCGGCGGCTGACACGAATCAGCGGCGGTCGGCGTAGATCGGCGGCGGTCGACGCAGATCGGCGGCGGATGCAGAACGGCGACGGCAGTGGCGGCTGATGCAGACCGGTCGGCGGCGGCGGCGGGGACCGATGCACCCAGCGGCGGCGGCGGGGGCCGATGCAAACCGGCGGCGGCGGCGCAGCTCTTGTACGTCGGATCTGGCGGTGTCGGATCTGGCGCAGGCCAGCGGCGGCGCGAAGGAGGCTGACCGGCGACGGTGGCGACCGATGCAGACCGGTCGGCGGCGACCCAAGGAGAGCCCAGCGGCGGCGGCGGGAGCCGATGCACCCAGCGGCGGCGGCGGGGGCAAACTCGACCGGATCCGGCGCGGTCGACCACGGGACCAGAGACCTGGGGTGGCGGCGGCGTCCAAAAGCGGCGGTGCAGGCGCGGAGGCGCGAGCACGGCGGCTGGGAGGCGGCTGCCCAAGGAGAGCCCAACGACGGCGATGGCAACAAGCGGCAACAGAGGCAGCGGAAGAAAACTAGGTCAGAGCCCTAACCCTAACCATGGCTCTGATACCATGTTATGAATGTTGTACATGTATTCATAAGGCCCAAAGGGCAATATATATAGAGGAATACAAGGCATATTAGGAAACAAATAACAGTCCTAATCTGATTCCTATTCTATCCTTAACAAAATAAACACAGAACACTCCTTTCGAAGCATCTAAGCAAATCGTCTAGAAACTATTCATGCAAAACCAGCCCTCTCTCAACTTGATTTATGGTGTCAGTTAGGTGACTGATAGTTTGACTCGCCCTAAAAAGAAACATTTTCCCCCATGGTGAAGGCATAAATAAACCACAACTAAATTCAGGCCACTGCAACAATGTACTAAAGGATCCAACGAACTGTATCCTGATCTGCAACAAGAAACGCCACCACAAAACCTATTCAATTCAACAGACTAAGAGCAACTCCAACCGGTTCTTTATCCTGCTCTTCATTGTATATTTACCTAATATGACTCAAGAAATGGACTCCAACCGGTTCTTTATCCTCCTCTTCATTTTTATCGAGTCGCTATTTTCTCCCGGCCGCTAGCTAGATTTGGCGAGCGCCTCCTCACTCGCTTCTCAAATAGCTAGGCCATTGGAATGCTAACTCAAATAGAGAGCTGAAAATAATAGCTAGCCTCTTCATCCTAGGAAATAGAGAGGGAGAAATGACTAATGGGATGGAGTTGCTCTAAGAACAATGCACGTCTCCAACTTTAGAAGGCATCGCGGTTACAGAATGCAAACCACGGTACAATCCCTAATCCCAAATCCCAATCCCCCAACAAACTAGGAAACGTATTAGCATGTCCTCCAGACCTCCACAAGAGGGCCACGATACTAACAATCTCGCCGCAGGAGAACCGATCAAACAGTGGACAGCTAGCAAAAGATGCATCAAACCATCCCGATCTAGAATCGGACGAGAAAACTTGGGCGAGCTAGGGTTTTCGGGTCTTACTGCTAATACTATTCACTAAATATTCAATCGGGTGGTGCTTACCCCTTGCTTGCCTGGGATGGTGCAGTGCCAGACCATGAGGTTCACCGTCCCGTCGGCCATCGTCTCCGGCTTGGCGACGAAACCCTACAGAACCGAACCGAATCAGATCAGGCACCCGAATCGGCCAGGCAACATGTTCGCACAGATCAAGAGGCGGATGAAATCGAGAGGCACGGACGTGCGGGTGGTTCTTCCGCCACGCCTTGCGCTCCTCGGCGAGGCGGCCGCGCGCGATTCCCCCTGACATGACGGCTGCGGCGGCGGCTCCCCTCGCGACCTGCCTCCGGCTTGGGGTTTGGAGATGGAGATTGGACTTCAGGATTTGGGCGAGTGGAGTCAATCAGTGCGGTCGCTCGTTCGTATTTAACTCCGCCCTCTTTTCTGTCTCCTCTCCTCTCCTCCCTTTTTCTTTTCTTTTTTTTTTCGGTTCCTTCCCGCAAGGGGGGCTACTTTTGCGGGGCCGGCGTGTCAGTGGCGCGGGTGACCTGGGATTGGTGGGCGCGCGGCATGGGCATTTATCACGCTGCGCGGTGGGGACCACAGGCCGTTTGGATTTCTTGCTTCCTTCCTTGCGTTGTAAGTTTGGAATTTTTTTTCCTTAATTGGAAGTGTCTAGACATTGTACTATATTTTTTTAAAATATATTTAAATTTGTAATCTTTGGATTAGAGATTAAAGAGCCTATTGTTTTTAAAGGGGAAGATTTTTTTTAAAGGGAAAGAGGTAGAATTCAAGTAGGAGAGGGAGAATTTATGGCTATTGAATATCTAATCCAATAATTCTAAATCTAAATAATAGTTTAAAAAAATCCAGATAACGTTTAACAAAAATCTAATAAAAAAGTGTTTCATTTTTAATTTTATTTTGTCGTTGTAGCATCTGATTCCTCCCAGGCTCGCACGATGAAGGGGCGATGGGTGGTTGCTTTCCCGGGGGGGGGGGGGGGGGGTCAACGTTGGATAGAGTGCAGTGTGCTCCAGCTGGATGAGAAAAAGATCGGATCGAGGCTATTTTTTTCGGTTTATATATTATGGTCTATGGTACCTTTGGACAAACAAATATAAAGATTTTGGTCGTGTTCAAAGCGGTTTTAAAGTCTTATCTGCTAACTTTATCTGTTGAATTTTGATTGTAAATATATTATAGCGGCTGTTAATTTTTTAAAGTTAACAAATAAAAAGACTGTTACATCATCACGAAAACACAAAAGACTAAAGCAAAAAAACCAAA